>JAPQWS010000159.1:7972500-8522500 GCA_028651295.1 Catharanthus roseus
GCCATGTTCGTAGAATAAAAAAAGATGCTTACTTTGTGGCATCCTCTGATGGTCCAGGGCTGATCATAACGACAATCCAATTAAAGGAAAACGACAAAGACAATAACTATGCCGAATGGACAAAAGCCATACGCTTGGCTTTACGTTTGAAGAAAAAATTGGGATTTATAGATGGAACAATCCCTATCCCAGAAGATGACCCGGACAAAGAAGAAGAATGGTGGGAAATGAACACTTTAGTGAATTCATGGATTTTAAACACTATCAAACCCTCTCTTCGTTCTTCTATAAACTAATCTGAACGAGCGGATGAATTGTGGATAGATTTAAAGGAAAGATTTTTAGTTGGGAACAGGCCCCGAAAATATGAGTTAAAAACCACATTAGCAAATTGCAAACAAGGAGGAGACTCAATACATGCGTACTATTCACGTTTAAAAAAATTATGGGATAAGTTAGACAACTATACTCAACTCTCATCTTCTGTAGATACAGACTTGTTAACAGTTATTGTCATTTTATGGGATTAATTGGAACAATTTATGGAACCGTTCGTTCTCATATGATTCTATAGGAACCAATGAAAAAAATGAGAACAATTCTTGCCCAAATTTGCAAAGAAGAACAACACAAAAATTTGGCCCGAATGGAAGACAGCAGCCACGACGGAGCAGCCTTCGCCGTCACCAAAACAAGCGGTGCGGTGGCGCCGCTGCGACCGCCTTCTTCTTTTTCTTCTTCTTCTTCAAGGCTATTTTGCAGCCATTGTCATCGGGAAGGGCATGACGTCTTCGGCTGCTTCCTTCTGGTAGGTTTTCCTGAATGGTGGCCCAGATCTGGAGCTGACCGAACTAGAAGCTTCCATGACAGCTTCCATGGTGGTTCTGTAGCTCACCGCGGCGGCGGACGAAGAGGAGACAACGTCGAGCGGACACCACACGGCAGGGAGAGCACTGGTCGCGGACGGCGGCCCTCTCTTGGACCAGCAAGCGATGGCCGCGGATGGGCGGCAGCAGTGATCGGGAATAGCAACAGCGGCACACAACCGTCTTTCATAAAAAGAAGCAACAGTTTTGGAAATCTTTCTACAAATAGCAGTCACAGATTTGGAAACTTTCCAAATCTAGATTCCAACCAATGGTCAAAATTGTTGACCTTGCTCAATGATCCCACTCCTACACAAACTGATACACTCTCTGGTATGAAAAATTTATGGATTTTAGACTCGGGCTGTTCTCATCACATGTCTGGTAGGAAAGATTTTTTTAAACATTTAAACACCATGCATCCATATACAGTTAACCTACCGAATGGTGCTAAAACTTTTGCTCTGCAGGAAGGAATAGTTTCTTTAAACCCAAAACTAACATTACTAAGTGTATTTTTAATTCCTGAGCTCAAGTGTAATTTAATTTCGTTAGCATAGTTAACACGACATTTGAAGTATTTTATCACTATCTCTGATGAATTTTGTGTGATACAGGACAGTACCTCGATGAGGCCGATTGGAGTGGGTGAGCAGAGGAATGGGATATACTTCTACAAACCTTTGTCGTTGCCGGATATGTTCGCCTTTTCTAGTGTTATTTTTTATTCAAGCACCTTGTGGCATATCCGATTAGGACATCTTTCGGATTTTGTCATGAAAAATTTTTTAGGACTTTCTAAGAAAACTACAACTTCTACTACTCCTTGCACCATTTGTTTACGTGCCAAGCAAACTCGTAATCATTTTCCTTTAAGTCTTAATAAAGTCTTTGCCATTTTTTGATTTAATTCACTGTGATCTCTGGGGATCTTACAAAACCACATCCACTGTTGGTGCTTCATATTTTCTTACCATCCTCGATGATTATTCTAGAGCAGTTTGGATTTATTTAATTGCTTAGAAAAGCCATGTAGCCACTGTTTTAAAAGATTACTTTGCCATGGTCAAAACACAGTTTCACAAAACTGTAAAAATAGTTTGTAGTGATAATGGCACGAAATTTCTTTGCTTAAAACCATATTTTTCCACACATGGAATGATACATCAAACTACTGTTGCTGGCACGCCTCAACGAAATGGTCGAGTAGAATGCAAGCATCGTCATATTCTCAATGTTGCTCGGGCTCTGCGGTTCCAAGCTAACCTACCCATAAAGTTTTGGGGGGAGTGCGTCTTAACAGCAGGATATCTTATCAATCGCACCCCCTCCTCTTTGTTACAAGGAAAGACACATTATGAATTGTTATATAACTAGAAGCCATCTTATTCTCACATCAAAAGTTTCGGGTGTCTCGCTTATGTCCATGATCATGATCTCCCCAAAGACAAGTTCCGTGCTCGTAGTCGAGTTTGTATCTTTCTCGGCTATCCCTACAACAAGAAAGGTTGGCGATTTTATGATTTACAAAACAAGAAATTTCTTTTGTCCAGAGATGTGGTTTTTGATGAAACCCAGTTCCCCTATAAAAATGATATTCCAGCAACTTCCTCAGATTTCACTCATTCTTACAATTTTGGGACACAAAATTTAAGTTATTTGCACCAAGACCTACCTACAAATAGCCTTCCCAAGCAAATTCACCCCTCCTAGCCGCTGGCCCACACCAGCCGCACCTACCCAGCCATCCGCCCAGAACTGCAGCCCAACCAACCAACCACACACTGGCCCATCCTCAGCTCCTCCAGCCCAGCCCTTCTGCGCGTCACCCTTTCTGCTGCAGCTCCGCGCGAGCTTCTCTCTGCTGGCCCAGACTCGCGCAACCCAGTAACCCCACCTGCTCCAACCTCTCCTCTTCCCTCGCCCGACCCTTCTTCTGTATTAGGCCCAAGCCCAGCGCCTTCCCTTCCTTCACCAGCCAGCCCACCAGCTTCTCCACAAGACCTTTTCTCTACCTTTAACCCATATAACAACAGCTCGCATGCAACTTCAACCCAGTGTCCATCTCCACCAAAAATGCTTCCTGCTCCTCTTGGCACTGGAAAAAGTACCCGTCTTAAAGCAATTCCGGCACGACTCCAAGATTTTGACTGTAATGCAGTGTGGAAGTCTTTCATATCCCCTTCTTCTGCTCCATCTTCCTCCACGGCTTTCTCAGGTAAGTCCCGTTATCCTCTTACAAACTTCATAAATTATGACATTTTTTCTACCCCTCATCGGCACTTTCTAGCATCTGTTACTACAGAAACTGAACCAACCAAATACTCTGAAGCTGCGTCCAATCCTAAGTGGCGTGCCACTATGCAAGAAGAAATTAATGCCTTAGTGAAAAATGGCACATGGTCGTTAACGACCTTGTCCCCAGGAAAACGTACACTTGGGAGTAAATGGGTTTTCCGCATCAAATATAAAGCCGACGGTACAATTGAAAGGTATAAAGCGCGCTTAGTGGTTTTGGGAAACACATAGGCAGAAGGTATTGATTTTACAGAAACTTTTGCCCCTGTTGCTAAGATGGTCACTGTTTGTACTCTCTTGTCTATTGCCGCCGCTCGAAACTGGCCGACACATCAGATGGATGTTCATAATTCCTTTCTCCATGGAGATTTACAGGAAGAAGTTTATATACACCCTCCACTTGGATTTCACCCTTCTCACCCTGGTCAGGTTTGCAAACTCAAAAAATCTTTATATGGTCTCCATCAAGCACCTCAGTATTGGTTTTCAAAGTTTACTACCGCCCTTCGTAAGTGTGGTTTCTCTCAATCCTATGCTGATTACTCTCTTTTTACTTACTCTTGGAATCATGTGTTTTTAAGCGTCCTCATCTATGTGGACGATTTATTAATTACTGGGAATTCTCTTACCTCTGTTACTAAGTTTAAAACTTCCTTGAGTACTTGCTTCCACATGAAGGACTTGGGCCCCCTTAAATATTTTTTGGGTATCGAAATTGCCAGAAATCCTTCTTTTATTTTTGTGCCAACGCAAGTATACTTTGGAAATTCTCTCTGAGACTGGTTTATTAGGTGCAAACCAGCCTCTACTCCTATTGAACCCAATCATCAGTTGGCCAAAGCTACTGGTCCTTACTTCGATAAGCCAGAATGCTATCGCCGACTCATTGCAAGTTGATCTACCTTAATCTTACTCGACCCGAGCTTGCCTATGCAGTTCACACACTGGCTCAGTTCATGCACGCCCCACGTTGTGCTCATTGGGATGTGGCTCTTCGTGTTGTTCGCTATCTCAAAGGTAGTTTTGGTCGTGGAATCCTTCTTCAGTCTCAGTCTCCTTTATTCTTGACTGCATATTGTGATTCAAATTGGGCTACATGTCCTATTACTCGCCGTTCTATCACAGGTTTTTGTATTTCCCTCGGTGGATCTCCTATTTCTTGGAAAACGAAGAAATAACACACTGTGTCTCGTTCTTCTGCTGAGGCTAAATATCGCTCTATGGCGATGACTTTGTATGAATTAAAATGGTTAGCTCGTCTGCTTCAGGATCTTCACGTTCCCATCACTCGGCCTATTCCACTATATTGTGATAATCCGGCCGCACTTCATATCGCGACTAATCCTGTCTTTAACGAACGGAGTAAGCATATTGAAATTGATTGCCATCTTGTCCGCAATGCCCTCCAAGATAGTTTTATTTCTCCCCTCTACATTCAGAGTGCTGTTCAACCGGCTGATATATTTACTAAGGCTCTTCACCCCGCCTCCTTTCATCCACTAGCTTGCAAGTTGGGCATTACCGACCTTCATGCTCCAACTTGAGGGGGAGTGTTGGATCCTATATTTAGATAGTTTCTATTTTTACATACTTTCTTTATTTTGATATTTCTATAACGTATTTTAGGTAGTTTCCTAATAGTGATACTTTCCTTTAGATTAGAGGATTAGTTTGTAACTTATGTAATGTAATCATTTTGCAATAACAAAGACAGGAAAGTCAGATTGATTTCCCCACTAGAAACTTTCAGTATGGTTATGACTAGAGATTACCAAAGGGTGATAAGCATCCTCCATCCGGACCATCTCACCCACCTCCTACCTACTAGAGAAATTATATATAGATGGGTATATAGACGATCGTGTAGATCATAAAAATTAGTTTGAAGATAAGACCTCTACTGTATTGTATTGAACAAGTTCATTAGAAATAATTAATGATAAGCGAGAAATTATATATGGACTGCATCGTTTATTTTATTTTGTTTTGCATCGTGTTTTTTAATGTTTAAATTTTATACATAAATTAAACGGGGTTTTTGGTTCAATTACCATGCATTTTGCATTATATTTTCTTTTCCGAAACGACAACTACAATATTATTCAGGTTGGTCTACCATGTACATGTGAGCTTTTCTTTTTTTTTTGAAATTTCAAAATGAATATTTATATAAGTAATATTCTTGCCTTAAAAACTTATTCATGCATATCCAATCGTTGAAAGAATATAAGTAATATTCTTGCCTTAAAAACTTATTCATGCATATCCAATCGTTGACAAACAAGAATTTCATCAATAGGTTCAGAAAAATCCCTCTTGATACATACATCTTTTAAATTTTTAAAATGATTTTAGAAATTTAGATGCAAATTAAACAAAAGATTTGATGTGATACACAAATATTTTGATCGAATTAATGTATATGGATTACTTTTTATTCAAAAAATGTATTAACTTTTTCTCTTGCTTTTTCTCTTTTTTTATCCTTGAAGGAAAAGAGGAACAATATTTTTTGATATCAGTATAATATAGATAATACATATGCTGAAATATTTGTATTCAATCAATTGGAAAATTAAAACTTAAGGGAAACATTAGGTACGAAAGATAGGGGCATTCTTACTCGAAAAATATGAGAAAAGTAAACTATCATCCCATATTTATGATATTTTTGGAAAATAAGATGTAGTTGATTGCAATAAGAGAATCATTTTGAAGAATAAGTCAAGAAACCAGCCACTTATCCTCTTAGAATCCATAAATTTTTACCAATTTGTATTTTTTTAAAATATACTTAAAAAGTTATTAAAAAAATATGTTATGTATGTGATTAACTCATAACTATTGTTTTTGCTAGGTTCAAAGTTATTACATATAGTGTGCTATTTATTAGTGTTTTAGATAATTTGATAGCTAAAGACAATGTTAGAAAGATCTATAATTTCATAAGAATTAAAATTTTGGTCTGTCAAACGTGTCCCAAGGGCACGCATTACTACGAATAAAACATATTACTTAATCTAGTTCTAGTCAAATACATGTTATAAAACAACGAACTTAATATATATACTTTGTTGAACTCCAAAAAAATTATATATTAAAATAGAAAGTTAATTTATATCAACGTACACGTGTAAAAGCACCTCTTATATTTTAATTAATATATTTCACAATATATATATGATAGACTTTATTAAAAGATTCACAGCCATGAAGAAGGAATTGTACCAGGTCTAGAATATGGAGAGTTCGATAACAAAGGAGGACAGCATATTCATTAAATAAACATACTTTTTTTGAGAGAGATTATTAGCACAATTATAGATTTCGAAAATTTAAATATGTAATGAAATTAATCTAAAACGTAAAAAATTCAGGCAATTAATGTGAAAATCAAAGTTTGAATTTTGAATTGTTTAAGTTCTAAATTTGAATTTTGATTTAAGTTCTAAATTTTTAATCTTAAATTTGAACACTAAATCTGAAATTCGAAATTTGAATCTGAATGTTGAATTAATTAATAAGTGGTACTTATATGTAGAAAAATGTAATAATTTCACAAACAAATATATATATATATATATATAAGATCAGAGGTAAATAAAAATAAATCACTTAAAATTTTGGTTTTTTTCTATGTTTAGTCCATTTTCTAAAAATGGATACTAAATTGGTTCGATTTTTTTTAATCCTACAATGACCATAACGGACAGTCATTGTGTGTTATCATCTGAGATAACGCACAATGGTTGTGAGTTATCACTAATAAGCGTATTAAAACACATTAAAAATCATGTTTAATGACGTGACAGAATCGTTTACTGACGTGGCAGTGAGTTGTCGATAACGCACAGCGATTGTGCGTTATCAGTCATTATAACGCACTACCATTGTGCGATATTATTGGTGATAATGCACAATGACCGTGTGTTATCACGTTATAAACCCTACCCCGCCCCACCCCCCCCCACCCCGCCTCCTTCTTTCTTCCCAGAAAATTTTCTTCTTCTTTCTTTGTGCCGCCGCTGCTCTCGCTGCTCCGCCGTTGCTGCTGTTTGGTAAATCCTTTTCCTCTTCTTTTGATTTTCTTCATTCTTCTTATACTTGTATCTTCTCTTCTTCTTATACTTTTGTATTTAATTTCAAAATTTATAGTAAAAAATTTAGTTCAATTTTTTAAATTCAAGTTTGAATTGGTGAGACTTTCCTTGGAGTACGAAAATTGTTAGAGTTTTGGAGTGGAAAATGATAGACAAAGCTTATCGGTACGAATGAGCATTTTTAATTTTCAGTAAGTTTTTATTTATTTAAATTATTTGGTGTATTATGTATTAATTTTAATTATTATTTATTTGGGCTTGTTAATGGTTGTTTGTGAATTATTTTTATGAATTTTATTTGGATTATTTATCAATTTGAATTAATTTATTTTTGTGAAAGTGGGTTTTTGGTTTATATTTAAATTTATTGTTATTGATAAATTTGTGCAAATTTGATCATTTTATGTATATAATTGTGTTTTGTATTGCAAAAGTGATTTTAAGGTGACGAATTATTTTGATGAATTTATTTGGATAATTAGGTAAATTTTTTTTTTTACTTTACTTTATGATTATTTGAATTTTTTTATTTATTTGGATAATTATTTTGCATCATTCTTATAAGTTTTTTAGTAGAAAATATGGGGATTTGGAATTTGGGTTTTTCTCTCTTCACTTTTTTTTTTTTTTTTTTAGTAATTAGTAGAACCCAAACATGGAAATTTAGGGTTTAGTATGTTATTATTAATTATATGTCGTTATTAATATGAAGACTTTTATTTAAAATATATATGGACTAAACCCTAAAACCCTAATATTGAATTTACCAAGTAGTAAAATACTTAGCTATAAAATATAGCATCAATAACCCTAAAAACTTAAAAATTCTAAACTTTAAATAATAAAAAACTTAAATATCTATTATTAAAATCCTAAAATTTACATCAAATATTAAACCGTAAAACTCTAAACTTTTTAACATTAAACCCTAAAAACCCAAAATCATAATATTAAATCCTATAGCGTAAATTATAAAAACCTTAAAAACCCTAAAATTGATATTTTAAATATTAAACCGTAAAACTCTAAACTTTGTAACAGTAAACCCTAAAAACCCAAAATCTTAATATTAAAATCTTATATCGTAAATTATAAAAACATTAAAAACTCTAAAAGCCCTAAAAACATTAAACTTGATATGTTAAAAATCATACAAACCCTAAAATAATAGTACCATAAACAACACACCTTAAAAAGTTTGGAATTATAATTTATTTAAAAATTTTTACTTTAATTTATAGATATTGACCGTAGCTCAAACTGTAAATAATGTAAATGGAAGAACTCCCAGCACACATGCATCCGGGTCTCATAGTCCCTAATGTTTTGACGAGACAGCACGAGCATAGGTCTGGGTTGATATGGAGTGGAGACCATGAGACGTGTTTCACTGATCTTCAGTGTAGGTGTTTCGATCGCAATCTATTCCAGTGTTACAGTATGGCTCCCTGTAGGTTGGTAGATCTTATTGATAGGACTAGTTTAGGGGGAGTGTTCAGATGTGGTTACATTGGGCTTGACCACGCTCTTATTACCGCGTTAGTTGAGCGTTGGAAACCGAAAACTCACACATTTCACATGATTTGTGGTGAAGTCACAATAATCCTTCAGGATGTGCAGGCATTATGGGGTTTACGGATAGAGGGTTTGCCTATTACCGGTCCCAGTTGGAGTGTACACCAGAAACAGTATAGGATTGAGATGTCGAGAGACTTATTAGTGTTCGGTTGTCTCTTAGTCACATTTCTGGTTATAAGGTGAAGAAGGAATCTCTAGAAGTCTGGATCTTGAGAGCGTTTACCAGTTCAAAGACCAATGATGACCTCATCTTGCGCGTTCGTGGATTTATTATTTTACTTCTTGGCGGTCATATGCTTGCCAATTTCTCAGGCAATTTGGTTCATGTGCGCTACCTCAGTTTATTAGGGGATATTGATGCCATCAGCACATACAGTTGGGGTAGTTGCGTACTTAGTTTTTTATATAGGCAGTTGTGCACGGCAGCTTTAGGGGGTGCACGACAGTTAGAGGGAGCCCTAGTCATAGTACAAGTTTGGGCGTGGTCGCGTTTCCTGTATTGCGGCATCAGCTGATGACGGATGTTCAGGCTGACCCTCTTGCTCCACTTGGTGCTATATGGTGCACATCTTTTGACTTCAGCCAACTACCCACTCACACCTAGTTACATGCAGGGACCAGTTAGATTTCATACCATCGGATCAGGTTCGCTTTAAAATACTTTGTATTACGTGTAAACCCTAATTATTTAAGCACTTAACTTTATATTGATTTTGAATTTTGACTTCACAGTTTGTATGACTCCCTTATCATGACCGTGGTCTGGTTCCATCGGACCTGTGGTGGGCAGAGGTCCCACTCATTTGTTATGAGATAGTGGAGTATCACTCTCCCGGGTGGGTGATTCGTCAATTTGTACGGGCTCAGCATATACCGGACGTATGTGATACTCGTCTTGATTTGCATCGGATACAGCTTAGAAGAAATGACCACACTTATTGGGGGATACAACATGCTAGCCATGTAGAGGTTTGGCATCAGTGGCGATTGCATAGCATATTAGGGATGGCCCAGGCTTGGCAGTTGAGGTCTTATCATACCCCAATGACGAGTACATTAGATGGTATCGGGGAATCACATGGGTGTACATCTGAAATCCAGCTAATCTTGATACGCGTTCGGATGGATATCAGCTTGCTGGGGTCGACAGACGGATGATGGTACATTATGGAGTTTCATTTTTTTTGCATTTTTATGCATTTGATTTATTTATGATTGACTTCTAACGGTTTAGTTTTTTTTTTTTTTTTTTTTTTTTTTTTTTTTTTTTTGTTAAGACTTCCATGTTACAGGAGGTAGATGACATGGCTTTAGTGGTGATACAGGAACCAACTTCATCTCCGTCACATATGGTTGTTTTTGCGAAGAAAGTGCCGACTATCATTCGGAGGTGCATGGTATCTATTGGCTGTACGTTAGGTTGTACTCCATCATAACACGATATTCAATAGACATTTCCAGTACAACCGTCGCGTCGCCATCCCCAGGAGCCCGTACCGGACCGGGGTGCTCATGGAGTTAAGAGTGGTGCTCGTAGATAGGGCTGTAAACGGGGCGGGTCCTACCCGTACCCGCGCGGGTCTGTACCCGTTTTTAGCGGGTAAGGTTTAAATTTTATACCCACGGACCCGTACCCGTACCCGTATTTATACTGCTATATGGGTCCGGGTAAGGTATGGTGATGCCCAGACCCGTATACCTGTATACCCGTATTAATAAAATAATAATATATGTTATATATTATATTATATTAATATATAACTTATAATTTTTTTAACATATTATTTTACTCTTATCTTTAACCATAACCTACTACCTCTACCTACCAACTACACTCACATCACATCACACTCACACTGTCACACACTACACAGACACACTACTCAGACTATTACTCACCTCACCTCACTCCTCTCCTCTCATTTCAGCTCTCTCTCTCTCTCTCTCTCTCTCTCTCTCTCTCTCTCTCCTCACAATTGTTCACAATCACAATTTCTTCTTTAACTTCATCTACCGGCGACGCTATCACTGCCGCCGCCGTCACCATCGTCGCTGTGTACACTCAGCTCATCACTCTCCCAGTCACGCGCACCGTCGTTATCTTCAGCTCAGACTCTCTCCCCTCACTGTCATCTTCTTCATCTCATCTTCTACCGCCACCGCCGGTCCGCTGCTGCTGCCGCCGTCTGTTTCAAAAAGCTGACTTGCTTCTGCTCCGGTATCATCTATTTTGCTGTCTGCCGTCTGTTTCGCTGCTCTTCCTTGCTGTCTCGGTTTCTCTTCTTCCATCTTCTCAGATAGTAGCTTGGATTGAGTTTTGAAGAAATCTTGCTGCAACCATCTTTTGCTAGTTCAGGTTCATTTTTGTTTTATGAGTAGTGTACAAAGATTTCACTGTTGGTAGTTCAGGGATTGAAACTGGGATTGTATTTTTTTCTTTTGTAGGATTGAATATTTTCTTGCATCTCCTTTCGTAGGATTGTATTTGTAAACTTAGATGTTTCTTATTCTGTCTTAGACTACTTGGATGTTTCTGTGAAACTTGAATTTCAACTGGAATTGGTGCAGAGTCTGCAGACATCAATTGGAAATTCAAACTGTTTTCTTGAGGAGGAATGATATAATATAAGGCTTCTTTGTACATGTTCATTTATTCATTTGAGGCGCTTTTAATATTGAAAAGTTTATGATATAATCTAAGGAATGATATATTCATTTTCTTGAATCTAATTTTTTCCATGATTTTTTCTGCCGTAAAAGTTTTAAATGATTCGTAATAATCTGTTTATTATTTACAGTGGCAGAGCTTATAATATTGAAAACCATAGTGCAGACTGCAGAACTTAGAAACCTAAAGAATGCCTGCCTAGAATTCTACCTAACAACTTTGTTGTTGATTAAGCAACAGTTTAATAGAGAACCAAAGCAAGCAGTTTAATTCCATAGGAGGTAAAATGCTTATCCATAGAAGGTAAAATGGATAATCTAAGAGAAGGAAATTTAGGTATAAGAAGAACAAAATGCATGCTCATTCTATACTATAGCTGGAAAAACTCACTATACCTTTACTTGTCTCCTTGGCCTTCGTAAAAATCACATCTACAAGTAAATCATAATGTTTCTAACACAACTATTTTCTCCTAGTTTATACTCACTATATTTAATTAGTACATGACTTCACTTTTGAGTAGAACAAACAAATTCCAATAACTGATATGTTTGAGTACTCATTGTTAATTGATTGATGTTATGTTCAATTTACATATAGAATTTGTTTTATTATTAATAGGTTTTTTGCTTTATCATTTAGGAATTAGGATATCCGGTACAATACCCACTCAAAGTTCCTAGGCATCTACTGCTGCTGCTGATGATATGGAAATAACTAATTACAATGAGTTGAATGTCGAAGAAAACCTAGAAGACCAAGCGGCTGCGGATCCCTCAAAGTTAAAAAAAAAAAAAATAACTTCAGATGTATGGAAAGAAATGTCAAGGCTGACGGATCCTGATGGAAGTATTAAAGCTCAGTGTATTTGGTGCAAGAAAAAACTTGCTAGCGGCGGTAAAGCGGGGACTACTCATTTGACAAAACATTTGAAAGTTTGTGTTGCTAGAAAACTTCGGTGCAAAGGGCAGCAACAAATCCAACATTCAAAAAGTAACTTGACAGGTAACATTGAACTTAGTAATTTCAAATTTGATCAAGAAAAGAGTAGGAGGGCTTTGGCAAAAATGATAATCAAGCACAATTATCCTTTCAATATGTGTGAGCATGAATTCTTTGAGAAGTTTTGCAACAGTTTGAATCCTAACTTTAAGCTTGTTTCTAGAAATAAAATTAGGACGGAAGTGATATTAGTGCATAAGGAAGAGAAGATGAGATTGTATGAATTCTTGGATGGTCTTGATTGTAGAATCACATTAACAACTGATATTTGGACTTCAGAACATGCTAACATTGCATATACTTGTCTTACTGCTCATTTTGTTGATGACAATTGGGAATTGAAAAAGAAAATTCTTGCATATAGACATATTTCTTATCCTCATGACGGTGAAACATTATTTCGATTCATCAATGATCTCATATTAGAATGGAATTTGGACAAAAAATTGTTTTCTATGGTTGTGGATAATGCATCATCAAATGATTCAATGGTTAGACATTTGAAATCTTGGTTAGTTGAGAAAGCATGGCTTCCCCTTGGTGGTGATTTATTTCATGTTCGTTGTAGTGCACATGTTCTTAATTTGATTGTGCAAGATGGTTTGGCTGTTTTGGGAGATGTGATTTTGAAGATTCGAAAAACATGCAAGTATTTGAAAAAATCTACTTATGCTTCTCAGAAATTTGAGTGTGCTTTACAACAATGCAAATTAAAAAGCAAGAAGAAAGTTGCTTTGGATGTACAAACTAGATAGAATTCTACATATTTGATGCTTGAATCTGCATTACCTGTTAAGGAAGCATTTAACCGTCTTGCACAAATCGATAGAAATTATAAGTTTTGTCCAAGTGATGATGAATGGAAAGTAGCTGATGTGATTCATGGATGTTTGAAGATATTTTATGATTGTACTAATCATTTTAGCGGTAGAAATTTTCCAACTTCAAATGTCTTCTTCCCTGATGTGTGTAAAATCCAACTTAAGTTGAGGGAATGGGAAAATAGTCAACATGATTTTCTTAAAGTTATGGTTGGTCCTATGAAGCAAAAGTTTGAAAAATATTGGGAGGAATCATGTTTGGTTTTAGGAATTGTTGTTGTGCTTGATCCCAGGTTTAAAATGAATTTGGTGGAGTTTTATTATGATGCCATTTATGGTATTGATGCTTATCGTTATGTTGAAAGAGTTAAGAATGTGTTTCAAGATTTGTACATTGAATATGGTGGGCAAGTAAGTTATGTTAGCAATAATTCCTATCCCATATCTGGTGGAGGAACATCGGAAGATGATTATTCTGCTTTTGATGAATGGTATAAGACGAATAAGTCCACTACTATTCGTATGTACCAAAAGAGTGAAATAGAGCATTATTTAGAAGAGCATGTGTTTCCTAGAAATGAGAAGTTTAATATTTTGGATTGGTGGAGAGAAAACTCTCCAAAGTATCCTATCATAGGAAAGATGGCACGTGATAATTTAGCTGTTCCGGCTACTACTGTTGCATCGGAGTCTGCATTTAGTGTTGGGGGAAGAGTGGTTGATGAGACACGTGCATCATTACTTCCCGAAATGGTTGAGGCATTGGTAACTACAGCGGATTAGATTGAACTTTCACCGAATAAAAGTAAGTACTTTGTTTTTTTATTCTAATTTCGTTTTTCTCCCTCTTATATTAGTTAACTTCTATTTTGTTTCTAGAGTATGTGTTTGATGACAATGATATTGTTGAGAGTTCTTCCATCCCTTCAGTTGCATTTGCAGAGAAAAATTGATGTGAGTTTTTTTTATCTTTAGTTACATTTTCATAATTATCTCTATTTTACATACACTTATAAAATTATAATATATACTCACTTCAATATTTCTTTTGTAGGAGACAAATAGGAGCAAGCGGTATCCAAAATCCAAATGCTTTGAACTAGAACTTTTTATTCGATTAATGTACTATGACGATTTTGTGTATATTTGAACTTTTAATTATGTGAATTAGAGATGTTAAATGATTTTATTTGTTGAAAGAAATGTTAAGGAGATTATGTTAATCATGTTAAAATTTTTATTTTTGAATTATACATTGTTTTATATATTTTTGTTTAACAGGGAAATAAAATAGAAAAATATCATACGGGTACGGATATACCCGGACCCTACCCTAGACCCTGGAGGGTCTGGTCTGGGTCCATAATTTTATACCCTGGAGGGTATGGGTCCGGGTCTAGGTCCAAGTTTCACTATAAGAGTACGGGTCTAGGTCTGGGGGTACCCTAAGGGTCTGGACCCGTTTACAGCCCTACTCGTAGATTGCCTGGTCGTAGAGCAGGAGGTGGACGCCCTCCCGTCCCTCCTTTCCAAAGGCAGACACGAACATGCAGACCCCGGACATGAGGTGGAGAGAGGTGAGGGATATGGAGGTGGACGCCCTCTTGTCCCTCCTTTTCTAGGCAGACACAGACATGCAGACCCCGGACATGAGGTGGAGAGAGGTGAGGGATCTGGAGGTGGACGTCCTCCTGTTGACCTTTTTGACAGCCCAAACTTAGATATACCATCTTTTAGTTTAGGTTTGACACCACCTTCCCAATCACTTCCAGTTGGATCCGGGACATTGCGCACGCCTCCCCCTCCGGTTTAGGGTTTGCCCCATTTCACTCACCACATCATACATCTTTAGGGTTTTCATCGTTTCGTGCACCTCCGCCTCCGGGCACAGTCGGTTCATCTACAATGCATCAGTCTATATCACATACATCTTCATCTGATGAAGAAGAATGGACGGATGACACAGATGATGTACAACATCTTGGATTCGGACATCGTGTTGGGAAAAAGATAACGAAGTTCATGCCATCCGACTGGCCATAGTTGTAATTAGTAATTTGGAGTTTTCATTTTCTATTATATGTAAATTAAATTAGTTCTTTTTCTTTTTAAAAAATTAAAATAAAAATGGCAGTTCTTAGTTTATAAAATAAAAAATGAACTATTTATGAACACATACATGAGTGAGGTTCAAAGAATAAAAAATAAAAGCTTTAAAAAAATGTATTCTACTAGCCTTACATCTTTTTTTTGGGGGGAGTTTTGTGGTAAAAAAGGCAACAAGTTCATTTTTTTTTTTTTTTTTGCTTTAAATTTGAGAGAGATAAGCCAAGAACATTGAGCACCATCTATTTATTTATTTTTTTGGTTCACTCAATCAGTGACAGTGATAATGGATTCCAGTTGTGCGTTATTATTGAAGGTAAAACACAACCGTTGTGCGTTATCTTGAGAATAATGCGCAACGGTTGTGCGTTATCTTGTAAATAATGCACAACTAGAATGCGTTATTTCTCAAGATAACGCACAACGGTTGTGCGTTATCTTCAATAATTAAAAACCCATTCATTCATATGCCATGTGTTGTCATTTCATTCTATAACTTTTGGTGACAATGCCATATGAATGACGGTGAAATTTCAAGAGAAATAATTCATTTGGGTTTGTCTTACTCCTGACACTTCATCTTTAAACCACTATATATACACACCCTAAAAATGCATCTTCAGCCAACTTCTCAACCATTCCCAATTCATTCATTTTCAATTTATAAATTACTTAACTTCTTTACATTTCATCCTACCTAAACCCTAAACACATCCAGTTAAATCAATTTAAAATGGAAGCAATCCATCCTGTTAGAATGTGCTATTTTGGGATTAGAAATTGCAAGGGATGCATATGGTCCCTATTTTACTGGAGTAGTATGGAAAAGTTGGACATTGCCAACGATCCGAATGATTTCACATAACGAACTGTTAAGGAAAATATTGAAATACCGAGATATGGATCCCAATCTCTGGATTGTTCGAATGACAATGAGGGTGCCTTTATACTACGAAGTGCATCGTATGTTTTACTTTAATTTATATAGCATGAACAACAATGAAGAAAATTTGTTATCTATGGCATATTCCACCTCACCACATGAAGGAAGGGATTCATATTTTCGTTGAATTCGAGCAGATCCAGCAACATAGTATTCCAATCACACAGGACATAAATACAACAAACATGACCAAATATATTATAGCAGTAACATAGATGGTTTCTGATGAACCGTCTATATTGTACCCTACTGTCAATAACGACGACGATGAGGTTGACCAATCTAACAAAGATGATGCCGTTTCTAGTCAATCTGAATCAGATGATGACAATGACCTAGAAGAAGGATAGTTACAAACTCCTGTAAACCCTGTAAATCATGTAAACCCTGTAACTGAAAACATAGTGCCCCAATGGGAGAGCAGCCAATGGTTCAGCAGCGCAAGGTATGACTACACACATTCTGGAGCATTCCTAGATATAGGCTCAGGTTCTCCTATAAATGACTTTGTAGAATCTGGTACCATACGGTTACTCAATTGGAACGATTCCATGACTGATATTTAGTTAGGCATGAGATGCATTGACAAAGTACAGGCAATAAGTGCGGTTCGTAAGTGGTCCATCAATGTAGGACGTGAATACAAAGTTGTGAAAAGTAAAAATCATATATGAACTGCAAGATGTTACTATCACAGTGATGATAATTACTGTTCATGGTACATCCGTATAAAAAAGAAAGCAATGCACGGTCGATGGGAAATAACAAGATTCGTAAAAAAAACACACATGCCTTATTCAAATTCAACAAAACAAGCATAGAAACTTGTCCTCAAATTTATGTCAATGTCAATATCGCACCTAGTTGCCAACGATCCTGAGATACTTGTGTCAAACATCATTCAAAAAGTGCAAGTATTGTTTCAAACGTGTTGTACTTACAAGTGGGCATGATATGCTCGAAAATTTGCCATAGAGAGGGTTTTTGGTAGCTAGGAGCCAACCTTCAATATTTTACCGAAATACTTACAAGATGTACAGGATTTAAACCGGGGACTGTATACGAATTTTTGCATCACAGAATAAGCAGTTCCCTAATTATTTCTTCAAATTTGTTTTCTGGTGTTTCTCGCCATGTATAGACTGATTTCCATATTGTCGGCCGGTGATTTCTGTGGATGGAACACATCTAAGGGGACCATACAAGGGCGTACTGTTAATTGCAAGTACGTGGGATGCCAATAATCACTTGTTCCTACTTGATTTTGCAATTGTTGATAGGGAATGCTCCGAAAGTTGGAATTAGTTCCTTAAAAACTTGCGAGAATATATTGTCAAAGATCGCCACGTATGCCTCGTTTCTGATCGCCACAAAGGTATTTTCTCTGCTATTCAAAGTCAACCTTTATGGCAACCTCTATTTGCAGTTCACCGGTTTTGTTTGTGCCACATTCGAGCAAATTTCAACAAGACTTTTAAGAACACAACCCTAAAAAGCTTGATGTGGTAGGCCGGAACAGAATAAAAACAATGAAAATTTGACCGTGTAATGAAAGAGATTCAAGAAAGAAATGTGGATGCTTACATTTACTTGATGAAGTTGGACCCAGAGAAATGGACATTGTTGCATGATGGCGGACACATACACGGTATCATGACAACCAACATTTCTGAAGCACTTAACAGTGTGTTGAAGAAAGCTAGGGTCCTACCTTTAAAAGCCCTAGTTGAACTAATATTCAACAAACTAGTTAGGTACTTTCACCAACACTGGGAAGAGGCTGAAAATTGTGTGCATCCATTTCCAACCCGAATTTTTGATAAGTTCTTGAGTATTGAAATGAAATCAAGAGAACACAAAGTTATAACTTACAACCCGCAAGAAAGAATATACATGGTCAGATCTCCGATCCGGGTTTCTGGTACTGGCAACAACGTCTATACATTGCGAATAAATAATAAATCATGTAGTTGCGGAAAATGGAAAACATATACATTGCCTTGTTCTTATGTTCTCGCAGTGAGTAGAGAAAATGTGTCAAGAGTAGATACTTATGTGCCAGAGATATATTCGCGACAAATGTACAGAAGAACTTACCAAGCGAACTTTCATCCAGTCTTGAGTGAGAACTTTTGGTGGGATGTTCCTTTTAATTTAACATTTTATCCTCCAAACATGAAAAAGGAACGGGGTAGGAAACAATGCAAGTGATTTCAGGGGAAAATTGATTATAGAAATACAGATTCTCCCCCAAGATGTGGCAAATGTTACATGCTGGGACATAATAGAAAAAATTATAATAACCCCAGACTAAGCAATGTATAAGTTTGTTTTCTTGAAATTGTTGTAATAAAACAGGTTTCTATTAATGAAATTTTTCTTTAGTTTCTTCTAATTACTACTTCATTGCTCTAAAATTTTACAATATCTTTAGTATTACTTCTTCAAATAACCTGAGATGAGATGGTTAAAAGTTAAACGTATTTTCCAAGAAAACGATATAAATATTATCATAACAAATACGCTTAAAATAAGTTAAATATTATATATACAGTCTTTTTAAATAAATTATACAATTATAAGTTTTGACGAAAACGTAAAGAAATTTTCATTTCATAAAAAAAATTTTAAAAAAATAAAAAATAAATATCTGACGTGGCAGATAATGCACAACCACTGTGCATTATTGCTGTGTCATAACGCACAACGGTTGTGCTTTATCTGCCACATCGACGGATTACCGAGGCTAAGTATAGTTAGATGATAACGCAAAATGGTTGTGCGTTATCAATAATGATAATGCACAACCATTGTGTGTTATGGCTACAACAAGGATTAAAAAAAAAGGTGAGCTACTTTAGTAGCCAAATTTCAAAAATGGTTTAAACATAGAAAAAAACCTAAAATTTTTTACTAGAACTAAGCATATTTTAAACAATTAAGTGGTTTTCAAAAATTATTATTAGACGCACTTAAATATTAATCACTTAATAATGTCTATTATAAACAAAATACTTAACTTAATAAGGTATTAACTAATGAATTTTAAGTGGTGAATTATTTTATCAAACAAGCCCAATATTACGTACAGGATACTTATTACCAGTTTAAAAAAGATTTAACCATGTCCAAATTATTATATGGAAAAAATATTTGTTTATGGTATAATTTTTTGTTCTCTATTTTGGGTTAAAAAAACACAATTATGGGATTATCTAATCTTAATGTCTGAGCACATGTTAATATAAATTTAGTTTCTAATTTAATATTATCCTATTCTCATAGTCAACAATGTCTTATAGAACCTTAAATTTTATACGAATGATTAGGCATAAACTATTATATGTGATGTATTGATGTGGTCGACAAGGTAATGTTATCATAACTCTGAAATTATTCATCTCTGATAAATTTATACCCCTCAAGAAATCAAAAGAGATATTACCTATCATATATCCTTAACTAATTTTAATTTTCAAGATAAAATTTTCATTTATTTTTTTGCACACAAGATATCCTAACCTTCTCGTACGTTTTGACAAGTTAGTGATATATCTGGGAGGGAATCCAACTAATCTTTTTCGATACAATAGGCATGCCACCAACCATCACGAAAAAAATTAGATGTGTTACGGCGTGACCTTTCTGATTTGTCAAATGAACATAAAAAAATGATATGTACAAAATGATAAAATAAATCCCACCTAACCCAACCTGAAAAGCCACTTGTGGTGGGGGAAGAGGGATTTTTTTTTTCTTTAGGGGGAGAGGGGTATGTGGGGGTGGGTAAAGGAAGAGGGGGTATTTTTTTTAGAGGGTGGCAGAAGAGGGGTTTCTCTGTTTTGTTTTTGGGTGAGGGATGGGGAAGAGGGATTTCTTTTTAGGTTGGAGGGATAGGGTGGGGAAAGAGAGCTTTTTGGGAGGAAGGGGGAGTCGGGATTGGGGAAGAGGATGGGGTGGGGGAGAGTTGTGGGAGGGGGAGGGTGCAAGGCATGTAAGTGTTAGGGGTAGAGGGTTTTTTCAGGGGAGGGGTTGCCGGTGGGATGGGGGAAGAGGGGGTAGTAGCTTTTTTGTGGAGAGGGTAGTGGATGGGAAAAGTGGGGGGCCCAGGTTGGGGTGTGGGAAGAGGGGATTTTTTTGTTAGGAGGGGGTTTTTGTGGGATGGGGAAATAGCAGTTTTTTTATAAGGAGAGTGGTGCGGGTGAGGTGGGGTAGGGAAGGAGGATTTTTTTTTTTGGGAGGGGGGAGGAGGGGGGAGAGGGAGGAGGAAAGTTATAAGAATAGGGTCACTTGTGGCTTAGGGAAGAGTGGTTTTTATTTTTGGAAGGATGATAGAGTAATAAAAGTCTACTTTTGTTTTAGTATTTTGGTTATAGTTTTGCTTTATTATTTAAAGAATCAATGAGTTTTACTACTATTTTTTTTATAGGAATAAATTGTGGAGATTAGACTGATTTGAGCTTACAAGGAGCTATTTTGAAATATCTTTAGAGAAAGAGACCTTATTACAGAAAATTATAAAAAAGACATTTACTTGATAGATTTTACCAAATTGTGGAAGACCAAGTCAATTCATCTACTCTAGTAGACAGAAAGTCAACGCAGACTTGTAGTTTCCGGTTATATGATTTTTGGGGGTTTTGAATAAGTTAACTTTCTAGGTATATTTTATTTTATTTTAAGTTATTAAGAGGGTTCAATTGAAATTTTGTTAGGAAAAAACCACTATAAATAGGTGGGAGGAATAGAAGAAAAAGGAGGAAGAAAGAAAAGAAGAAAAAAGAAGTCTTCCATTAGATTAGTTAGCTCAGATTATTTTAAAGTTATGTTTATCACCGTGAGTGACTAAGTCTTCTTATTCTGATTTAAGGATTTATTTCAACTACAATTTTTGTGAGGCTATGAGCTTATATTTGTTTTCTTACTTTTAATTCAAGTACTTGTTGATTTATTGCATTTTTTATGAAAGTGGATGTTTGATTGTCTGACAAATTAATTAAAATTTTTCTTTCTACTGCTACTATTAGTTCTTGATCTGTAATTTTCAAGAACTCTTGGCACTAAGTAGCACTTAGGATGATTATGTATATTAGTGAGATATTTTGGATATGCATAATTAGCCTAAATATGGAAATCAACCAGACAAAACTAAATAACTGTAGCAATCTAGATTATTTGAGTTATTTGTTCAATTACATTTTATTGTGTTTATTGCTATCACAATTTAATATAGAATGCTATCATCCCCAATTGAATTGTGGTAAGTATTGATTCAATGCTTGGTTTAATCAATGAATTTAGGAAAATATAAGATTTATTATGGCTATCCAAATAAATATAAGGTAGAATGTTTGAACAAGTAAGATTACTATTTTAGCCGATGATCAATAATTTAGTTGAATAGAGGTGACTCCTTAAATTAGAGTCTTTCATACTATTGTGTTATTTTCGAGTAATTTATTATTTTCTTCACAACAAAATTTCCCCAGTTTACTACTTTTTCTTAAGTTAAGAATTAAATTATTAGTCCCCTTGGGATTCGAACTGGTTCCTACTAATACAACAAATTTATTTGGTCAGACAGGAATTCAAATTAATTTTGAGGGTCTCGACAAACCCGTCAAAATTTTGGTGCCATTGCCAGGGAACTATTTTTAATTTATTAACTTTAATTTTTTATATTTAGCAATAGACTTTATTTTATACAGTTTGAGATTTGATCACATCTCTCATTAAAAAAATAAAGGGTTTAATCACGTTTAAAGAAAAAAAAAACTTATGTTTAAGGAAAAGAAAAGAACATTAGTTGAGGACATTTTTGTGGCAACCCATTTTCTTTTAGTAAAAAGACAAGTCAGCTTAAAAAAAAATATTCATTTCTTTATCTTAATTCTTAATTTGACTTTCTCTTCTTCTCTCACAAGGAAAATCGTAGAAGTATGACTGACTGCTCTTCTCCGTTCTGTCACTATTTTTCCAAATTTTCACTGTTTCTTAAAAGACCAAGGAGCCATTATCATCCATTCTACAATTCAAGAGAGTATAAAAACCCAGTTTATAGTCACAAGCCTCATGATTCAGTGAATTGAGAGATGGAATTGAAGGTGCGACGGATTTTGTTTTCCTTTGTTCTAACGAGCAGTAGAGGAAGCTCGACGATTTGTAGATCATCGCTCAACAACATCCTTCGTTCTTGACATTGCAACAGTAAAGTGCAAGCCTTGTCCGGTTAGAAATTTCTTTTTCAGTAATTTTTTTTTAATTTCATTTTCTCCTTTTCTGGTTCGTTTATTACTGAATTCTTCATTTGATAGCATTTGCTCCAGTGTTATTTACCGTTATTTAATTATTTCTGCGATTGTCCCTATTTATGGTGTTTATTTAATCTCTATTCTAATTTCCTACTTGTTTGAGAAATTGTCTTTTATCGGAGGTCATAACTTCTGATTTTGGGAGTTAGTTTCACTTGTGTTCAGATACTGAGTCGATTATGCTTGTTTTTATTTGTTTGATAATGATAGTGATTGCATTGGTTATTGTTATTTTTTTTTCAGATTTGTTTTTCTGCTACCATTTCTGATTTCATCAAGTCTTTTACAAGTTCCTCCATCACTGCTCCAACAATTTGGTACTTGTTTTAGTTGTTCATTAGTATATTTTTATTTCTAGTTCTATTTATAAAAGTTTCATTTTAAAATTTGGTAAACTTTCATGATTCACTGAATTCATTGTGTCAAACTAAACCTTATCTGTTGCATTTATTTAATTTTATTATCTTCCTACAACTATTGCTGGAATTTTATCACTTTTGTGCTTAATTCTTTTCTTATTTTATGATCGTTCTCTACAAGGTGAACTATATTTTATTCCTGAGATAGAGAAGACAGCTCGTCGTTTAAGAAAAGAAACTAGGCAAAGAAAGAAAAATTTGCCCCCTCAGGTGAATTTAGAACCTAATTCGACAAATTCGGATAATTTTATTTTTCAGGAAAAAAGGAATATGAGAGAAAGAATCTTGAAAGAGCTAGCTGCATCAAATTTAAATCAACAGCCTCTCTACATAGCATATCTAGCTCTTGAGGTAAATTTTGAACTAGAAGTCTTTTTTAATTCACTTACTCCTGCAGGAGAAGATCCTCACAAACATCTAAAAGAGTTTCATGTAGTCTGCTCCAGTATAAAACCGCAAGGGGTGACAAAGGAGAACATAAAGTTAAGGGCATTTTTGTTTTCTTTAGGAGATAAGGCAAATGGTTGGTTGTACTACCTTCTATCAGGATCAATTCAAACATGGAATGAAATGAAAAAACTATTTTTGAAAAAGTATTTTCCTGCATCACGAGCTGCCAATATACGCAAGGAAATATGTGGGATAAGGTAAATGAGTGGAGAGACACTTCATGAGTATTGGGAGAGATTCAAGCAACTTTGTTCCAGTTGCCCCCATAATCAAATATCGGATCAACTCTTGATTCAATATTTTTATGAAAATCTTTCGCCGATGGATAGGAATATGATATATACAGCTAGCGGAGAGGTCTTAGTGAACAAAACACCGGAAACAGCAAAGCAGCTAATATCAAATATGGCAGAAAATTCTCAGCAGATTAGGGTAAGAATGGATGGAGGCATCAAGCAAGTCAATGAGGTAAATCACTTTACTCTTGAAAATAAAATTTCAGATTTAACCTCTTTGGTTCATTAATTGGCTATAGGACAGTTGCAAGCAGCTAAAGTTTGTGGAATATGTACAAATTCTGGGCATCCTACAATATGTGCCCTACATTACAAGAAGATACCGCTCAATGTGTTAATGTTGTAATATGATTTCCAAGATAATCTCAACGGAAGTATGATCCATACTCCAACAATTACAATCTGGATGGAGGGATCATTCCAATTTCATCTATGAGAATTAGAGTGGACAACAAAGATATCCACCACAAGCTTATAACAGGCCACCACCACATCTAGCACAACCCTCGAGCTCAAGTATGTCTCTAGATGAAATTGTCAAGGCTTTAGCAACTAACACTCAACAATTTCAACAGGAAACACGAGTGAGTTTACAGAACCTTGGGAACCAAATTAGTCAACTTGCCACTTCATTTACCAAGTTGGAGGCTCAAAACTCTGGAAAATTACCTTCA
The DNA here is from genome assembly GCA_028651295.1 of Catharanthus roseus. Taxonomy (NCBI): domain Eukaryota; kingdom Viridiplantae; phylum Streptophyta; class Magnoliopsida; order Gentianales; family Apocynaceae; genus Catharanthus; species Catharanthus roseus. The sequence goes on from JAPQWS010000159.1 coordinate 7,997,033, forward strand.
CAAACGGTAATTAATCAAAGGAGAATGTGAATGCAGTAACACTAAGAAGTAGAAAAGAAATTGCACCAAGCTCATCCTCTCCTACAAAGGTGGTAGAAAAGAAGGCCATAGAGGAAGAAGATCAAGTATCCAAAGATACATTCAAGGTAAAAACTAATGGAACCACTACTAATGCAATTGTTCCACCTTCTCCATATAGGCTAGAAAAATCAAAGAAAGAGGAGTATGAGAAGGAGGTCTTTGAGACATTTAAAAAGGTGGAGATAAACATTCCCTTGCTAGATGCTATTAGGAAAATTCCAAAATATGCAAGATTTTTGAAATTTTTGTGCACTCATAAAAGAAAATGATGTGATGAGAAAATAATTATGGAAAAAAGTGGCTGCTGTAATAAAGAGAACTTTTCCAAAAAAATGCTCAGATCTAGGTATGTTTACAATTCCTTGCACCATTAGTAATAGAAAATTTGAGTGTGCCATGTTAGACTTAGGAGCATCCATCAATGTCATGCCATACTTTTTTGTGCTTTGCATATGGATCCATTGAAAGAAACTAGAGCCGTAGTCCAATTAGCCGATCGTTCTTTGGTTAATCCAAAAGGAATTATTGAGGATTTCTTGGTGCAAAATTGGTGAATTGATATTTCTTGTTGATTTTTACATCTTAAGAATGAAAAGAGATAACATTACAAACTCAGCTCCACTTATATTAGGAAGGCCCTTCTTGAAAACAGCAAAGACAAAAATTGGTATGGACAAGGGTACTCTTATTGTGGAATTTGACAGTGAAGTTGTTACTTTTAATATTTATGAAGCAATGAAGTATCCTGACGAGTCTCCTTCAATTTTTTTCGTTGATATTTTTTATTTAGTTGTGCAGGATTGTTTTGAAGAGAATGCCAATGAGTTTAAATAGAGTTCACAATTAGATGTGATTAATGACTTTGTTGAGGATTGTGAAGTTTTAGAACCAATATTGAATTCCCATTTAAAGTCAACAAATTCATTTGCAGAAGTACCTTTGACTCACATGAAATTGTTGCCTTCTGTTTTGCAGGGCCCTAACATTGGAGTTAAAGTCTTTGCCAGATCACCTTAAATATATTTATTTGGGTGATGAAAAGACATTGCCACTGATACTGATGATCAAGAAAGAAGGTTAATCGATGTCCTCAAAGAGCATAAAACAATAATTGGTTGGACATTAGCTGATATTAAGGGTATTAGCCCTTCTCTATGTATGCACTGAATTCTCTTGGAAGATGATGCCGAACCTGTTAAAGAATCACAGAGAAAGCTCAATCCTACCCTTAAAGAAGTGGTAGTGAAGGAAATTCTCAAACTATTAGATGAGGGGATAATGTATCATATTTCTGATAGTAAGTGGGTGAGTCCAATTCATGTTGTACCAAAGAAAACTGGAATCACAGTAATGAGAAATCAAAATAATGAGTTGGTACAAATGAGAATGCAAAATGGATGGCTTATGGTGATTGACTTTCGAAAGCTAAACTTAGCCACGAGAAATGAGCATTTTCCTTTACCATTTATTGATCAAATGTTGGAAAGATTACCTGGTAGATTTTCAGGTTATTATCACATTGTTATAGCACAAGAGGATCAAGAAAAAACAACCTTCACCTGTTTATTCGGAACATTTGCCTATAGAAGAATGCCTTTTGGCTTATGCAATGCCCCAGGTACATTTCAAAGGTGCATGTTAAGTATTTTTTTTTATTACATTGAAAAGTGCATTGAAGTGTTCATGGATGACTTTACTGTGTATGGTGATTCATTTGACGAATGCTTAGTTCATTTGACTAAAATCTTAAAAAGATGCATAGAAACTAATTTGGTTTTGAACTATGAAAAATGTCATTTTATGGTCAAAGAAGGCATTGTACTAGGGCATGTAGTTTCTTCTAGGGGCATAGAAGTGGATAAAGCAAAGGTTGATGTGATTGTAAGCTTACCATACTCTACAAATGTTAGCGGATACGTGCTTTTCTTGGACATGCAGGCTTTTATCGCAGGTTCATTAAAGATTTTCCAAAGATCGCATTGCCCCTATCCAAATTGCTCCAAAAGGATGCCATCTTTTGATTTGGAGAAGAATGTAAAGGAGCATTTGATAAGCTCAAGGGGTTGGTGACTATTGCAACAATCATCCAACCACCAGAATGGAGCTTGCCATTTGAAATAATGTGCGATGCAAGCAACTACGCTATAAGAGCTGTTCTTGGCCAAAGGATCAAAAGAAAAAGTCAAATCATATATTATGCCCCAAAAACATTGAATTCTACGCAGTGCAATTACACAACCACAGAAAAGGAGCTTCTAGCAATTGTTTTTGCTCTAGATAAGTTTAGATCATATTTGTTAGGCTCTAAAGTAATTGTGTTTTTGTTAAAGTAGTTAGGATATGTATTATGTATCTGTTGTAAATAGTGGTTGAGATATTCTAGCTTGGTTGGGATATTATAAATGCTAGCTGAAATTGTGTAACTAATTCCTAGTTTGTAGGAAGGCTTTGTTGTACATATTTTGAAATATACAGTAAATAAACAATACACTAATTCCCACTGAAAACTTTATGGTATCAGAGCCAAGTTTCTTGGCTTCAATTGATTATTATTCCATAGTTCACACATTGATTGTTATCATTCCATAGTTCTCAATTAAACACATTCAGAATGAGTGAGACAAGGCAAATTGATGCAAGAATTTTGGACGATGATGATTACATTAACGATCATGTTCAAAATGATGACTATCATCTGGCATCTTCGGACAGTCCAACAAAATGGCCGTGTAGAGCGTAAGCATCATCATATTCTGAATATGTCTCGTGCTTTGCTCTTCCAGTTCAATTTTGGAGAGAAAGTGTATTAACTTCTAGGTATTTAATAAATTGTACTCATTTGTCTGTGTTGGAAGGAAAAACACCGTTTGAACTTTTGTTTAATAAAGTTCCATCGTACTCTCATCTAAAAAGTTTGTTTGCTTGGGTTATGTACATGATCACTGGATGCCCAAAGATAAGTTTAGATCTCAAGGCGGAAATGTGTGTTCTTGGGGTATTCGTATGGAAAAAAAGGATGGAAATTTTTTGATTTACAAACAAACGAATTCATTACTTCTCGCGATGTAGTATTGGTTGAAAATGAATTCCCGTTTTTATCTAATTCTCTGGAAGCTTTATCAACTGAAAATCATTTGAGTTATGATTTTGGTGAAATACCCGAGACCCGTACTGGAGCTAGTGGGAGCAGCCTAACAGCCAAGAAGAACATCCCTTCTCAATTTTTTGGAGAAGCCCAGCAGGCTACTACAGCAGCCCAACAACCAGGACATACAACTGTTTCTTCAACAAGTATTGGGCCGCGAATGATGGCCCAACTGCAGATTTCTTCTCCACATCATGGAGCGGCCCAGCTGGGGCTTTCTGGAGCAGCCCAGTCTTCATTTCCTGGTGTAGCCCACGAGCTGTCTTCCTCTTTGCTCCATGGCGCGGCCCAACTGGAACATCCTAGAGTGTCCCAGCCCGTGCCTTCTGATGCAACCCAGCTAGCGCCACCTGATGCAGCCACATGCAGCCTTCAGATGAATCTATCCAGCTTAAGAAAATTAGGCAGAATTCTTCTTCTTCACCTGCGGAAGCCACAACTCACATAGAGGACAAGACTTCAAGTAATTCCTCTAATAGCGCAAGTACTCAGTCGGGTTTCAGTAATTCTTCGGGTAGTGAACAATTCGAGGCATATAATTTTGAGCCATTGAATCTTCGTCGTAGTAACAGGCCACATCGACCTCCTGGTAAATTGAAGGATTATATATGTAATATTATACGGTCACCTCCTAGTGTATCTCTCTCTCATGCTTCACCTTCTTCTTCGGGTCCCACAGGTACTTCTCTGTATCTATTAACTCATTACGTTTCTTATGACAAATTTTCTCCTTCACATCAGGGTTTTGTAACCGCTATTAATGCAGGCATAGAACCCACCAAGTATTCTAAAGCGGCATCCATACTAGAGTGGCGTCATGCCATAAAGCAAGAGATAAATGCACTTGAGAAAAATAATACATGGACTATGACTAGACTACCTTCCGGCAAACAAGCACTTGGTAGTAAATGGGTTTACTGGATTAAGTATAAGTCTGATGGCTCTGTTGGACGATACAAATCACGCTTGGTAGTGTTTGGGAATACTCAGCAGGAGAGGGTTGATTACACCGAGATATTTGCTCCTATGGTGAAAATGGTGACTGTCTGGACACTGTTATCTATAGCTGTTGCACGAAATTGGTAAGTTCATCAGATGGATGTTCATAACGCTTTTCTACATGTAGATATGACTGAAGAGGTTTATATGAAGATTTCCCTAGGGTTCCGCGCTTCAGACCCACATCAGGTCTGTCGTCTTAACAAGTCTTTGTATGGGCTACGGCAAGCGCCTCGGTGCTGGTTCTCGAAACTTGTGACCTGTCTTCGTCAATTTGGATTTTTGCAATCATATGCTGACTATTCTCTCTTTACTTTCAGGAAAAATAATATTTTCTTATGCATTTTAATTTATATTGATGATCTATTAATTTTCGGTAATAATGCATCATGTATTACTCAATTTAAGTGCTACCTGGGATCATGTTTTCATATTAAAGGTTTAGGTCATCTCAAATATTTTCTAGGCATTGAAGTTGCTCGGAGTTAAGCGGGGTTTTATCTTAGTCAACGTAAATATGCCTTGAAAATTATCTCTGAAACTGGAATGCTTGGGTCTAAACACGTGTCTACTCCATTGGACCCAAATCATCAATTAGCTAAAGCTTCTGGAGAATTCTATGATCAACTCGTCTTGTTGGAAAATTGATTTATTTGTCCATAACTCGTCCATACCTTGCGTACACTGTGCATGTTTTGGCTCAGTTTATGCAAAATTCTTGCAAGGCACATTGGGAAGCCGCTCTCCGTGTCATTTGTTTCTTCAAAGGTGTACCAGGTCAGGGTATTTTACTTCGGTCTAATATTCCTCCTTGATTACTTGCTTATTGTGACTCTGATTAGGGCAGCTGCCCGATTACCCGTCGTTCTGTAACTGGCTATTTTATCTCTCTTGGGCATTCACCTATTTCTTAGAAGACGAAGAAACAACATACGGTATTTCATTCTTATGCAGAAGCCGAGTACTGTTTCATGGCGATGACACTGTGAATTAAAATGGCTTACCCAACTTCTTGTTGATTTCCAAGTTCCAGTACAATATTATATCCCGATACATTGTGATAGTCAAGCTGCCATTTACATTGCCGCTAATCCTATTTTCCACGAACGCACTAAGCACATTGAGATAGACTGTCACTTTGTGTAAGATGCATTTCAGGCCCATATGATTATTCCTATTTACATTCCAAGTGTTTCACAACCTACCGATCTTCTCACGAAGGCTCTACATCACTCGCAATTTCACAAGTTGTCTGACAAGTTGAACATTTGTAATCTTCATGCTCCAACTTGAGTGGAAGTGTTAAAATAGTTAGGATATGTATTATGTATCTGTTGTAAACAGTGGTTGAGATATTCTAGCTTGTTGGGATATTATAGATGCTAGCTGAAATTGTGTAAGTAATTCCAGGTTTGTAGGAAGACTTTGCTGTACATATTTTGAAACATACTATAAACAAACAATACACAAATTCTAGAAAAGTTTTCCTACTGAAAACTTTAGTTTTTGATGATGCAGCTTTAAAGTACTTGCTAGTAAAGTAGTCCAAACCAAGGCTGATTAAATAGATCCTACTATTGCAAGAGTTTGATGTAGAGATAAAAGATTGAAGGGGGGTAGAAAATCCAGTAGCAGATCACTTGAGCAGGTTGGTGAGAGAAGAAACTTCATTGCCTATTTCTAAATCTTTTTCCTAATGAGCAATTATTTCAATTGAAAGGTATGGTTCCTTGGTATGCTGATGTTGTGAATTATCTAGTTACAAGAACTCTTCCTAATTATCTTTGTAAATCTTGAAAGGAAAAAATTCGAAATGAGGCAAAATATTGTGTGGGATGAACCTTATTTATGGAAATTTTATTCTGATCAAGTGATTAAGAGGTGCGTGCCCGAAAGTGAATATCAGTCCATTCTATCTTTTTGTCATAATTATACATGTGGTGGTCATTTTGGACCCAAACAAATTGCTAGGAAAGTTTTAGATAGTCGATTGTATTGGAAAACATTGTTTAGAGATGCATTTATGTTTTGCAGAAACTGTGAGCGATGCCCCAAAGCCCTGTTCTTATTTGTGAATATTTGATGTTTGGCGCATAGATTTCATGGGACCATTTCTTTCATCTTGTGGTTTTGTTTACATACTTTTGGCAGTTGATTAGTATCGAAATGGGTGGAAGCAAAAGCCAACAAGACTGACAATTCTAAAATTGTTGTCGGTTTTATCAAGACTAACATTTTTAGCAGGTTTGGGATCCCGAGAGTAATTATAAGTGACCAAAGGAGTCATTTTTGCAACAAAACCATTGAAGCCTTAATGAAGAAGTATGGGGTAAACCATCTTGTGATCACAGCATATCACCTGCAAATAAATGGACAAGTAGAAATTTCCAATCGAGAGGTGAAATGCGTTTTAGAGAAGACAGTCAACCAAGGAAGAAAGGATTGGAGTCTAAGATTGGATGATGCTTTGTGGGCATATTAGATTGCATACAAAACTCTAATAGGTATGTCTCTATATAGACTAGTTTTTGGTAAATCTTGTCACTTACTAGTTGAAATTGAACATAAGGCTTATTGGGCGGTAAAATGTTGCAATATGAATATGGAAGAAGCTGGTAAGTCTAGGAAGTTGCAATTGTAGGAAGTAGAGGAATTGAGGTGAGAAGCTTATGAAAATTCGAGAATTTACAAAGAGAAAACCAAATTGTTTCATGATAATCTGATCTTAAGAAAAAAAATTTTGTAGCAGGTCAAAAGCTTTTATAGTATAATTCTCGATTAAAATTTGTGCCAGGGAAGCTTCGATCTTGTTGGATTGGTCCTTTTGTTGTCACTAATGTTTTTCCTTATGGTGTAGTTGAGATTAAAAGTTTTGACACTGATAAGACCTTCAAAGTGAATGGACATAGATTGAAGTTGTTTCAAGAGGATTTTGGTATTTTTCATGTTGAGGATATTGATTTGCAAATTCCGCGTTATTTGCCTGATTGTGGGAAGAAGTCGAGCATAACGACCAAAAAAAATTTGCGTTATTGGGAGGCAACCCAAATTTTTTTTTCTATTTTTATTTTATTTATTAATGCCTAACTTTTGCTTATTTATTTTAATTATTTATCTGATGCTAGATTAATGCTTAAAGCATGGATTGAAGCAGTTGCAACGACACTTAAATAGTCATTTTTCTAAAAGTCAGGCAGATCACTTCATTTACTTTATTTCCTAGATTGTTTCAGGTTTACTAGCTTGCATTTTTAGGAAGTTGTGCTTATTTGCCTATTTATTTATTTATTTATTTATTACTGTTTCTTTCTTTTTTATGTGAGCATGTTGTGCTACATTGAGGATAATGTAGGAATTAGGTGTGGAGAAGATATATATTTAGCCATTCGAAAGTTAAATTTCTTTGATTCGTTTTTATTTTCATTTTAATAATAATTTAAAAGAACAATAAAAAGAAAAGAAATAGTAGATTTTGTACTCTATCTATGTATCCCTTTTTATCCCTACGAAGTACCTATAAGGGATATAATGAAATTCTTTGGTTGGTTCTTCACAAAGGAATGATCCCTTTTTTTATTTAACTGATGGGATCAACAAAAAATTCATTTTAATTTTAATAAAAATAATATAAAATTATATACATAGCTAAAAAATCTAAATAAAAAATTAAACAATAAACTCTTATTCGAAATGTCCCGTGATCTTCAACCAATTATGCGCTTCAATATAACTACCAGGAGTAAGCGCTATAGCTTGTTTCCAATACTCAGCGGCTTGATCGAACCAAGCTTCCGCTATTTAGAGCAGGGGAAATGGATAATAGGACCAAATAGGATCGTTCACTTCCTATAGAACCTATCACTAAAATACCCCTAGAGGGGGATAGGGCTAAGTGGAGCGAAAAAGGTTTTCCATGAGATGGGAAATGAAAACTATTAGTCCCACACAAAGTTTGTGAATAAGTGATTGTTTGATAATGAGCAAGGAATATCCGTCTTTCTGCTAAACAGGATGTATTGAACTCATAATTCATTAGACACTTTTTATGAATGTCAACTAAGTATCGTAAGTAAATTGCTTCCGGTTGTTCAATCATTTGATAACCAGAGTCATTCTTGTATAAATGATCACTATGAGTCAGACTCTATAGAATTTGATCAATCCCCTTTTCTGTCGTTAAGGTGGAGAACTGAACCAAGAATTCTCTTTCTTCATCACCAATCGAATCACTGTTCGCGACCCAGGATTCTAGTTTATCATCAATCTAACCCCCATTCACGTTTTTTTCTTTTTCTTATCAATGAATAAATCTCTTTACTTGTATGACTTAGATGTCTCGTGGTTCTCGAAAAAGTGATTCGATTTATGGGATTTGGTATGAGATCAACAATATCGATGAGATTGATATTCAAATATTTCTTCTTAGAGCGTATTAATTTGACCCCATAAGCGGGACCAAACATTTTCAAATTGATTTCACAAATACGTGTGCTCATATATACGGATAGATAGATCCATCAACAAATTCTCACTCGAGGTCTTTCTGCCTTTCTACAGATAGTGATGGGATCCATCCCTATGGTCATGTTTTATTCGGAGGAATAAAATAAAAATTGTCTTTTGGAGAGATGGCTGAGTGGTTGATAGCCCCAGTCTTGAAAATCGGTATAGTTTTGAACAAAGAACTATCGAGAGTTCGAATCCCTCTCTCTCCTTTTTTGTTCATTGAACAGGTTCTTTCTTTATTAGTTTTTTCCGGAATGGTATTATAAAGAAGGGAGAATGGCTTGGCTATCACACCGAGCCAAGCCGAAAAATAGATTATGGTTATATAAATGAGTTGAAAAAAAAAAAAAGATTTTAAATATGACTCGATCCCAGGGCCTATGATGGAATGAAAGGGATTATTCCTATTTCAAGCATTGGATGTCCTATCTTATCTTATCTCAATTAAGAGAGGTGTCTAGCAGTTGTTGGTTTTTGTGTTGATTTTTTTCCTTTTTCTTTTCTTTTTTTTTTCTGAAAATTTCAACTGTTTTTCTATATTTTATTGTTGTTGTTTTATTTTATTTAATTTTTTCTCTCTTTAATATTTTTTTTTTCAAAATGTGTCAGCTTGTTTTCTTTGAAATTTCTTGACTTTCTTGATATTTGCCCTAAAATGAATTTCAAGTTGGTGTGCATTATTTGGTGAAAGTTGGAGTAGCATGAAGAGACAAAGTGTGGTAAGTTTTTTCAAAACTTTTTGAGTATCTTGTGGGTCTTAGTGATTGAATCAAATGATGATGTGCAAACAAATAAACACTTGTGAGATTTTTGAGATTTCTAAGAGCCAAAGAGCAACTCTTAGAATTGCTCTAACTTCTTTGTTGTGTGTTTGTCTAGCATAGTATGTTTATTCTAGAACTTGCTTTGTTGTGCATTTGCAATTTATGGATTCAAGCACGAAAATGAGATGGGAAACTTAGGATTTAACCCTTTTATTTAGCCATCTTAAAAGACCATCCTTTACTTATAATAACCCTTAGTTAAACCTTTTCGAGTAGACATTTTCTTTGCTTTACACCTAATTATAATACACCTTCTAGGCCTTTTTCATTTGTTTAACCTTTTCTCTTTTAAACCCATGCAAGCAATTGTGAAGAAATGCTCAAGTGTATATATAGAGTCTTTTCTTCTGTATAGAGTGTGAGTTTATATTCATTGTGTATATGGTTTGGAATAAATGTATAAAGAAATCTTCCCAAAAAAACCAAAAAAAAAGAAAAAAAATCTTTAAAGAAATCTTAAAGAGAAAAAGCCAAGTTTGGAAGAATAAAAGGCAAACCTTCTGTGAATGGCAAGAAAATGATCCAATATGAAGGATCAAGACGATTTCTTCCTCTGTATTTTCTTTCTCCATTTCTGTTTCTAAGTGTCTTTTCATATTTTGCTTGCTTTAACTACTTTATATGACCTTTCCCTACCTTTGTCTTGACCAAGTTACAACCCAAAATAAAGACCCTTTGATTTTTGTTTGAAATAGTGATAGAGATTTGATATATGAGCAAGCTTATGGTAGTGAAATGCTATTTCTTGGATTTGAGAGCTTATTCCCTAGATACTTTTGAGTGATTAGAGTGAAGCATATGAGAATGTATTGAATCTTGTTGCATATTTAGTTGATGAGGTTGTTGGGATTCATGAGGCGCTTAATTGTTCTTTCTAAAAATTTTTTTGGTTATGAGCACTTGTTCTCATGATTGCTATTTTGATTTAAGCTTTCTAATGTGTCTCGACTTGGAGTTGTTTTGTGGGTGAATTGGGAGAGGGGAAAGTGATGAATGAGAAAATAGTTGATATTTTGGAATAATGCATGCTTGAAGGCAATCATGGTTTTGGTGTAGGGGAATTTGATAGAGTAATAAAAGTCTATTTTTATTATAGTGTTTTGGTTATAGTTTTGCTTTATTATTTAAAGAAATTAATGAAATTTTATTACTATTTTTTGCTAAGAATAAATTGTCGACATTTGACTGATTTGAGCTTACAAGGGACTATTTTGGAATATCTTTAGAAAAAGAGACCTTATTGTAGAAGATTATGAAAAAGACATTTCCTTGATGGATTTTACCAAAGTAACTATAAAAGACCGAGTCAATTTATCTTCTCTAGTAGAAAGAAAGTCAAAGTAGCCATTCTAGTTTTTTTAATCATTTTTTGGAGTTTTGAATGAAATATACCTAGAAAGTTAAGAGGGGAGGGTTGTATGGGGGTGGCCAGGGGAAGAGGGTGTATTTTTGTCGAGGGTGGCAGAAGAGGCGTTTTTCGTTTATTTTTGGGTGTGGGATGGAGGAAGAAGGTTTTTATGGGTGGGAGAAGAGGATTTTATTTTTGTTGGGTGGAGGGGGGGGTTGGGAAAGGGTGGGGAAACAGTTTTTTTTAGGCCCCCTCAAAAAAAAAAAAACCCTCTTTCAGAATCCAATACACAAAATACAACATCTTAAAGCTTTTAGTTCAAAAAAATTCAATTTGTAACCGAATTTTTCTATTAATACTGGCAAAGATTATTACTCCATGCAATTTATCCATTTTACAACATTATAAATACAAATCTGAAAACACAAAGTATTGCAGTTTATCAAATTTTACTTTATTTGACAAAATCATGAAATTTTTGTTTGTTTTAGTTCTATTTTTTTTTACTTCTGATAAAGTTAATTTATTTTGCATTTACAAATGTATATGTCTACGGCATAAATTACCAAAGCATATATATATATATATATATAACTTTGTTTTTTCAGAAAAGAAGAATTCTCCTTATATTTTTTATAATATTATCTACTGAAAACAAATATGTACAAACTAATTTTTAAATTCGTATTTGGCCTATTCTTCTATCTTATACACACTCTAAAAATAATTCAACATGTGAAGAGCTATTCTTCTATCTCATACAAACACTTCTTTTTTTTTCCTTTAGAACATCTTATATTTTCACAAACTTGTAAAATGCATTTAGATTTGACTTGAACATCTTATATTCATTGGAACATGAAGAGAAAAAAAAAAAGTTTGTTTACCTACACCTTCGAAGGTCTCTTTGCTGTATAAATTTCAATAGTATGTTATAGCTCAAAAAAATTTCCTTGAAAGCTTCCAAATGTGATGATTTTAAACATAAAAAGAGTGTTTGCTGCAATATAACATGCCAAAATGGTGACTGAAGCTGAAATTGATCTTCTATAATGCCTTTAATTAATTCAGCTTTCTTTTATAATTCTAACTATCATAAAACTTGCGAGGATTGTTTGGAACATATTCAGATTGTCATTTCTTTTATAATATCAATAAAGAAAAACTTTAATTTATCTTTAACCAAATAACTGATCACCCAATTTGAACCTGATTAACATGAAATGAAACACTCATTTTTCTTTTTAATACTTTCATTTCAAAGCAATATATATATATATATATATAAAGTAGAAGAAGCATTTACTCATGCAAACTATAGTTTAAATGGTAAAAAATTCCCATGCTTTTCTTGCCTCCATTCTGTAAATTAACCTTCATACAAATTCCATTTCCTTTCTTACATTATTCAATATTTTAAGATATTTATCCTTGGATTCAACCCTTTTTACTCTTGCATTTTTTACATTGTTATTAGGTCACTATTTGTGAAATGGTGAAACCTCCTTCCTGTGAAAAGTTGCAGATGGAAGAGGGTTTTGGAAGAGGAGATGAAGATGCAAAAGAGCTTCGATATTTATCAAAGCATGGAATAGGCAATTGCAGAGCTATGCCTAAGAAAACAGGTGAAAAGAAATATCTTAAGAGTTTATTAGACATTAAAAGTTTAGAAGCTGGTTTTCAGAGGAGGTGGGGTGGGCTGAAACAATGGATGGAACCAAAGAAAGGGGCAGGAGTGACATTCGTCCTAACATTTATAAAAATCATTTTAAGTTTTTGTTTGTTTAGATTTGTAAATAGTTTTTTTCGAGTTTGTCCTCCAATATTTTAAATTTTCTTTTATATAGATTATCGACTCTCAAAAGTTAAAGGTTTGTTTAATCTTGAGTCATTTATCTTTTCCAAAGATTAAAAGCACTAACCTTGTGATCACTCTTTTATTTAACAGGACTGAGGAGATCATGTGGGAAGAACTGCAGAATCAAGTGGAATGGTCAAAGGACTGATCTTGTCCATAGCAGCTTCTCACCTGAAGAAGAGGAATTGATTATTAAGCTTCATGCCACAATTGGAAGCAGGTGAACTGATCTACTTTGTCTCATTTTCATGGTTTTGTTGTTTTTTAGGGATATCTTCTAGCTAGGTTTTCAAGAAATGTTCCAGAACAAAAATGGTACTTATGATATCTTTGCAGCAAATCCCAAGTTTCCATTTAGTTACCTGCTTTTTCTTTTTCTCCCCTAACCCCAACTTAGTAGGCTATAGGAAGAGTTATAAATATTGGATTTGCTTATCAACAATGTAATCTTCATAAGCCCACCTGAAATTAGTTCTTTGAATAAGTTGATTCTTATATGCATAAACAAAATCAGACCTTTAACTTTAACCTTGAGGGAGCGAGAATGTATATAAAGAAAATTTTCCAAATGTTGAAGGGACAAACTTAAAGAAAAATTGTCTACAAACCTTAAAAAATGAGTGTGTAAGTGTTGGAACTTGGAAGTGACTGACTAACGCCGTCCCCTTTAGTTCCGCCAATGCTTCTGTGCACTTAGCATTTACTATAACAAGCAAGTGCAACAGTTAACTAGTGCAAGAATATGATTCTCTAAGTATGTCATCGTAAGTGATTCTGCAATGCAGGTGGACAATAATAGCTCAACAATTACCAGGGAGAACAGATGATGAAGTAAAGAATTTCTGGAACAAGAAGCTGAAAAAGAAGCTTACTGCAATAGGAATTGATCCAATAACTCACAGGCCTTTCTCCCAAATTCTTGCAGATTATGGAAACATCGGTGCCTTTCCAAAAGCTAGAAATCATTTTTTCAGTCCCAACAAAGACACAATGAGCCAATCGCTGCTAAAATCTGAACCATCTTTTAGCCATTCCTCAGATTTCAACAGCCATTTTACTGCAAGAATTCCTTTACCTGCAGAAACAGAACCATCCAGAGATTATCTTTTGAGTAACAGCAATAAGGAAAATCCCCTTGATCTTCTTTCCCAGCTTCAAGCCATAACAATGGTGACAGATTCTTCAAGATACAGCAATCCAGGACCCTCTGCTATAGTCCCTACCGAATGTATATCTGCTTCCGCATCATCATCCCCACCGGAATCTCCTCCATCAGCTACAAACAAGGCCATTGCATCATCAAGTTTCAGTTGGTGTGATTTTCTTCTTGAAGATGCATTTCATCAAACAGACGGTGAACAACAAGAGAACGGAGCTCAGTTTTCGGTAAATGGTGTGATCAAGAAAGAAGGTCAGCAACCAACAGCAGCCGCAGGAGCAGAAAATCAGAATCACACTACAATCAGAACCATTGAAGATTCTTCTTCCAGTGGTTCATTTGTGGAAGCAATGCTTGAAAGAGAAAATGAAATGTTATCAGATTTCCATGGCCTCTTGGAGGAACCATTTTACTACTAACTGATCCCATCAAGAATAAATTATATAGTTTTAGACCAGACTCTGCTTATTAATCAACAATTATGGGAATGTAATTTCAGAATCTGTTTATTTTCTTCATTCCTTTAGCAATGTAAAACTTTCTTTTTTTTTTGGCTCAATATGTAAAACTTCTTATAACCATTGGGGTTTCCACCCCCCCCCCGGCCCCCCCACCTCAATCAAATTTTTGTTTTATTTTTTTTGAATTAGAGTTAAAAATAAAAAATAATTTTAATTTTTTATTTTAAACCCCCTAAGAAACCTGAGGAAACAAAATTGCACACTTTCTTTTGAGTTTTTGTATTTTCTTTTATAAAAATTTTACATATTCCACAAAATCTAAATAAAAAGACACATATTTTTTATAAAAAAAAATCCCTTTCTAATTACTGGTATCATGTTTTATTAACTAATTATTATGTCAAAAAGATAGTACAATTGATTAGGACCATTCATGATAAGTCTTTATTCAATTCATATCTCATAACTGATCAAAAGAGTCCTGATTCGATTCATATCCCTTTTTCATGTGAAATAAATAAATAAAACCATTATTTGGACGAATTGACCTTAAAAAAAAAATCCTCAGGCACAGTACAGTAGTAGTAGTAATTCCCAGCCAATAAAAATAGAATTTATTTCCGGAATCTATAAATACTGCAAGAAAAGAAACCTGCAAATTCCGATTCTGGAAACTCAGCGTGAAAATCCAGATAGCGAAGAGAGAAAGGGCTTAGAAGAAGAGAATGGTGGCGATTTCTCTGTACAAAGGGAACCTTCACAAGGTTTCCAATGTTCCTCGAACATGGATAATGCCACAGCGCAAAATTTCCGTTAAGGACTTCAAAACCCTTCTCCGTCGCCGGAACCGCGCCCTCTCCCGCCACCTCTCAGCTACCGGCACCTCTGTTTCAGCTGCTGATCCCGCCGTCACTGTTTCTGATAACCCTAACCCTAATTCTGATGCTGGAAATCGTGATGTTACGGTTGTTGAATTGGACGTAGTGGTGGAAGAGGAGACGGAGGAGAAGGCGCCTCCTGATAAAGCTGATCTGGATGAGGAGATGATTGAAGGATCGGGAGAGAAGAGAAGATTGACGGGTGATGATGGTCTGGAAAAATTAGAAGCGGAGGTGGCTGATTCTGCAGCTAATGAAATTAACCATGAGGTTGATGATCATAACACTGTTGTAGAAAATGATGCAACGGATGTTATGGAAGCTCAACAGGTGAAGATGAATGAAAAGAGGGAGGATGAGGTTCCAATGAACCCCAGTATTGAGATTCAGGTATTGGATATTCTCTCACCTATATTGCTATAGTTATGAGGTCATAGTTAAATATTATGCCTTTTTATATGAGTTGTTTCTACCACTGATACAATGAAAAAGGGAAGTGGTTAAGAAGCTAGGAAATCTCCTAAACTGATTGACTTTAATGAGTTTCTGATTCTATAACAGTTTCTTGTGCTTAATTTGTTAACATGGAATCTGGATTCTAGGAAATCTTTTATCTCCAAAGCTCACTTTGTGCACGTAGAGACAGTTTGAAAATCTTCCATCAACCGTAGAAAGCAAAAGTCAGCTAATTAAACATCTTGGGCGCAGAAAAGGCACTCAACATCGTGGAAAGTTTTAACATGGCTTTCCATAAAATGAAGAAAAGAGCAATTAACATGCGTACATATTTTGTTCATGAAGGATGATCATGTCTAGTAAATTACAATTATGCATCAGGGAAATATAGAAAGTTTTGATAGTTCGCACGTTTGGGGAGCTCCAACATATTTTTTTGAGGGGCCAAATGAAATATTCAAAAGTTTACATATAACTAAGCTGGAATTCATGTAAGGGCCCAAATCAAATGCTCAAAAGTGTACATCCTCAACCTCATGTAACTATAGCTAAACTTTTACAATCTTTTATTGTGAAAATTAGAATACTATATGATTTTGGGGGCCAGCCCCCCCCCCACCCACCCACCCACCCACCCACCCACCCACCACACACTCTCTCACACACACTCAATGAAGCTCCGCCCTTGAATTTGCACATGGGCAATTACAAGTTATAGTCAGTATGCATCTGAGCATTTGCATACAGCCAATGTGTTGTCTAGCCTTCTGCTTATCATACTTTGCAAGTTTTCAGATGCTTCAATTTTTAGAGTTTAGTGCATAAGCAGAGTATGGAGGTCTACGGTACAGTATATGCTTCTAAACAATTCATTTATACTATTAAACTTTTGAAGATGTAACTCTGTGATAATGTTATGTAAAAGTGACTTACTTACTGCTTTTGGCAGGGAAGTGACAGAGAGGATGCAAAAAGTAGCAAGGATAAAAGGAAGAAGGAGGTTGAGGAGAAATTGAACATTTTACAAGAAAAAAAGCATGGCTTGGTACAGGCGCTGAAACAGGCGAGTGTAGGTTTACACATTATAGCATACTAGAAGGTATCTGGGTAACTGGAATGCTCTTGTAATTATGCTGTTACTTGTGATGTTTTAACAGATCTTGAAAGCAGAAGAGGAATTGAAGAGACGCAGTACGCAGGGAAATGCAGGTCGATCATCTGCTCCACTTCATGTAGATATTCCAAATGATACGGGGTCAATGACAAGACTTAACACTCCTAGATTGGGCTCAGATGGGATCTTGATAAGTGAGGTTGAAGGAGGAGAACCTGATGGCATGTCCCATCCGAATGCAGATAATCAGCATTTGCTTCGTTTGAGCAGTCAATCCCCATGTTCAGATTCTCATCATAAGAAGCCTGCCAATAATGCCGTAAGTTATTAATCTTTTCAGAGTATATTATGGTTTTCATGAATAACCTGCCTTTTCTTATGGTCATGACGAGAATGTATAGTCCTATAATCAGAGTTACCGAGCATGTTAGTTATTTAAAGTAGTCATTCATCTTTTCTGAGTATATTATGTTTTCATGAGTAGCCTGCCTTTTCTGTGCTAATGATGAGAATATAGAATATATATATATATATATATACTCCTATAAGCATAGTAACTGAGGGTTTAGTTATTTGAAGTACATGGAATTTTGATTCTCATTATTGACTTTGATCATTTATTTGAAATCTCGTGAATGTTTTGTTGTTTAAAACCGCTGTAGTGGCATCTTTTGATGCATATATTTCTATTGCAGTGGAAAAATATAGATTATTCAGGCTTTGTCTATGGTATCCTCAATATTATTTGGTTCTCTAATCCTCAGTGATAGGCTTATCTTTGAATTGGTTCTCATTATATTAGCAATTACTAGCTACCGAGTGGTATGTTTTCTTTGACCGTTGGAAGTAATCTTATCATTTTCGTCTACTTTTTTCTGTGCTATCCTACGTATACTTTCCCTGCTGCTCATTGATTCTTTTGTAATTTTAATGAGATCTTTCATGTTAGGGAATCATGGTCCAAGCATTGTCTGTGTGTGTGTGTGTGTGTGTGAGAGAGAGAGAGAGAGAGATTAGTATGGTATTCTGCTGATACTCTTCCCCTATTATCATATGAAGCCTTTCCCTTTTTGATATTTTAGTCTGGTGTATAATGTAGTGTTTCTTTTGAACTTCTGATTGTAACAATTTTGCATAATGTACTTTTAGATCTAGTCTAAGTTGTGACTTCCAATGTATTTCTTATGTATATTGTAAAGCAGATTCCACATTCTGCTCGAGCTACTCTAGGAGTCATCGGCAGTCCCTCTCGCTTTGCACCAACACCAACCACTCAGCAAGGACATCCTTCGAATCTTCCCACGGTATCTGTATCAGGAACAAACTACATTGCTTCCTCTCCTTCTCCAGCGGCATCGGGTGGCACTTCAGTTTTCAGAGAAAGCCGGATTCCCAGTCCATGGAACTAGGACAATTGATGTCACTTGCACTAGAAGTTCTAGTGGCCTTCAAATATTTACAACATCCCACATAAGTGATTAGTGTCCTGTAGCTCATGTAAGTGACAGTGCTCCATGTTTAACCAGTAAATAGCTTAGCTTTTTTCTGCATGAAATTTGTTTCTGTTTCGAATAGCTCATGTAAAGATATTACACTGCCCTGTTTCTTATGGCTGGGAAAAACGAAAAGAGAAACATACATGCAATAGCTGTTACTTGATGTTGTATATCAATCAAGATGTTCACAATGCTTAAGTAAGGTCCCTAATTTGCTTCTTGTATTTGTTGACATATTTTTTTTTTAAGTCTATTTTCTTTTGCTTCATATGATTCTCTCTAATTCGTTATATATGATATTAACTCCCATTACTACTGTAGAAGTTGATCTGACATCACATGTTCCTCAGACATGGAAGAGACGGTTGTTTTTGTTTGTTCCATTGCTTAGTCATTTTATTGGTCTTCTGTATCCACTATTGATGAGATTGTTGATGTCTTGGTTTGGTTTGCCTTTGATTCTACCTCTTTTGTGGGACAGGGACATTAAATTAGTGTGTTGAAATCTTCATACAATCCGGTATGGTCATTGTTATTGTTAATGCTAAAGTTTTCACTTGAATATTTGCTGAGCCATATTCTAGTCAACCCAATTTTGCAAGGCACACACGTTCCGGTCATGACTTGTTCCTTTGCATCATTCTCATAGCATTATCTATTGCAGTATTAGATTCTTGTTGCTGCCTTCATGAGCTTGAGGCTTGACTGCTACTAATGGGGTCTGTCCCCTGTTCGTTGGTATGGGTTTTCTTACTGTTTCTGTTTGTCTTCTCTTCTGCATAAGCATCCTATGACTGCATGCTTTGAGGTATTTATTGGCTAAATGGTTAGTGGTAGCTTGGATCTCAATGCGATAGACTTTATATTTAAATTTTTGTTCTTTCATTTTGTAGAATGAAGGTGAAAGTGTTCAAAATATAATCCTTGCTATATTTTTATGTCCAGGGGAAAAAGTAATACTATAATTTAATACAAATCACATGATATATGAATTAAAAATATGAATCAGGTTTATAAGAGGATTTATCTTATGAATTGAAAATATGAATTATGAATTAAAAATATGAATCGGTTGTTATGTCGTTGTTATGTCAAATGAATCAAAAGAAGAATAAATATCAAGGGACACATTTGCTTTGCTAACTTAAGTCTTATTGGTAGTTGTATTATTAATTAATTAATTAATTATAGTTTGACCTTTAAACTAAAAGATTCATCGAAAACACTTTACAACTTCACAAATTGACTTTCTTTGAATTTTGATGATCCACACACACTGCTAATCCAACCAATGGAAGATGCATATGGAATTTTTTTTATTTCTTTTCTTTTCCCTAAACATAAAATTAAAGAATGTTGTTATAATGGTCCACACTAAGTTAATAAATTGGTTCAATTGAGAGTAAAGGTGTTGATATTAGCCAAAAGTACCTTATGTAGTCAAAAGTATGGTTTCTTTTTGGGGCCTGGCTCACTTTAAAATAACGCGGACTAAAGTGGCCTTTTTTTTCTTTTCAGTTCAGGCCATAATACACAGCGATGATAACGCACAATCGCTGTGCGTTATCATTACGCACAATCGTCCTTAATCACCTTGTTAATCGCGTAAAAATCTGACATGGATCCCAACTGGCGCTGAGCTGTAGATAACGCACAATGACTGTGCGTTATCAAGCTTAATAACGCACAGTCATTATGCATTATTAAGCTGATAACGCACAGTGACTTTGCGTTATCATGTTATAAAAAAAACCCTAGCTTTGTGCGGCCGCCGCCCCCCTCCCCCCTTCCTCCCCCTTTTTTTTTTTTCCCAGCTTATTTAACCACTCCCATTTTTACTCTCTTTCCTCCTTTCCGCCTTATTTCAGTAAAATTTTTCTATTTCCTCTCCTTCCCCCTTACTTTTTTCCAGCCTCCTTCCTTTCTTTTTTTCAACCACCTTCATCTCATTCTTCTTCCTTTTTTCATCCTTCTTCTTCAGAAAATTTTTTGTTCCTACCTCCGCCCACTGCTAAGTATTTTACTCTATTTTTTTCTTATTATTATGTGTTGATATCTTTTCATATAATAAATGTGTATTTTATTTTAAAATTTACAGTTTAAATTAGTAAATCTTAGAGATTTTCTTTAGAGTACGAAGGTTATTAAGGATTTGGAGTACAAAGGCTACTAAAGCTGCATTTTAAATTTTCAGTAAGTTTTTAGTTATTTAGAATTTTTTTTTTGTTTATTACATATTAAGTGTGAGTATTTCGTTATTTGTTGTTTGTTAATATTTTTTATGAATTTTATTTATTAACTTGAATTAATTTATTTTTTGTGGAAATGAGTTTTACATTTATGTTTAAAATGTTTGTTATTAATGAATTTGTACAAATGTGATAATTTTATGTATACAATTATTTTTGAATTTAAAAAGTGATATTAGGGTGATGTATTATTTTCTTTAATTTATGTAGATAATTATGTTTACTTTATTACCTTACTTTATGATTATTAGAAATTATTTAGATTATTATTTTGCATATTTCGTATAAATTATTGAGTAGAAAATATGATAATATGTAATTCGATATTTTTAACATTTTTTTTTAACAGTAGAAAATATGAAAACAAATCTTTTTGTTGTAACTTAAAAATTGTAAAATTTAAATAATACAAAACTTAAAAATGTATTATTAAAATCCAAAATTTTACATTTTTTTAATTTTTAGATTTATGTTTAAAATTGTAGTTATTAATAAATTTGTACAAATTTGATAATTTTAGGTATGTAATTGTTTTTTTTGTATTTGAAAAGTGATATTAGGGATAATGTTTTTTTCATGAATTTATTTGGATAATTATGGAAACTTTTTTTTTTTTGCAACTTAAAAATTGTAAAATTTAAATAATACAAAACTTAAAAATCTATTATTAAAATCCGATTACATTATGTTTTTTTTTTTTTTGTGCGAAATTGTGGTTTGGGTTTATGTTTAAATATTGTAGTTATTAATAAATGTGTACGAATTTATTTTTTTTCAATTAAAAAAGTGATATTAGGGTTTAGGATTTTTTTCATGAATTTATTTGGATAATTAGGTTTAATTTCTTACTTTATGATTAATAGAAATTTTTTTATTTATTTAGATAATTAATTTGAATGTTATAAAATATGGGAATCTGTAATTCGGTATTTTTAATTTTTATTTTTTTAAACAGTAGAAATTATTGAAACTTTATTTTTTGCAACTTAAAAATTGTAAAATTTAAATAATACAATAAACCGTCGAACTAGAAACTTTTTAACAGTGAACCTTAAACAACCAAAATCATAATATTAAAATTCTACAGGGTACATTATAAAAACTTCAATATTTTAAAGAAACGAAAATCTACAAACATTTATTCGATAATACCACGTTTATTACGTAACATTAAACCTTAAAAATTTTAAAATCTTATTTATTTAAAAATCCCTAAATCATGGATTAATTATGTTAACAATATACCTGATATTTGGAAATATGAGAACGTAAAACTATAAATTTTACAACTGTTAAACGTAAAACAATTAA
Organism: Catharanthus roseus; assembly: GCA_028651295.1. NCBI lineage: Eukaryota > Viridiplantae > Streptophyta > Magnoliopsida > Gentianales > Apocynaceae > Catharanthus > Catharanthus roseus. The sequence goes on from JAPQWS010000159.1 coordinate 8,018,918, forward strand.
ACCTTAATATTCTTAGAATTAGAATATGTTAGAACTTTTTAATTTTAACATATAGATATTGACACTATCTGGAAAATATAATTAATGTAGATGGAAGAAGTGCCAGCACATGTGCATCCGGACCCATTGTCACTGATGTCTTATCTAGACAGCACGAGCACAGATCCGGTTTGATCTAGAGTGGGGATCGGGAGACGTGTTATACTGACCTCCAGTGTAGGCGTTTTGGCCGCAACCTATTCCAGTGCTATAGTGCGGCTCCTCGTAGATTGGTTGAGATTATTGATAGAACCGGTTTGGGGGGAGTCTTTAGGTGTGGTTACATTGGATTGGACCACGCGCTTATCACCTCATTGGTCGAACGGTGGAGACTAGAGACCTACACATTTCATCTAACATGCGGTGAAGTCTCAATTACTCTCCAAGATGTACAGGCGCTGTGGGGTTTAGGGATAGACGGCACGGTTGTTACCGAGTCTAGTTGGAGTCTACACCCTAAACAATACTGGATTGACGTTATCGAGAGACTTCTTGGTGTGCAGTTGTCTCTCAGCCACTTTTCTGGTTACAAAGTGAAGAAGGAAGCATGGATCCTGAGAGCGTTCACCGGTTCAGAGACCGACGACAATCTAATCCTGCGCACTCGTGGATTTATTTTCTTACTTATTGGCGGACACATGCTTCCCGACTTCTCCAGGAATTTGGTTCACGTGTGCTACCTCAGCTTGTTAGTGGATTTTGATGCTATTGGGACATATAGCTGGGGTAGTTGCGTTCTTGGGTTTCTGTATAGACAGCTGTACACAACGGCTTTGGGAGGTGCACGACAGATTGGAAGGGCCTTGGTGTTAGTTCAGATATGGGTGTGGTCGCGTATACCTACATTGCGGCCTCAGCTGATAACGGAGATTATTGCCGACCCTCTTGCTCCTCTTGGCGCAATATGGTGCACAATATTTGACTATAGCCAGCTGCCTACGCACACTCTGGTTACATACAGAGACCAGTTAGACTTTATGCCATCTGACCAGGTTTGCTTTACAATAGCTTGTATTATTTGTAATTAATTGTATTTTTTTATTGTACATTACATTTTTATTGTCTTTGAAATTTGACATGACAGTTTATGTGGCTCCCGTATTATGATCGCCCTCTGGTTCCATCTGACTTGTGGTAGGCAGAGGTCCCGATCATATGTTACGAGATAGTGGAGTACCACTATCCCGGGTGTGTGATGAGACAGTTCGCACGGGCTCTAATGGTTCCAAATGAGAGGGAATTACAACACATCCTGGATTACACAGCATGCTATCCATATCGATGCCTGGAACCAATGGCAAGTTCGTGTTAGGGATGTCCTGTTGTAGCTGTTGAGGCATTGTCGTACCCCAGTGATGAGTACATCAGATGGTATAGGGGTATCAGACGGGTTTACATTGGCAATTAAGCTAACCGTGATACCCGTGCGCATGGTTATCAGCCTGCCAACGTAGACAGACGGATGATGGTAAGTTCTTATGCATTTAAGTTATCTATGTTGAATTCTACTTTATTTATTTAATTTATTAAATTCTTTTCCTTTTTTATACTTCCATGTTGCAGGAGGTGGATGATATGGCTTCAGTGGCGATTTGGGAGCCATCTTCATCTCCTTCATAGATGGCCGCGGTTATGAAGAAAGTGCAAACGATCATCCGGCGATGCATGGTCTCCATCGGGAGTACTTTGGGATGCACTCCTTCACAGCATGATATCCAGGCCACGTTCCCTGTTCAGCTGTCGCGTTGCCGTCCCCGAGAGCACGTTCCAGACCGAGGGGCTCGTAGAGTTAAAAGGGGTGCTCAGAGACATCCTGGCCGTGGAGCAAGAGTTGGACGCCCTCCTGTACCTCCTGCTGCACAAAGGCAGGAACATGTCGACCCGGCCCAGCAGTGGTTGAGAGGGGTGAGGGATCTGGTAGCGGTCAACAGTATGTCGACCCATTCGACAGCCCGCACATAAATATGCCTTCTTATAGTTTAGGCTTGACGCAAGATTCCCAATCTCTCCTTGGTGGATCCGGGACGTCGCAGATGCCTCCCGCGCCCGATCTAGGATTTGCAGCATTTCAATCACCGCATTCTTCAGCCTACAGGTTTTCGGGGTTTCGGGCACCACCTCCTCCGGGCACAGCCAGTACATCAACGTCACATCAACCTATATCGCAGGCATCTTCGTCTGACGAAGAGGAGGGGCAGGATGCTCTCGGCTTTGGGCATCGTGTTGGGAAGAAAATAGTGCAATTCACGCCATCCGACTGGCCTTAGCTGTAATTATTATTTTCTATTTTTCATTGACAGTTATATGTAATTTAAAATAAATTTTAAAGTATTCATCCAACGTTTATATTATTGATTTATTATATTCTTATTTTGTTATAGGGTAAAAATCTAAAAGTTCAAAATTTCCGGTATAAACATAGCTCTTTTACTTTGATTTGCAAAAACCGCAAACGAAATGTTTTAAAAGGGTTTGTGTATAAAAGAAGAAAGTTTGGTGGAAAAAATAAAAAATACACCCCAAACCACTAAAAATGGATAAATATTTTGAGAAAAAATATTAAAAAAAAAAAACCCTAAAACAAGTAAGGAAACGAAAAGAAAAAGACGCCGCTGTTATTATGAAAAATTTTTTAAAAAAATAATAATAAAAAAAATTAAAATATATATATATATATATATAAAGTAGAAAACGCACAATGGTTATGCGTTATCCAGGAGATAACGCACAACCATAATGCGTTATCTCCTGGATAACGCGCAACCACGGTGCGTTATCCTTATTGAGCAGCCAACCACTCTTTCTCAACTTTCTCAGCTTTCCCCGCTCATATGATAATAATTTCACTCTTTCAATTTCTTTCTCAGCTTTCTCAGCTTCCCATGACAATAATTTCACTCTTTCAATTTCCTCCAGAGACAATAATTTCTCCCAACCCGTGAACCTTATAATAATTTCTCAGTCAATTGAAGAACAATAATTCATATGCAATAATTCATTCCATTACAACTTACCCTGAAAATGCAGCTAATTGAAAGTCTATAAATACATACCACTTTCATTATTCTTCACATATTCAAAACAATCCAGCAAACCACTCACTCTCTTTTCAATTCCCGAATTTCCTAGCATCTTCATATTCATCCGCCTTAAACACTTACATTTTACTGTATTTTGAAATGGAATCAATCAGCCCTGTTCGAGTACAGCTATTTTGGGATTCTGAAATTGCAAGGGATGCATACGGTCCCTATTTTACCTGAACAATTCGAAAAAGTTGGACGTTTCCAACGAACCGAATTATTTCACATTCGGACCTAGTAAAAAAAATATTGAAATACCGAGATATGCATCCCGATCTCTGGAATGTTCGAATGACGATAAAGGTGCCTACGTACTACGAGGCTCATCGTATGTTCTACTTTAATTTATATAGCATGAACAATGACGAAGAAATGCGGTATTTATGGACTATTTCGGCCGATATATCGAAGGAAGGAATTCATATTCTTGTTTAATTCGAGCCTATCGAACAACAAAATATTCCAATTACACACGACAGGAACACAACAACTTTGCCCGAACATATTACGGTCGCAACACAGATGGTTTCTAATAACCGTCTATGTTGTACAGTGCCGTAAACAATGATGACGATGAGGTTGACGGGTCACACGGAGATGAGGCCGTTTCTAGTTAATCTGAATCGGATAATGGCAATGACCCGGAAGAAGGAGAGTTCCAAACTCCACCAAATCCTGTAAACCCTATCAACCCGATCACCGAAAACACAGTGCAACAATGGGAGAGCAGCCAATGGTTCAGTAACGTCACGTATGACTACACACAATCTGGAGCATTCCTAGATATTGGCTTAGGTTCCCCTGTAGATGACATTATAGAATCTGGTACATTCCGATTACTCGACTAGAACGATTCCATGACTGACATACAGTTAGGCATGAGATTCGTTGACAAAGTGTAGGCAGTAAGTGCGGTTCGTAAGTACTCTGTCAGTGTGGGGCGTGAGTACCGGGTTTTAAAAAGTAAGATTGATACATGGACCGCAAGATGTTACCATCACAGTGACGATAATTACTGTGCATGGTACATTCGTATAAAAAAGAAAGCCACGCATAATCGGTGGGAAATAACCAGATTCGTCAAAGAACACACATGCCTTGTACAAATTGAACAAAACAAACACAGAAACTTGTCTTCAAAATTTATATCATTGTCTATATCACACCTAGTTGCCAACGATCCTGAGATACCCTATTTCGAACATCATTCAAGAAGTGCCGGTATTGTATTAAACTGGTTGTACTTACAAGCGGGCATGGTATGCTCGAAAATTTGCCATCGAGAGGGTTTTTGGTAGCTGGGATACAACATTCAGTATTCTACCTAAATACTTACAAGCTATACAGGATATAAACTCGGGGACTATACAAATTTTTGCATCACAGAATAAGCAGTCCCCCTAATTATGTTTTCAAATTTGTTTTCTGGTGTTTCTCATCATGTATAGACGGATTTCCATATTGCCGGCCGATGATTTCTATGGATGGAAACACTTAAGGGGACCATACAAGGGCATGCTGTTAATTGCAAGTACGTGGGATGCAAATAATCACTTGTTCCCACTTGCTTTTGTAATTGTTGATAAGGAATCCTCCGAGAGTTGGAATTGGTTTCTTAAAAACTTGCGAGAATACGTAGTCAAAGATCGCCAAGTATGCCTCATTTCTGATTGCCACAAAGTTATTTTCTCTGCTATTCAAAGTCAACCTTTGTGGTAACCACCATTTGCAGTTTACCGGTTTTGCTTACGCCACATTCGAGTAAATTTCAACAAGACTTTTAAAAATACAACCCTAAAAAGCTTGATGTGGCAGGCCGGAACAGAAACAAAACAATGGAAATTTGACCGTGTAATGAAACAGATTCAAGAAAGAAATGTGGATGCTTACATTTACTTGATGAAGTTGGACACAGAGAAATGGACACTGTTGCATGATGGCGGTCACAAACACGGTATCATGACAACCAACATTTCCAAGGCACTTAACAGTGTATTGAAGAAAGCTTGGGTTTTACCTTTAAAAGTCCTGGTTGAACTAATATTCAACAAACTAGTTAAGTACTTTCACCAACACCTTGAAGAGACAGAAAATTGGTGCATCCATTTCCAACTCGAATTTTTGACAAGTTCTTGCGGATTGAACTAAAATCAAGAGAACACAAAGTTACAACTTACAATCTACGAGAGGGAATATACATGGTCAAATCTCCAATACGAGTTTCTGGTACGGGCAACAACGTCTATACATTGTAGCTAAATAATAAATTTTGTAGTTGCGAAAAATGGCAGACATATATATTGCCTTGTTCTCATGTTCTTGCAGTGTGTAGAGAAAATGGGTCAAGAACAGATACTTATGTACCAGAGATATATTCGCGACAAACGTACAGAAAAACTTACCAAGCGAATTTTCATCCGGTCTTGAGTGAGAACTTTTGGAGGATGTCCCACTTAATTTGACATTCTATCCTCCAAACATGAAAAAGGAATGGGGTAGGAAACAAGGCAAGCGATTTCAGGGGGAAATGGATTATAGAAATCCGGATTCTCCCCCAAGATGTAGTAGATGTCGCATGCCGGGACATAATAGAAAAAATTGTAATAATCCCGGACCGAGCAATGTATAATTTTGACATTTTTTTGAAATAGTTGTAATAAAACATATTTATATTAATGAAACTTTTCTTTCAATTTCTTCTAATTACTATATCATTGCTCGAAATTTTTACGGGTTCTTTAGTATTACTTCTTCAAATAACTTGCGATGAAATGGTCAAAATGTAAATATATTTTCCAAGAAAATGATATAAATAGTACAAAATAAGTTGAATATAATAAATACAGTCTTTTTAAAAAAATTATACAATTATAAGTTTTTCCAAAACACATTTTCATTAAAAAAAACAATTCATTAAACAAATTACTAAAAAAAAACTTATACAATTATAAGTTTTCCCAAAAGAAATTTTGATTAAAAGCAAAAAAATATTCATTCAAAAAAATAAAATAAATTAAATAACACAATTGTAAACCAAAAAAATAAAAAAAACATTTTAAAAAATTAAAAAAATTGAAAAAAAATTTAAAAAATTAAAAAAATAATTACTTAGCTAATAACGCACAACAAGTATGCGTTATGCCCAATCATAACGCACACCCATTATGCTTTATCAGCCACATAGGCTGATTAGCTTAATTAACGGATACCGCACAATGGTTGTGCGTTATCATTACAGATAACGCACAATCATTGTGCTTTATGGCCTGAACTGGAAAAAAAATAAAAGGCCCACTTCAGTCCGCAGTATTTTAAAGTGGGTCAGGCCCAGAAAAAAACCCAAAAGTACTTGTATTCATAAAACATAAAATATATATTTTTATTGTCTTTCTTATTTTAGAAGATTTACTTAGCACAAATATGAAACTCAACATTTTTCACTTGACAAGTTAAATAGAGATATGTAATGAATAGATGTTTTGTTTTCAGATTGTCCCTCATTATTTATTGAAAAATAGAAATATGTTGGGACTAAAGGAGGTCAATAAACATAACTCGATAATTTATAAGAATAGCACAAAAAAATTGAAAAGATTTCATTTCTCATTATCAACTTTCTCTCTATTCAATAAATCATCTCCCTCCTCTCTAAAAGTTTAAATTTCAACCTCAAATTTAGAAAGATTAGACCGTTGAAAATTTTTAAAAAAATGTTAGTACTTCGATCTATACTCATTTATTTACTATGTTATCGTTTTAAAATTTAAAAGTATGCATTGGATTTAAAAAAAAAAAAAAAAAGCTGCCTTTTTTTCTTGAATATCTGCCGTATTTCATCTAGTTTCATCCGGATCGGCAAAATTATTTGGTGAGTGTCGCTCAGTTCGGCGAAATATTGAGGACATGACCGCCGATTTCAAGCGAAATTCTTTTAAATTTTTCGCCAGGGCGAAATTTTTTAAAATTTTTTGCCAGCCTGGGCGAATTTCAGTTTATTTAATTTTTTTAACATTTGTTTATGTTATTTAGTTTTGTGTTTATAAATGTTTAAAATTATTATTATGTTTATTTGTTTATGTTATGTTATTTAATTTAGTGTTTAAATAAATTTGGGTGCATGTTTATTTGACATGTTTAATTTTGTTTATTTAGAATACGTGTAATTAGTTGTTTAAATGGTTTATTTTATAATTATTTGTTTAATATGATTATGAATTATGTTTACTTGAATAATATGACTTTAAATGTGCATTAATTATTTTGTTAGTATAAATGTTATAATTATTCATGTTATATTTTGAATCAATTTGTAAGTTTAGGTTAACATTATTTAATAAAAAAAAAGTATGCAGTGCTTAAAGGAGATAATAAATATAACTCGAGAATCTATCAATCTATAAAGCTTAATAAATGACTTTAGCCAAATAATAATTTAAACATTGATATTTAAATAATGTTGTAAATAATAATAATTTAAAATCATTATTTGAATTAATAATAATTAATAATACATAAAGAATAATGATAATAAATTAAATAATAGTATCCAACCCCTTTTAAATAGTAATTTTAATAATAAATAATTACACTATTGACGTAATAAATGTTGTTTACATTATTAATAATGAAAGTAATAAAATAATATAAATAAAAAAATTAATTTATTTACAAATAATAATAAGATAATAAAATACAGAACAATTTGAGAAGTAAATATTGATTCCAAATATAAAAATATATAGAGCAGTTTATCCCTTATTAATAATAAAATAATGTAAATGAATAATAAAATTATTTAAAAAATAATAAGTTAATATAATAATACAAAGAAATAATACAATAAATTTAAATAATAAATAATAAATAATATAAATTACGTAATTAAATATTATAATTTAAAAATAAAAAATTATGAATAAAATACAAAATTGATTCAGATTATGGAAATATACAGAGCGCTTTATTCTTTATTAATAATAATAAATGATAAATTAATGTGAATAAAATAATAACGGGCTTAAAAAAATAATGTAATAATACGAAAGGAATAATACAGTAACTTTAAAAAATAAATAATAAAATAATATAAATGACATAATTACAAAATATACTTTAAATAATAAAAAAATTATGAAGAAAGAAGTTAAATAATACAATAAAGACAAATGCATTACTTGTGCTGTGTAAAAAAGATTTAAATAATATAAGACATGAATTAGGCAAATATATGTTAATTATTTATGAATATGTTTGGAAATGTGTTTAGATGGTTCGGCCCGTAGCACGTAGGGGAGATGATGATGATCTAGGTCCTGTGACAGACGGGACCGGTAGAGTTCATGGTCGTACATTCATTGCTTCATTCTGTGATGTGAGGGATCGTCACAGTACATCTGACATCCCTTGTACTCCTGCCCCACTTGGACCTGGGATATATTATAACCTTGGTGCACTAGGGTCTTCTACCCAACCACCTCATACACCGGTTAGGACTCATCGCACCATCCATACACTCCCATACCCTATGAGATATATGGATCTTCTCAGCTTCCATCTCAGCCCCTATCTACATCATATGACCCGTATGCACATGCTTCTTCTGTGCCTCCCCAAACGTCTGGCCAAGATCCGCCACTGTATAGAGTAAATATCAGCAACCATTAAATGAAGTTAGTGTCCAGGGTTGCAGTAGGTACTTCTTTTTCGAGCAGCTTGTGTCAGGAGTCCTAGTTGATTCATCTTACGGTACGGCTGATTATACAACCACTAATTACAATATTTCCTCATCTGAGCCTTGCCATGGGAGGATTCTAGTGATATAAGGTTGGATGGTGACAGGGTCTGTCTGAGGAGCATGAAATGGTTGGATCTCTCCACATCGGCGGGGAGGACGAGCACGTTGAGCCTGAGGATGATGATGATGATCATGACAGTGACAGTGATGAGGTCGAGAATGTACCTGTGGCCCCTGTATCTATGGCCCATACATCATCGACCAGTGTTAGGCCAGGTCCGGGAAAGGGAAAGGGTTGATTGGCAGTTCCATATCAGTGATGAGTAAGATCATTGGGTCTCGACAAAAAAGACTCGAGAAGTCGCGTGCTTCTACGGCACCTACGCAGAGGAAGAAAGTCGCGTGCAGGTTGGTTGGGAGTAGACATGACCAGTTGAGGGAGTTCCATAGGATCCAGTGATTATCCTTTCGTACATAGGACATATTGCTAGTTCTATATGGCGTGGACAGGTAAATTTATGAATTATTTATTGCTCCATTCTGCATTTATTTTTAGTATTCCATGATTTAATATTTATATTAACTTATTTTGTTCATATGCAAGAGCGAGGTATATTGAAGTCGCGGTCAAGCTTTGTGTCACTGACGGGTTGGACCCCTAGTGAACCTGAGGTGGCAGATTTGGCCAAGGGGACATGACTCCTCCATTTGAGGTCTTCCATATTCCAACACCCCAACGTTGCGTTATTATATGCTTTTGTAGAGAGGTGGCAGACAAACACAACAGTTTTCACATGCCCTGGGGAGAGATGACAGTTACATAACATGATATCGAGTTGATTCTAGGCATACCTGCTTACGGTAACATTGTGGATCTACAGTATTCTCAGGACTAGCTGGTTGGGATTATTCAGAGCGACTTGGGTATCACCTACTTCGGAGGTGGTATAAATATTCAGGAGTTGGCACAGGTTATAGAGGATCCCGATAGTTGACTTTTTCCAGAACTCAGGGTTACATGCTACATCGAGTATTTACTTGGAAGTTCACTCTTCACCGATACGAGTGGTAACATCATCCCCGCCAAGCTGTGGGCGCTCTTGAAGAATGTTCGGGGCAGTGGGGGGTTTGCATGGGGTCCTGCGACGCTTACATACTTGTACCGAAACCGAGGTCAGGTTTCGTGGGTTGATGCGAAGGAGTTGGTTGGATGTTGGTCACTGCTTAAAGTATTATTTTTCATTTTCTTCATTTGTTTATTTACTTTGATTATGTCACAGTTTACCATAACTAGTCATTATCATTTATGTGTTATTTTTTATGGATCTAATATGTTTTAATATTTACTCATAGTTTAAAATAATTCATATGATGGATATACATATATTTTCCTATATTTGCCTTAGCGGTAAGACCGGGAGCGAAGTCTTGTAAGCCGTATATCCAGCGGTATGCAATGTTGGGACATAAATCTGAGCATAAATTATTAGACATCCGCCTACGGTTAGATGTGATGACTGCTAATGAGAATTATTAGACATCCGCCTACGGTTAGACGTACGGTTGACAGTCAAATGTTCTTGATCTCAAATACTAAGTGAGAATTAAATACATGTTCACTTTCATCGCCGTTTCTTTTGTCCAATCCACCAACTCTATTTTCGAATTAAAAATTCGATTTGTTGCGAATAAATATCTGTGATCCACGTATTCTTCCGGTTCCAAAAATTTTTCAAATGTATTCGGATCTATATTAGCCTGTTATGTTAAAACATAATACAAAATAAATTAATAACACATCTTATAATAATTAAAAAATTATAAAAAGCATAAAAATAATATTTAATATTAACAAAAAAACCGACTAGTTTGATTTCTTGCAAAAAATCTTCAAAATAATCTATATCTACCTTCAAACTGTGTTGAATGTGAAGGATTTGAGTTTAAGATTAGAGAGAAGTTTGTTAGAGAGAGAAAGTTCATGGTAAGAAATAAATTTTTTTACGATATACATATAAATTTTTTAGTTATGTTTATTTACCCTCAAACTGATATCATATAATTACTCCCCAAAAAAAAAAAAGGAAAAGAAAAAAAATCTAAATTCCTACCCAAAGTTGAGTTGAGTTCCCCCTCTTTGCCATGCGCAAACGGCGCAGGTTAGATTCCACCAAACGAGTCTCCATCCAGTGTACCCCACCTTCTTCACTTCACCACCGTCAACACACAGACCATACCTAAACCATATCCCCTCTTCCCTCTTTCCTCTTTCCTCTTCCTCCCCAATGGAAAACCAAAAAAACCCACATCAAACCCTATTAATTAACTATCCCTTCCACTTTCTCTTTTAATACTAATCTCCAAAGAGAGTTCCCTTAAAAAGGTCCAAACAAACATGGCATAACAAGAGACGACTACTCACTCACATAGTCATATAGGCGCAACTTAGCATTACCCCCTTTTACTCTCTGAGCTGAACCCAAGAAACATCCATGGATCCCACACTCAAGAAAAGGCATCCTAACTCTTCCTCTTCCACCACCACCAAGTCCCACCCAACTCCTCCACCAGATCCCACTGTTCCCTCTTCCAAAACTATCCACACCATATCCCACCATTTTTCTAAGTTATATTCTTCTCACAAAGTTCTTGCTTCCTTAAAAGGAGCTTCAATTGGCCATTCCAATTCAAACCCTCAATTTGATGATACTAGTACTACCCATTTGCACCCCAAAGCTCTCGTTAATTCCACTTTCTTGGATACCTCTTGTGGTGCTTTGACCAAGTCAAACAGCCAGCATGGGAGGAGAAAAGTGGTGACAGGGGGGGATTTGGTGGAGAAGATTAGCACAAGAACCAAGGTTAAAGAAAAGGACAAGACTTCATTAATTAAGAGATCTTCTCATCAGCAGCAGGGGCAGGGGGAACTTGATGTTGAGAAAGCATTGGCTAAGCAGAGATTCAATGAAGTGAAGAAATCAGCTACCCCAAAAGAGTGGAAAAGGGAGGGGTTTTATGAGGGGAAAGAAAAAGATGTTAAGAAATCATCTGGTTTGATGTCAAAGAGTCTTGAACTTGATGAATTGAGAAGGATTAATGAAGGGTCTGAAATGAAAACCCCATCAGTTATTTCACTTGCTATGACTGGTGGAAGAAGGAGGTCATTTTGTTGCTCCCAAACTGAGTTGGCTGATTTCTTTTCTTGCTCTGGTGTTAAAGTAGTGGCTGTTGATATGCCACCATTTATGCAGATACATGCTGTGGATTGTGCTAGAAAAGCTTATGATAGTTTGGAAAAGTTTACTTCCAAGACTCTGGCTTTGACACTTAAAAGGGTAATAATCAAGTGAATAATCTTTATGGGCTTTTTGTTTTAGATTTGAGATAATGTGTGTCTTCGATTATTGATTAATTGCTTTCTGATTTTTCTTTTACAGGAGTTTGATGGGGTTTATGGACCAGCATGGCATTGTATAGTAGGGACCAGTTTTGGTTCTTTTGTGACACATTCGGTAGGTGGTTTCATGTATTTTTCAATGGATCAGAAATTATATATCCTCCTGTTCAAGACTACTGTACAAAGAGCAGACTGAATTTGAAGTTGAGATTGAGGTGAATTAGCATTAGTATAGAGGAAAAATCTTATAGTCTGCAAGAGTTGGCCTAGTATTGAACAGGTGAAATTTCTTAAGCACATCACCAAGGTTCAAACATTTCTTCTTACACGAGTACATTACATAGAGCTTGCCTGTTGCGACTTATCTGTTCGTGTGATTTGTTGTTTATTGCACGGGATTAGGTTTATCTAATGTACACATTCTGAGTAGTGATCGCGAGTTCCAGAGAGAGCGAAGTTTTATAAAAAGACATGCTATCTTCCTCCCCTGTTATTTGTACATTTTTGTTGCAGATAAAAGGTTGTGTAATGGATGCCTTTCTCAGTTTAACCTTGTCAGAAGGCCCTTTTAGGTAGAGTTTCAGCACAAGAAAATTGAATGCATTAAAGCTCCTGCAGTTTTTTTGAGATGCAAAGTCTATTGTCTCACAGTATTCATACTTATGTTTTTTGTTAGTTTTGTTAAATCTAGTTTTTTTTTTTTTCCGCTTTTCTGGTATGTTGTTCAAGTGAATCCTTCCTTTCCTTTGACTAGATCCTTTATTTGTTTAGTTTTGCTAATTATCAGTAACATGAGCAGGAAGAAGAAAACTGGCTCTTTTCCTACATCATCTCAAGAATGATTACTTATCAAGAAAGGCAAAAACATGAATATTTCAAGAATCATAACTTGCAATATGAAAAATAGTAGCTTTCTTGCTATTTTAACGATTGGTTTTGGTTTGCGTTTTGGGATTTTTGTATTTTGGTTCGTATCAGTGTTTGGGATTTTTTGTACTGAGTTTTATTAAATTAAATTGTTCGTGAAAGGAAGGAAATATGTGACCAAAATAAGTTTACATTAGTATTGAAACACAGTCCAAATAGAGATGGCATTAAATTTTCTTGCCTCCTTGCTCATAGTAGAACTTTTCACTGATCTGCTAGCTACCCCTCACCGTCTTGTCTTGTTAGATCATGGATTGAGCCATTTCATTTCATTTATCACTTTGTACTGTTTCTGGTTCTTTTGTATGCAAAAGATTGATCATATAGGGCTCCACATGAACACTCCAGAAAAGAAAAGTAGTACTACTGCCACATTTTAACCGTTGCTTGCTGGTGATTCATTGTTGAGCTAATTCTTTCTCATCTATATGCTGCTGATCTTGCAAATTCACAATTACAAAAGCATATTGCCCAACTAGAGAAAAAACAAAACTGATTTATGCACTTAATTTTCTAACCATTCAAGATCTTCTATAATATTCTAGGTACGTTTCATGTAACATTTTCTTGATAGTCTTGTGCTGATGTTTGTGAGTCTTATGTCCGCTAATCCCTTCTACCTCTCTCAGATATCTAGTTATCAAAAATACATATTTTTTTTTATTATGTTGATAATTTTATCTCTTATGGAGTCAATTAAAACTCGTCCACCGGCATAGCTTTCCTGTGTACAATTAAACCATGTGGATTGCTGCCATGGCTCTGCAGTTTCCTGTAATACAATACAAACATCTATCAGACTATCAGTGGACCGTTGTTCTTGCAATTTCACTTTCAAGACTTGAATGAAGCAAAGCAAAGTCTAAACCCAAAAGCGTCTTACCTAATTGCAAATGATTAAAATTTGCTTTATAAAGTTGGTTGTGGTGAATGAAGAATTGATGCCCACTTGTACCAATATCATCCCTCCACAATCCCAGCCTGTATCTGACACACAAACACCTCTTTAAATTGCCAATACCAATCACAAATTGCATACTTTTGTTCCAAGCAGGAAACATAAAATCCCTCACCTCCACTCCACTCCACTCTTTAATGTTCTGTTGTGCATCCCACCCCACGCCACCCCACTTCGTGTCAAAACAAATGTATGTTATTCAATGAGTTTATGTCAAAAGAAATGTTTGGACGGATGATGATTAGTGTATTTATTGCTAGGGCTCTATTTGGATAGAGATTAATTTCAAGAAATTTCTCATTTTAAAATTTTAGAAAAATACACAAGATATTCGAAATAAACTCATATCTAAGTTGAGCTTTCATCAATTCTTACCAAGTCCAAGGGAACCTTTTGTTCTAATAGATTATCAAGTCTTGTATGACATGTCTGTTTTTTATTGCTGATTTTTTTCATTAAACTGATGAAAAAAAAATGCTTTTAAGAAGCTTTAAAATTTTAATATACCTTTCTTACTTTTAATAGAATTAATAAATAAAAATAGTTTCGAAAAGTACTCTTTCTTAGCTTTCTAAAAATAGTTTTTTTAAGAATTAAAAAAAGTCCGATTTCTGTAATATTACGGACAATTTTAAATATAAAAATAGTTATAATAAAGAATCGAAAACAGTTAAAAAAACAAGCCATTATCAATTAAGAACAAATGAGGAAGAAAGAAAGAAATATAGGCAGCTGATGGCAGATATCCTTTTGGAGGATCAAAGAGGACTTTTGAGGCACTAAAAAGCATAATCTAAAATGCCAAATTCTCACCAAGAAGTGGCAGAGTACATCTAAAATGGCCTCCCTTATAAGGAAAAAGAGCATTTAGCATTAGCAGTTAGTTATAAGGGTAGTTCTTCATAAAAGTACACCAATCAAATTCTGACATTTCTCAAAGATCAAAAGTTCTTGAATGAAAATCCAACTGAAACTCCCAATTTATATTGAGCTTTTTGTTCAATGTTATCTTCCACATTTATATTCTATATGCTATTTTGATGTAACAGCAATTCCCAACCCCCCCCAAAAAGGAAAAAATTTTTCATCAAAACTCTTAAATAAGGATTGGGACTCCTCCACTAAGTACCTTTTCTTCATGTTTCATTAAAGATTGGGTTTATAGCTCTATCAAGTTTTATGTTTCCATAAATCACAATTGGTATTTATTATCCTCTCCCTTCTTTCTTTTAGTATTAGAGGTAATGTACTATTTTAAACTAAAATCAATTACGTACAATTTAATGTTATAAACTTTCAATTTGGTAGCTCGAGTTAACGTATTGTGAATTTTATAAAGAATTCTAAATTTAAACATTTTAATTGTGTTATATTAAAAATTATGTTACAATTAAAATAAGAGCTAAATAATGCAAGAATCAGTAAATTTGAGGCTTAATAAATAGATCTCATTAATTAGATGAGAACATATCCCATGTAAATAAATTAAATAGAAATTTATAAACTTTAAATTTACAATTAAGTTATGAGACCTTCCTTGATGGCTTGGAACAAATGATACATCATCTCTCTCTCTCTCTCAAGTTGGTGACTCCATCTTTTATTATTATTAAAAAATTTTAACACAAATATATTACGTCCATTGTTTTCATCATTTAAAATAAGTTCCTTTTTTTGGGTTAAAATAAATTACTTTTAACTTAATTTAAAATGTACTTGAACTCTTGTTTCTGCTTATTATATTTATATTTAGAATAAAAAAAAAGGTTGAAAAGTTATTTAAGAGTAAAGTGCTTTTAAGACTGCTTCTATTTATTATACTTTATTTTATTCATTTAAAAAAAGTATAATTAATGAAAAAAATGCCATATTTGATGATCATGTATACTATATAAAACAAGGAAACAAAACATCGTATGAGTAAACTACTTGCTCTAATTTGGAATTCTACCACCTACTGGTAGAGTTGATCAAGTTGGTATCAATTTATATTTGCGGATAGTATTAAGAGATGGTTAAAAATAGGTTGAAGAAATATGTGAAGTATGTTTATTTTTTATTTATTATATTATATCTAGTTAGGAATATTATCGGTTTCTTGGCTATAATTATTAGTGTAATTTTGTGTTATACTAGTTAAAAAATGATTGACTCTAATTTGACAAGGAAGTATTTAATTAATTAAGAAGGGTTGTTCCATCTGTGTGTTAATGGATGTGGACCAGTTAGATAGATGGTGATGGGGTATAATGGAAAATAAGTAGAGTAAAATAGCTGAATACCAAATCAAGATTTTTAGGGCATGTGAGAAATTCCCAAGTAAGAAACTTAAAGGGAAGAAAGGGAGGAGTTAGTCGCTCTCACACACAGACAGACAATCACTTCCCTGAAGAAACACACAAAGTAAACTATTATGAGAACCACAAAATGGAGAAACCATATTTGGGATGCTTCAAATCACACTTTCTAACTAGTGTAATTTGCTTCACTAGAATCATGTTGAAATTAGGGAAAGTTAGGCCTCTCTCGTAACCATAAGCTTTCTCAGTTATGACTAATGAATCTAATCTTCTTATCACTGCAAAGCAAATTTTTAGGTATATTAAACGTATAAAAGCGGAATCAGACTTTTAACTTTAAATAGACGAAAATTAATACAAAGAAAATTTTAAAACTGTTTTGTAATGAATTTGAAGAAAAAGTACTCAGAAAACTAAAAAAACGATTGTAATAAAAGATTTTTACAAATGTTAAGAGTGATTATTATCCCTTCTTCCTTCCTTTAGTTTCGTCCTTGATTGGATTGGAGGTGATGAAAGCTTCCCTCAATTGTGAGAGATGAGAATATTATTTGACAAGTTGATGATGAATTTGTATTTATCATTGATACCAACCAACCATTGTTTCTATCATGGCTGTTTTGAACATCTATTTGTGGTTAGTTATCGAAATGCTTTTTATTAAGTTTCATTTTCTTTTGCCTTGATGATGTTCTTTAATCTTTGCTTTCTAATAATTTTTTTAAGACGGATACCATAATGATAAAATATAAAATAAAAATATTACAAATCACGAAAAAATGTTAAAAAAATATTACAAAATAATATGAACAATTATGCATGTAAAATAATAAGAGATTTTTTAGCTATACAAAGAGTGATATTAGGCCAAGAAGATTTCACAAGAGTTGAGACCTTCTCATTATTCTTTGGTAATAGGGTGTAAATATATCTTTTACTTTTCAAAATAGTGGTGGTGTGAACCTCAGAATTGAGAAATAAAGACTCACATAGATTATTAGTATTTTGATAGCCCTTAAGAAATTCAATTCATTTATTTGATTATTCAAAGGAGTATCATCTCTTTAAATTAGTATCTAAGTGTGAGTATTTCTCACCATCTCATAAACATAAAGTCCTCTTTCTTCATTGCTTATACTTTTTTAAAATAATTAAAAATAAATTTTTATTATTTTAAATAAATTAATATAACAATTTTATTTTTAATAATATCATTAAGTAGAAACAGTTCTAAAAAACACCTTATAATAGTTTCAAAAATTAGTTTTTCTTTAAGCTACAAAAGCAAATAAAATAAGCGATTGAGAGCAATCCCAAAATAATTTATAACTTAAAATAAGCTAAAAATTATTGATTTTAAGCAATGAAAAACAATGTCAAACTAAAACTAATTTTTTAACACCACAAATTTTATAATCGTATTTGAACTATTACTTTCTTTGTTTGTCCTTATATACCTATACTTTTATTTAGTTTAGAGTAAATATTATTTTTTATCACCAATATATTTACCTTATTCAGATTTGGTCTTTAACAAATATTTTTATTTTTTTCGATCCTTAATTAATTTATAGGTAACTTTTTTGGTCTTTTTGGATGAATTCGACAATTTTAACCAGTGATCAACGATTTCTCTCCTGTTACATTAAAATAAAAACAGGTAAAAATAAAAAAATTCATACAACTCAAGTAAAAAAAACCAGAGAGAAATTGTGTGAATTTTTATTTTTGCCCGTTTTATTTAAATATAATTTGAGAGAAATCGTTGGCCGGCGGTTACAATTTTCGAAATTTGTTCATTAGGTCCAAAAAGGTTCCCTGTAAATTAGTTGAGGATAAAAAAGGATAAAAAAAATATTTGTTAGGAACCAAAACTGAACAAGGTAAATATATTAGGGACCAAAAAAATATTTAGTCTTTACTTTATATAGGAAAGTGACGAGTTAATTATGAGGCGAAGGAAGTAGTGAAAGAAAGTAAAATTATTAGAGAAAATAGTCAAAAATACGCTTCACTTTTTTACATTTTTCTAATCGTGGTCATTCTTTTTTGTTGTTACTTATGTCACTAACATTTGTAAGTATAGCTAATAACGTTAAAAGTTGACTGAATCTGATTAGTTGTGGCAGCGATAATCATGTGTAATGCTCGAACTCTATTATAAAAGGACAAAATAGATATTTACTTGACAAAGCTTGTGTGTTACACACAATTATGTTCGCCACAATTCACCAAATTCAATACCATTTTGATATTTTTAGCGACACATAAAAATATTAGTGGCATAAGTGACGACAAAAAAAAAAAAATGGTCCGAATTAGCAAAACGTAAAATGTGAAGAGCATTTCTACTATATTCTAAGATTATTAGAATTCATCTACTTTTCAGCAAGTAGTTATGAAAATATGAAATTATATATTTTTTTTGGATCAATAAAGGTCAAAAAAAAAAAAGTAAATAAAGTTTCCAGTATGGTTTCATACAATTTATATATTATAACATGACAATTCAATAAGATCCATTTATCAACAAATACTTAACCTTCGTGAAAAAGTCTACAAGAACCACTCACGTGTGGTAATATGAAGAGTAAAATATGTATTATAAACTATTCTCTCCAAAAGAAAACATGTGAAGTATGATTTTGAGTAAGGAGTAACTTTTATTTTCTCCCAAATTCATGCCACCGTGTATTTTGTTTCAAGGGAATGACTTATAATGCTAATTTTACCATTCAAATTATCATATGTGAGTAGTTCTCGTGTGTGTATTTTTAACGAAAGTTAAGTGTTTGATGGTAAAAAGATCTTATTAGATTATCGTAATTGTTTAGGGATTATAACCAAAAAAATTAAATAAGAGGGATCCATGTCAAGACCTAAACTTTAGAGACTAAATAAATCATTTTCCTAAAAAAATATTGTCTAAGATATGTCTCATGTTAATACGGATAAAAGATCCCATATTCAATATTTTAAGTCTAATAAATCTTATAAAATCTAAAAACTTAATAAAAAAATTGTTTCACCTTAAATATACTTATATATATTGTTAATTTGTATTAGTTTCTCTGCATGAGGCATTAGGAAAACTCAAAAAAAAAAAAAAAATAGTACTATTTTTTTAGAAGAAAATTGTGCTATTTAATTAAGGAGAAAATAGTAATTTTGGTCCCGATGATTAATCGCTCGTATTTGTTGGTCTCATAAGTTCTTTTTAAGTTAGTATGATCCCAAAGCTTTTTGGTATGTTTATAATTTAGCCTTAATTTAATTGGGGTGAAATCAATGAAAGAAGTAGGAAAGAATATAAAGTTGGGATATAATTCGCGACTTTGACTTTTGATCTATATGTTAACTATGTTTTATTTACATTGTTCGGTTATAACATAAAAGCTGATAGAATGTAAATGTGGAGAGAGATTCTCCCTCTCTACGTCCACAAATTATCTATTACCTTTCGAATAAATAAAGTTAAAACTTCACGTATATTTTAAATTTAATTTTTAACATTTTTATGTTCAATTCTAAAATTCTATTGTTTTTGCTTCTTTTGTCCTCAAAATAATAACTCGTGACGAAAGTATTAAATTTTTTGACAGAAGATTGAGTTGGAATTATAGGCACATAAAATAATTTGAGATCATTGATTACAATGGCCAATTTTCCCTAATTAAAACAACATTGTAATAAAAAATAAAAAATAAAAAATAAAAATAAAAAAAAAAGAAGAAGAAAATGGTAATTATGGCTGAAAATGAAACTGTAAAGAAGGAGAAAAAAGTTAGCGAATTGTGAGGCGTGGGATCCCAAAAACTCAGATTAGGAAAATGATACTACTGCAAAATGCAATGATTAGGATCTCACACGCTACTGTAACTGATAACTCGTGCGAAACGTGGCAGTTTAAGGGAGCGAGTGGAGTACACCCATCACTTGAGCGAGTCCCGCACACACAACTTTAGATTAGATCCTTCACACTTCGCTTCCTTCACTCTCATCACTCACTCCTTCCTTTGCCAAACAAAATTAACTTACGCCGTTACTTACCACCATATCATTGGCCCGCCCGGCCCCAGAGTACACCAAAACAAACGCCTTTTCTTTTTAAAGGAAAAACAAATGCACTTATAATTAATAAATGTTAATGAAGCTTGGATTATTTTTCATAAAAAATTTATTTTTTATAAAAATATTTAATATTTATATGCAAACAAAAATTTTTCTAATCTCACCTAAATTATTCTTTGTAATTAAATATTTTTATTTTTATATTATTATAATTAAAAAAAGTACAAAAATCATAATATAAAAATTATAATTAGATTAGCACTCAAAAGGATGAAAAGAAAAAAATATAAAGACTAGCTAGTCTTTCATAACACGTCTATATAAAATATGTTTTCAGATATATTGAGGAAATTGTTGAGAAGAGTTTCTAATTTTAACTTCATAATTTATATTTTAATTTATAATTTTAAAAAAATTATGAGATATATTTATAATTTTAATATGCTTAAAACGATAAATCTTTCTATGTTTTTTTTAAGAAAACAAAAACAAAGATTGTATTATGTATAAATATTTTAAATGTATCTGAAATGATCTAACTTGTAACAAATATTACAAATAATAAGTAAAATTTTACAAATTTTTGTTCAACCTTGTACCCAGAAAAAAAAAAAAAAATCCAATTGTACTAAAATATATTATACACCGTCAAATTAGTTTTATCAAGATTCTTTTTTTGACTTATTTTAATATTAGAAAAGTATAATTATAGCACGTGACATTTTTATAAGATATATTAATAAAAATTTTACGTGATGACGAGTGTTATATTTTAATTAAAATTTGTTAGAAACTCATAATAATAAAAATACTTCAGCAACACAAAATGTTTTAGAATCATATCATTGTCTTTTTTTTAGAACCATATTAATTGATCATGTTATAATTTAAATAAGATTGATCAAAATTGTGATGATTATAGTAATTTCTTACTTTTTTTTCTTATTTTATACCAGAAAAAAGATTGTAGTATCATATTGTTTGGTGTTTTTAATCTGTTGTAGTAATAGTGGTTAAGCTTACCCCTAAGTGTTTAGACATTCATTAATATAGTTCTCTCTTCACCTTCTACTCTTATTTGATTATTCCTAAAATGAAATGGGAAAAAGAATTTAAAGAAAAATCTTTAAAAAAAAAAAAAGAAAAAAGAAAGAAGAGATACAAGACAAATTCGGGCCAAGCTACCTCGGCCCGGTAACCCGATTAACTGTATCAAACAGTCCCTCACTCTTCTCTCTCTCTCTCTCTCTCTCTCTCTCTCTCTCTCTCTCTCTCTTCTTCCTCTACCTCACATCACAGTCTCATCTTCATTACCTTTCACTCTCACCACATTACCACCCAACACCCTCCTCCCACCCCACTCCCCCCGCCCCCCCAACTCTTCAAGGTACTCTTCTATAATAATCCAGTTCTTCAAACACTTCCCCCCAACTTCACTTCACACACTCAAAAAGTTGATTTTACAGAGAGCCACTGAATTGCAGATTCCATTTGATATAGGAATACAATTCTATTTCTGAAAATATCAATGTTTATGCTGTTCTTGTGATTCTGTAATTGAATTGCAAAATGGATCCGCCAATTATCAATGAGGCTTCATTTTCTGCTGCGAATCCTTCGTCCTACAGTTTAGCTGAGCTTTGGCCGTTTCCGATCTCTGGTGCCGGTACCGGGAATGGTGACCTCGGAGGGTTAGGTTTAAGAATGGGTAGCTTCGGTGGGTTTAGAGGGGATGCGACTACTGTTTCAGTGGATGAATCTACTGTGACGGAACAGAGCGCCAGCCACGGAGCCAGTGCTGGGAGGAAGAGGAAGGATTTCAATTCTGAAGACGAGTCCTCCAAGCCTGTTTCCACCAGTAGTGCTAATGATTTGGTAAATTTATGAAATTTTGGAAAATTTTTCTCTTAGATTAGTTTCTCAGCTTGAATTGTTTTACTTTTTTCTTGTGTTTTGCTTCCTTTAGTGTGATTGAATTATGATTCTTATTCAATTATAGTTTCCTTCTACTTATAGGTCCAACATATGTATGTTTACGCCATCTTTTACCATCATCATTTTCTTAGTTATACTGTCTTTCTTTTACTTGATTTCATTGAAATAAATATAGGAATTAAGGACTGCGTTGATTGGATATTTCCAATTAGGCCTTGTTCCTAAGTTGAGATTTCTGCTGTCTATGTAATTCACAGAGATTGGTTTTTAGTCAATTGGTTCTCTGGTGGTGATTTTATTTTTATTTTTGCCCAATAGAACAATTCTTGTGCCAAGCGGATGAAAGAATCAAGAGCCAAAGAGGAAAATGGAGATTCAAAAGTAGAAGGTGAAACAAGCTCAGAGACTGGTAAAAAGGCTAATGAACAAGGTAAACCAGAACCACCTAAAGATTATATCCATGTCAGAGCAAGAAGAGGTCAAGCGACAGATAGCCACAGTCTAGCTGAAAGAGTAAAGATGTTATTTATGTTGTTAAAATGTGAATGAATTATAGTCTAGGTGAATATTGTTTTTTAATCCAAGTAATTTGATCAGGCGCGGAGAGAAAAAATCAGCGAGAGGATGAAAATTCTGCAAGATCTGGTTCCTGGCTGCAATAAGGTTTTGTATGCCTTTTTTCCCATTAGTAGATGATATCTATTTCAGCATTTGGATTCAATTGGGCGTTGATTGTTTCCTTTCCTGATTTAAGGCTATTTCATGAATTATGATGTTTGAAAGTTTTATTGCAAATGAGATAATCACAATCTTATGTCATTTACTGAAAATTTTCTGAGGCTTGACTGAGCAAATTGGATTTAATTCATAATCTTTATTCATCAGGTTATCGGAAAAGCTTTAGTACTCGATGAAATAATTAATTACATCCAATCACTGCAACGTCAAGTTGAGGTATGTTTCTTCATATTTTGCTGAATCAAATTTCCTTGCATAGTTATTCTCGCTTTTTCTGTAGTGTCTTAATGCTAAACTTTACATATTATATGTTGTAGTTCTTGTCCATGAAACTGGAAGCAGTTAATTCAAGGATGAATCCCACTATTGAAGGATTTCATTCCAAGGATGTAAGTCAAGCTGTTCTGTTAATTTTATGGGTGCTTTTATTATGTGTGGCTTTAGTTGGAGAAAATATACTTCCAATTGAGTGATTGATGCATTCTTGTAGTAGTCTTGTTTTTTCCTCATCCTTGTTCTTGCTCCTTCAGCATCATTTGGTGCTTATTCATTGGCTAGAGTATGGATTGTTACAGTTAGGAAGATTGAGAATATATTTCCAAAAGGAATACAAAAATGAAGGAATAAGACGAATTGTTATGATTTACAACTGGTTAGGAAAATTTTAAAAGTTAAACTGACAATAGATAATGTTCTAGAGATTTGACCCGGTGATTCGATAACTATTAAAGGAAACAGTTGGACAGAAATATGTAGATCATCTTTTATGTATTAGGAGCGTTTGATGGGAGTTTTCAGTTCATGTGAGAATCACTTCTCATATCGAGGAGGATCTTTTCTTTATCCTTTGTTTCCTTAAACTGATTGAATGAAAAACTAAACTTTTACTTTGTGATTACTAAATCTAAACTGTTGACACTGTGAATGCATATGCATAAGAGGGACGTCAAGGTAAATGTCACTGATCCCAGAACCGCATATTCTAGGTTACTTTTGGAGGTTGGAAAATGAATAACTTAGTTTTAGTTCATTGGCATGTTAATAGAGGGAAATTAAAACGAGACACACCTGCACTTTGCTAGTGTAAGCAACACTTTGTGATTTATGTTCAACAGTAACAATAGACCCTTAGATACTTTTAGTTTGGAAAGTTATGAGGAACATTTCCTATAAAGATCTGCACCTTGATTGCTATGGAAGTCACAGATTGACAAGGAATAACCTTCACTGTGGTAAATGAGTTATAGTTATTATGTTTGTATAATCTACGCCCTTTTTAGATCTTTCTGGTGTATGTAATTCTAATAGTATAACTATGGTTTACATCAATGAATGATAGAGCTTGGTACCTCAGTCTATTTTGTTGCACGCGAAAGGTTAATCTAGAAAATGTTGTAGGTTACTATTGTAAAAGAAAATGCAGACGCTTATAAAAGAAAAGTGACTGACTAGTACATTGAATTTTCATTTTCTGACCCCTCTTTTTGGCATGCTCAATATTTTCTGGATACTTCATTAGATATCGCGGACCACATATTTATCATTTGATATTTTTTTCCTCTTCTGAAGTTTTTGGACCCTCCAAGTGCATGCTGCACCTTAAGCTTCCTTTCTTCTCTACTTCACTTTCTATAATTTTTCTTGTTACTCATGCTTTCCTATCCTTTTCAAGAAATTCTTTTCATAATGTAGCTTGCAACTTATCAAAAAATGAAATAAAATTGTCAGCAACATTAATGCTGCGAAAATAAGGATACACTCAGAGCAGTTTCACTACTTACTTTTCGATCATATGACTTGCCAAAGCAACAAATAAATGAAGAACAGAATATTGTTGGAAGAAAGCCTCCACTTCGGAAGTTTTTATTCCATATTCAATTTTCTACAGCTTCCAGACTGGATCGTCATTTCTACAGCTAACCTCAAAATTGTGCTGATCATTACATTTTGCTTTCAACCTTTCTAGATCTTCTCTGTCTTGCCAAAATCTTCTATGAAACTGCATTTTTTTCCTTACTATTCATGTCAATGCAATTTGAATGTGTTAATATGCTTATCAGTGCTGCGAAACCACCTCTTTTGGATTGATATTCCAAATTTTGTGCAACAAGCCTTTTGAAGTATCCTTGTTATAAAGTTTTGACTGATAATCTTGCTTAATTTTCAGCTTGCAGCTCCAACATTTGATGCCACAGGAATGATTTTCAGCTCGCAAGCACCACGGGAGTATGCACAAGGAACACATCCGGAATGGCTTCATATGCAGGTTGGTGGCAGCTTTGACAGAGCAACGTGACAGGCGGATCCAGATCAGAATCTAGGAACGTAATCAGACACATTATTCCTCCTCTATTTGAAGGGAATTTCTATTGTTGTATTTTCATTCTGTTGTGGAATGAATCACTTGGTGAATAGATAGCATGCTTAGATTTTCAGGAATTACTTGCATCTCTCTCTCTCTCTCTCTCTCTCTCTCTCTCTCTCTCTCTCTCTCTCTCTCTCTCTCTCTCTCTCTCTCTCTCTCTCTCTCTCTCTCTCTCGTGTTATCTAACTAAATGAAATTGTTGTTTTCATTGTAATGTTACCTGCAAGAGTAGTGATGAACTAGTAAAGGCAGTAGTAGTACATGTTGTAACTGAAACCTCTTTATTTGAGAATTATAAGACTGTTTCCATTTCCTTGAAATAAGATGCTGCTTGATCATTATTAAATCTCAAGGAAAATATTACTGGCTCAAAGTGGAGTAAAGAATTATGGATCAACAGCGTTGGAAATATTAGATCTAAACTGATTGAGTCAAAAAGAGGTCAAAATTGTAAAAAACAAGGAATATGTACCTTTTGACCTATTGATATATATATATATATTTTTTGAACCCTTATTTTTTTTTTTTTTTTGGGAAAAGGGATCTTATATATGTTAACTGAAAAGTTACAATTTTTTTTGGGAAAAGGAATCTTATATATGTTAACTGAAAAGTTACAAAATAAAGCTTTCGCACTTGTATAACATCATGGATATGATTAATTATAAGAGAAAGTTTAGTATCAAAAGTAGGGAAAAAAACTCAGGCTAAAACAAACAATTGTTTCTCAAACCTTAAATCTATGCCACTCTCCTTCAGAAAAATTAGAATTCAATTGCTGGGAAATATTCCAACCCAACCAATCTTTTAAGTCATGCTCCTTGAAAAATTCATACCAATAATTTTTCGATATTAGTCACTTCTACACCCTTATTGATACAAATCATTACCATATGAAACAAACATTTATACTCGAATATATCAAATCAATCGGATCGCTATTGATTCTTATATCATCACTTGTCTCCAACTCTTTCCTTTTGAAAATCTAAAGCTCAAATTGGATAAAAATTCTTTTCAAAAAATGGCCAATGAAACTCAAATTGAGTTAAGTTTTCTATTTGAGCAGCAACAATTTGAGGATCAAACTCAACTTAAAGAAAAACAAAGGCTCCTATCAAATAGGCCCATGTGGATAGTGCACATTTTTTTTTTAAAAGAAAAGTGATAAAAAAAATGCAGTTTGAAAAAAACACTTTCAACTCATCTTTTTTCTTTCTTTTCACTTCTCAAAATGAAAAACAAATAACCTGGTCAGATAAAATCCCAACTTAAAAAAAATTTCCCACTTTCTTATCATTTTCCTCCTCTTTTAATTAAGTTTGAAAAGTGACCATTTTTTTAAAAACAAATTGAGGCTAAAGTATCTCCAGCGCCATATCTACTTGGTTTAACACCTAACTAAAAAAACAAATATCTTTTTATTTCAGATTTTATAATTTTCTTATAAATAATGCATTTTTTTGGGGTCAAAAAGTGATCGAGTTCAAAAATCTATATCACAAATTTTTCTTGGCACCTGAATATTGTTGAAAGAATTTTATTGTTAGAAGATCCGAACTAGATTGGTTAAGCAAAGAAAAAAACCCAGAATGTCAATTATTACAGTCTTTTAGATCACAAGAAAATGATGACAGCACCATATAAGTTTGTAGTTTGTAGTTGCTTTTGCAACTTTTTATTATTTATCAATATTAAGAATTTCACATGACTAGTATTTAAGAAATAATTACTCCTTCAAGCTCAAATTCTAACCACCAAGTAATGTCATACCATTTTAACCCAAAAAAAAAAAAAAAGAGATAATAATATTCCTGTAGATTCCTTAATTAACTTCCTTCCTTACCTAGGATCTCTACCAATCAATAGCCTAATTAACATATAGCAATATCCACAAAATGCATAATACAATGTCATAACGTTAAAGTTTAAGTAGTAAGAAATTTCTTAGAAGGATAGATTTTGAGTTTGATTCATAATGTTAGTCTCCTAACATAACATACAATAAAAATAATAGACAAAACATCCAAAATATATAATTCAAAGTCTTATTCCTTTAACATACAAATTCCAAGCAAAGATATATAATTTTGATGAAAATCATTAAAACCTACCTATATATAGCTACTAAAACACAATCATAATTTCAATTTTATATCAGTGAGATAGGAAATGATGACGTTAAAGTTCACCTTAGTTGAAAATTCTTTATAGATAAATTCTAAATTCGATTCATTACTTTTCCTTCTCAATGTATAAAAAAATGAAAATAATAGACGAAACACATAATTCAAAAGTCTTATTCGTTTGATATGCAAATTGATGCCAAGCAAATTACATAATACTCAGCATAGTTCAAACCCAAACAAAAGAATAATCACAAAGTTAAAACAATTCAACCCCTCTTTATTTACTATAATTAAGTAGAGGGAAATTACATATACACCCCTTATATAGCAAGAACTTGATCACTTATTGTTGGGCAAACTTAGACTTGATCAGATCAATAATGGTCTGATTAACTAACAAAGCTTTAGTAAGAACTTCATCAGGAATAGCCATAGGTGTTACATTAAAAAGAGCTTGTCCAAGTATTTGAAGTCCAGGTTTCTGACTATTAAAAGAAGCATAAAATCGAGCATTTCCTTTTCCAACATTAAGTTGAAAATGTACCAATCCTGGTGGAATAATGAACAATTCTCCAGCAGACATAATTTTCCAATACATAACATAATCAGTCGAAATCCATCCTACAAATAGTTTTCCTTCGGTAACTAAGGATAATTCGGTTGCCCGGGCATGGATATGGGGCGGGTTAAGTCCTCCGGGTTGAAAAGCGACCCGGTTCATTGACATTCCCATTGTGTTTAATGCTGGGAATTGGTCTACACTTACTTGTAACAAGTCTACTCCTAATGAATTGTAGTCGTTAGGGTTTTGAGTTAGACCCTCGTGAAAAAAGTCTTTTGAAGTGATTTTGGAAGGGTTTTTGCAAGGGTAACCGTTGATTGAGAGAGGGGATTTTAAATCGGCAACGCAGAAATCTTGTAAAGGAGAAGGATCAGATGAATGAGAAGGAAATGGAAGAACAAGTAGAAGAAATATTAAGGGGAAATAAGAAGCCATATTGTGGGGGTTTTTTTTTTTCTATTGTTGTAGTATTAAGGTTTGATGATATTGTAGTAGTAGTAGTAATCCATGATAGAATAACAAAGGGGAATGCAGTATTTATACAGGTTTTTTTGAGGTCCCTTTTTTTTAGGTGTCATTTTGATTGTTAATCATCTGGGGGAGGTTAATAATTATATCCACATCATTTTCAACTCTTCCTCCTCCTAAAATGAAAGTTTTGTTCATTGGCTCATTGCATAGAGCAACTGTTACTCTTACTAACTCAGGAGACTAATTCGATTTCTACTCGTGTTAAATTTGTGCTTCAAAGTTTCACTCTTGTCCAAAAGATTAATGTTTAATTTAAAATTATTTTAATATAGTGTTATATTTAAGAATGGAAAGTTTAGTTTAATACTCTGTCAACAAAAGACATGCAGTGTGCATATGAACAACCAGAACACCAAATGAAAGTCTGCCTTAGCTCTTTTAATATATGACCACACATATAATAGTCAAAACTTGTAACTTTACATTATTAATTTGTTTACTAAGTTTTCCAAGTTGATGCATTCAAGTTTCACCCTTAGCTTTTCCACATACATTTAATAATATAAAAAAAAAAAATAGGGAGTCAATAAAGGAACTCGAGTTTCTATATGGATAACTCAAAAAAATTTAAAAAATTTCATTTTCACCTAAAAACTTCCTCTCTCTAAAAAACATTCACTAAACACTCTTTATGACTCTTCACTTCAATCTCAGATCTGTCAAAATTTAAAAAAAAATGTTAGTTCTTCAATCTATTCTCATTTAGTTGAGAATTATAAGACTGTTTCCATTTCCTTGAAATAAGATGCTGCTTGATCATTATTAAATCTCAAGGAAAATATTACTGGCTCAAAGTGGAGTCAAGAATTATGGATCAACAGCGTTGGAAATATTAGATCTAAACTGATTGAGCCAAAAAGAGGTCAAAATTGTAAAAAACAAGGAATATGTACCTTTTGACCTATTGATATATATATATATATATATTTTTGAACCCTTATTGGTTTTTGGGGAAAAGGGATCTTATATATGTTAACTGAAAAGTTACAAAATAAAGCTTCGCACTTGTATAACATCATGGATATGATTAATTATAAGAGAAAGTTTAGTATCAAAAATAGGGAAAAAAACTCAGGCTAAAACAAACAATTTTTCTCAAACCTTAAATCTATGCCACTCTCCTTCAGAAAAATTAGAATTCAATTGCTGGGAAATATTCCAACCCAACCAATCTTTTAAGTCATGCTCCTTGAAGAATTCATACTAATAATTTTTCGATATTAGTCACTTCTACACCCTTATTGATACAAATCATTACCATATGAAACAAACATTTATACTCGAATATATCAAATCAATTGGATCGTTATTGATTCTTATATCATCACTTGTCTCCAACTCTTTCCTTTTGAAAATCTAAAGCTCAAATTGGATAAAAATTCTTTTCAAAAAATGGCCAATGAAACTCAAATTGAGTTAAGTTTTCTATTTGAGCAGCAACAATTTGAGGATCAAACTCAACTTAAAGAAAAAAAAAAAAGGCTCCTATCAAATAGGCCCATGTGGATAGTGCACATTTTTTTTAAAAGAAAAGTGATAAAAAAAAAATGCAGTTTAAAAAAAAAACTTTCAACTCATCTTTTTTCTTTCTTTTCACTTCTCAAAATGAAAAAACAAATAAACTGGTCAGATAAAATCCCAACTCAAAAAATTTTTCCCACTTTCTTATCATTTTCCTCCTCTTTTAATTAAGTTTGAAAAGTGACCATTTTTTTAAAAACAAATTGAGGCTAAAGTATCTCCAGCGCCATATCTACTTGGTTTAACACCTAACTAAAAAAACAAATATCTTTTTATTTTAGATTTTATAATTTTCTTATAAATAATGCATTTTTTTGGGGTCAAAAAGTGATCGAGTTCAAAAATCTATATCACAAATTTTTCTTGGCACCTGAATATTGTTGAAAGAATTTTATTGTTAGAAGATCCGAACTAGATTGGTTAACCACTTGGCCCAATTCCCTTCAAAAATTTTCATCCATGTAATGATTTATTGACATTTTTTAAGAGCTGAATAAAAGGCTAATAAATCTGGATAAGTCGGTCACTTTTATTTGGGGGGGTGGTGGCGGCGGCTTGTTGGAAAAATTGGTAACTCGATTAAGAGAAGAGAATCCAATGAAGTGACGGTACATATTTTTTATAGAGTAATTTTATTAATATAAATTTTATAAAATAAAATATAAATTAAGTTTTAATAGA
Organism: Catharanthus roseus; assembly: GCA_028651295.1. NCBI lineage: Eukaryota > Viridiplantae > Streptophyta > Magnoliopsida > Gentianales > Apocynaceae > Catharanthus > Catharanthus roseus. The sequence goes on from JAPQWS010000159.1 coordinate 8,049,889, forward strand.
TGAATTTTAAGAAAAAATTAATATTTAAAAAATGTATTAAAAAATGTGCTAAAAATGTATTAAATAATTATGAGTGATCAAACGAATCAAGCATTTTTAACACCTCCGATCAAGTATTATTGATGGATCACTGTAATTTCACAAATACACCTATAAAATAAAATCGTATATTCATTTTTAATTTTAAATGCACTAGTTAATATTTATTAATATATAAATATATATAACAAATATAGAAGAGAAAGTATATTAGTTGATCCGAGTGAGCAATGTTGGCAAGAGACATTGTGATGTTTAGCCAACATCCTTCAAGAAACAAGATGGTCTGTATCATTTTATGTACCACTTTATATATTACCTTCCTTTTATAATATACTATATTTTTTTCAAAAATTTATTTTTTATTTATTAGATTTTATTAATAAAATATATCAAATTAAAAAATAATCCATAAAATTAATGATACACAAACTTATATAAAAAATCAGAATAAAACCTTCAATAGTTTATATGATGAGCAATTTGCAATCATATATCCAGAAAAAAATTTAATACCGATCCATCGAAGTTGATCTTTCGGTAATTTTCCTTAGTTAGCCATCAATTATTGATAGGATGGTATCATATTTTTAAAGAGGCGATTGTATTATTTAATTTTGACGAAATTTTGTGTATCATCGTGATTCACATGAAGGTAATTCGCCGGCAGCTATGATTATTTTTTCTAGAGCTAACAAGTTGCGGAATGTTAATTTTCTTTCTTTTCTTATTTATACCATATTTGAAATTTGGCAACTAAAGTAATCCTTATTGTGGTCATAACGCACAATAGTTGTGCGTTATCATATAATTATGACTAGCGGAGTCGATGTGGTGGATAACGCACAACTATTGTGCGTTATGACCCAGCAATAACGCACAGTGATTGTGAGTGATTGTGCGTTATCTGCCACGTCAGTTATTTATTTTTTTAAATTTTTTTAAAAAATGAAAATTTCTTTACATTTTTTGTCAAAACTTATAATTGTATAATTTATTTTTAAAAACTGTATATATAATATTTACCTTATTTTAAGCGTATTTGTTATGATAATATTTACATTGTTTTCTTGAAAAATATATTTAACTTTTAATCATTTCATCTCAAGTTATTTGAAGAAGTAATACTAAATATATTGTAAAAATTTAGAGCAATGATGCAGTAATTAGAAGAAATAGAAAGAAAATTTTCATTAATAGAAACTTGTTTTATTACAACAATTTCAAGAAAACAAACTTATACATTGTTTGGTCTGGGATTATTACAATTTTTTCTATTATGTCTCGGCATGCGACATCTGCCACATCTTGGGGGAGAATCCAGATTTCTATAATCCATTTCTCCCTGAAATCGCTTGCCCTGTTTCCTACCCTGTTCCTTTTTCATGATTAGAGGATACAATGTTAAATTAAAAGGAACATCCCTCCAAAAGTTCTCCCTCAAGATCGGATGAAAATTCGCTTGGTAAGTTCTTTAGTACATTTGTCGCGAATATATCTCCGGCACATAAGTATCTGCTATTGACTCATTTTCTCTATACACTGTAAGAACATGAGAACAAAGCAATGTATATGTTTGCCATTTTCCGCAATTACATGATTTATTATTTATTCACAATGTATAGACGTTGTTGCCCGTGCCAGAAACCAGGATCGGAGATTTGACCATGTATATTCCTTCTCGCGGATTGTAAGTTGTAACATTGTGTTCTCTTGATTTCATTTCAATCCGCAAAAACTTGTCAAAAATTCGGGTTGGAAATGGATGCACATAATTTTCAGCCTCTTCACGGTATTGGTGAAAGTACTTAACTAGTTTGTTGAATATTAAATCAACCAGGGCTTTTAAAAGTAGGACCCTAACTTTCTTCAACACACTGTTAAGTGCTTCAGAAATGTTGGTTGTCATGATACAGTGTCTGTGCCTGCTATCATGCAACAGTGTCCATTTCTTTGGGTCCAACTTCATCAAGTAAATGTAAGCATCCACATTTCTTTCTTGAATCTCTTTCATTACACGGTCAAATTTCCATTGTTTTGATTTTGTTCCAGCCTGCCACATCAAGCTTTTTAAGTTTGTGTTCTTAAAAGTCTTGTTGAAATTTGCTCGAATGTGGCATAAACAAAACGGGTGAACTGCAAATGGAGGTTGCCATAAAGGTTGACTTTGAATAGCAGAGAAAATATCTTTGTGGCGATCAGAAATGAGGCATATTTGGCGATCTTTGACAATGCATTCTCGCAGGTTTTTAAGGAACCAATTCCAACTTTCGGAGGATTCCTTATCAACAATTACAAAAGCAAGTGGGAACAAGTGATTATTCGCATCCCACGTACTCACAATTAATAGTATGCCTTTGTATGGTCCCTTGAAGTGTGTTCCATCCACAGAAATCACCGGCCGATAATATGGAAATCCGTCTATACATGGCGAGAAACGCCAGAAAACAAATTTGAAAACATAATTAGGGGGACTGCTTGTTCTGTGATGCAAAAATTCATATACAGTCCCCGGTTTAAATCTTGTACAACTTGTAAGTATTTCGGTAAAATATTGAAGGTTGTCTCCCAACTGCCAAAAACCCTCTCTATTGCAAATTTTCGAGCATACCATGCCCGCTTGTAAGTACAACCCGTTTGAAACAATACCTGCACTTCTTGAATGATGTTTTACATAGGTATCTCAGGATCGTTGGCCACTAGGTGTGATATTGACATTGAAATAAATTTTGAGGACAATTTTCTGTGCTTGTTTTGTTCAATTTGAATAAGGCATGTGTTATTTTACGAATCTGGTTATTTTCCATCGACTGTAAGTTGCTTTCTTTTTTATACGGATATACCATGAACAGTAATTATCATCACTGTGATGGTAACATCTTGCAGTCCATGTATCATTTTTACTTTTCACAACTCTGTATTCACGTCCCACACTGATGGACCACTTACGAACCGCACTTATTGCCTGCACTTTGTCAACGAATTTCATGTCTAACTGAATGTCAGTCATGGAATCGTTCCAATCGAGTAACCGTATGGTACCAGATTCTACAAGGTCATCTATAGGAGAACCCGAACCCATATCTAGGAATGCTCCAGAATGTGTGTAGTTATACCTAGCGCTGCTGAACCATTGGCTGCTTTCCCATTGGGGCATTATATTTTCAATTACCAGGTTTACAGGATTTACATGGTTTACAAGAGTTTGTAACTCTCCTTCTTCCGAGTCATTGTCATCATCTGATTCGGATTGACTAGAAACGGCATCATCTCCGTCCGTTGATCAACCTCATCGTTGTCGTCATTGACGGTAGTGTACAACATAGACGGTTCATCAGAAACTATCTGTGTTACCGCTGTAATATGTTCAGTCATGTTTGTTGTATTTATGTCATGTGTAATTGGAATACTATGTTGCTGGATTTGCTCGAATTCAACGAGAATATAAATCCCTTCGCATGGTGAGGTGGAATAGTACATAGATAACGCATTTCTTCATAGTTGTTCATGCTATACAAATTAAAGTAAAACATACGATGCACTTCGTAGTATGAAGGCATCCTCATTGTCATTCAAACAATCCAGAGATTGGAATCCATATCTCGGTATTTCAATATTTTCCTTACCAGTTTGTTATATGAAATCATTCGAGCCGTTGGCAATGTCTACTTTTCCGCACTACTCCAGTAAAATAGGAACCATATGCATCCTTTGCAATTTCAGAATCCCAAAATATCATCACTCTAACAGGGCGGATTGCTTTCATTTTAAATGATTTAACTGGATGTGTTTATGGTTAGAAAGGATGAAATGTAAAGAAGTTAAGTAATTTGTGAATTAAAAAAGAATGAATGGGGAATGGTTGAGAAGTTGGTTTGTCTGGAGCAGCATTTTTGGAGAATGTATATATAAAGGTTTAAAGTTAAAGTGCCGGGAAAGAAGACAAACCCAAATGAATTATTTCTCTTACAATTTCACATGTGTTCATATGGCATTATCGGAGAATTGGTACAAAAGTAATGGAATGAAATGACATGGCATACGGAAAACGAGGGGTACTGAATTATTGAAGATAACGCACAGTGGTTGTACGTTATCTTGACTGATAATGTATTGCAGTTGTGCGTTATTATCAAGATAACGCACCACTATTGTATATTATCTTGAATAATAACGCACAACAACAATGCGTTATTATTCAAGATGACGCACAACCGTTATGCGTTATTAACCACTGATGTATTATGGTAAAAATGTGGTATTTTTCTTTATTTACACAATTTGTAGATTGTTAAAATGTCGGTTATTATGGTAAAAATGTGGATTTTCTTTATTTACACTATTTTTAAATTGTTAAAATGTACAACCGAAGTAAGTAGTAGAAATACTTTTCTTACATAAAATACCATATTATTCAATAATATACATAAAACAAAATAATCAATAATATACATAAAATTGAATACTCTATATTGAAATTTAATTTACATATAATAGAAAAATGACTCCAAAACATAATTACTACTCTGGCCAGTCGGATGGCGTGATCTTGTTGTCTTTTTCCCAACATGATGTCTGAATCCAAGATGCTGTACAACATCCGTGTCATTCGTCTGCTCCTCTTCATCAGATGAAGATGCCTGGGATATAGGCTTATGCGGTGTCGATGAACCGGCTGTGCCCGGAGGAGGAGGTGCACGAAACGATAAAAACCCTATAGATGTATGATGTGGTAGATGAAATGGGACAAACCCTAAATCGGGAGGAAGAGGCGCGCGCAATGTCCCTGATCCACCTGGAAGTGACTGGGAAGGTGGCGTCAAACCCAAACTAAAAGATGGTATATCTAAGTTTTGGTTGTCAAATGGATCAACAGGAGGGCGTCCATCTCCAGATCCCTCACTTCTCTCCACCTCTCCAGATCCCTCACCTCTCTCCACCTCTATATGTCCGGGGTCTGCATGTCTGTGTCTGCCTGGAAAAGGAGGGACAGGAGGGTATCCACCTCCTGCTCCACGACCAGGCTGTCTACGAGTGCCTCTCTTCACTCCACGAGCACCTCGGTCAGGTACGGGCTCCCGAGAGAAGGCGACGCGACGGTTGTACTGGAACTATCTGTTGAATATCTTACTGTGATGGAGTGCAGCCCAACGTACCGCCAATAAATACCATGCATCTTCGAATGATAGTCTGCGCTTTCTTCGTAAAAACAGCCATCTGTGATGGAGATGAAGGTGGTTCCTGTATCACCATTGAAGTCATGTCGTCTACCTCCTACAACATGGAAGTCTTAACGGAAAAAAAAAATTAAACCGTTAGAAATCAATCATAAATAAATGAAATGCATAAGAATGCAAAAAAAAAAAAAAAAAAAAAACTCTAGAATGTACCATCATCCGTCTGTCGACCCCACTAAGCTGGTATCCAACCGACCGGGTATCACGATTAGCTGAATTTGCGATGTACACCCGTGTGATTCCCCAGTACCATCTAATGTACTCGTCATTGGGGTATGATAAGACCTCTACTGCCAAGGCAGGACCATCCCTAACGCGCAGTCGCAACTGATGCCAGACTTCTACATGGCTAGCATGTTGTGTCCCCCAATAAGTGTGGTCATTCCCTCTAAGCTAGATCCGATACAGATCAAGACGAGTATCACATGCGTTCGGTATATGCTGAGCCTATGCAAATTGACGAATCACATGCCCGGGATAGTGTTACTCTACTATCTCATAACAAATGAGTGGGATCTCTGCCTGCCACAGGTCATATGGAAGCAGACCACGGTCATGATAAGAGAGCCATACAAACTGTGAAGCCAAAATTCAAAATTAATATAAAGCTAAGTGCTTAAAAATTAGAGTTTACACGTAATACAAAGTATTTTAAAGCGAACTTGATCAGATGGCATGAAATCTAACTGGTCCCTGTATGTAACTAGGGTGTGAGTGGATAGTTGGTTGCAGTCAAAAGATGTGCACTATACAGCACCAAGTGGAGCAAGAGGGTCGGCTTGAATATCCGTCATCAGCTGAGGCTGCAATACAGTGATACACGACCACGCCCAAACATGTACTATGACTAAGGCTCCCCCTATTTATTGTGCATCCCCTAAAGCTGTTGTGCATAATTGCCTATATAAAAAACCAAGTACGCAACTACCCCAACTATATGTTCTAATGGCATCAATATCCTCTAATAAAATGAGGTAGCGCACATGAACCAAATTCCCGTCCGACAAGTCAACTGCAGATGCTAGCAATCACAGCTTTAGCTTATCTGACGAGGCTCCAGAGTAGTAGAGGAGGCATAATATCAACTTCTTTGCATCGAATTGCTGCCTCAAGTACTCCTTGAAGATCAACACTCTTCAATGCGGCCTTAATCTTCTCTTCAACAACTACATAGCGACCTCAACTGCTCGTGCTGCTTGAGCGCGTGTATAAATGTACTCTAAAATGCCGCACGGCTAGCACTGTCAAACAGGCCAAACCGGACCAGATCGAACTGGCCCGCATTAAGCCCGCACCTAAACAGTCCGGTCTGGTCCGGGCTCATTTTTGATAGGCCTAAATTACATGAATCCATATTCATCCACAACCAGCCCGCGAGTAAACGGGCCAGCCCGCGGGCTTTGCTCTTTTTTTTTTTTCTAATTTTCTAATTTTATTTAAAATCTTGCCTATAAATATAACTGTAATATACATAAATCCAAACCAATCAAAATAAAGAAAAACCAAAATAAAAAAATTAATAAGTAACAACAATCATCCAACAAAACAAATTAGTAATTAGTTAACAAAATCAATATGAAAAATTGAACACCAACTTCTTCTTCTTCATCATCTTGAGGACTCATCTTCAACTTGATAACATCCTCTCCTCAATCCTCATATTTACCTATAAGACACAAAACATAGACTATTTTACATAAAAAAAACTTAATAAATAATATTCATAAATTAAATATAAATGAAGAAAAAATTGTATTTACTCTCTAAAGTTGGTACATCTCATTGAAATCAAAAAAAGCTTTTACATAACGTGAAATACTAGATGTTCCAGATTTCCCTCCTGCAATATATACCTTCCTACAACCAAAACATTTAACTCTAGATTCTCCATCTTTACCAATATCAAGCCTCCTGGTATGAATCCATACATTTGACTTATAGGATTTTTTCGCCTTCTTTGAAGATTGTGCAGCATTTGATTGATTATATTTATCACTAGTATCATCAACAATATTTTTATCCATTTTCTGCAATGCATAAAATGTTTATAACTCATGATTTGAAGCACTTATGTCAGGACACAAATGCAGACATAGATTAAGACACAAATGCAGTAATTTTAAAAGAAATAATTTGTCTAAATTAACGCAAATGCAGTATGAGGCTCACACCAAATTCAGTCCCAATTTTTTTTCACTTTTCCTACTTTTAAATCTCACATCTTCTTCTGTCAGAGTTAATTAAACCTTTAACAAATAAAATATCCTTTATAATTGTGATTTTTCAGCATCACAAATGAAATTCATTAGTTAGTAAACATATTAATAATTTTTGGTCTCTTAAGCTATTGTTCTAGTGAACATATTTATTTCTTCTAAGAATGATTTCTTTTCCGTTGACAGTTGGGTTTCCTAATGCCTCTGAGAAACCCGGAAACAGTTCTAACAGTTCCAACAATCCCAAAACAGTTCCTCTGGGTTTTCTAAGACCATCTACAGAATACAGATGTAGTACATCAAAGGAATGTTCAGCCAAAAAACAAGTAGAAAGATGCAGCAGAAAGTCATGACTCCAAGTCAAAAGCAAAAACAAGAAGGCAGAAGCTCAAAAGACAAACACAAACAAAAAATAAAGAAACTAATCCCTTTTCAAATGAGTCGGTGATTGAGAATGACTGTGTTCAATTGAGGCCAAATTTATTTTAAAAAAAATCCATCATTATTTCATTAACTCACCGTGTCTGACTTGTTGACTTGTTAGTTGCAGAGGAGCACAGAGGTGTGGAGGAGTCAATTGTCATGGAGAGTGGCGGCTAGTGGGTGGGTACGAGCCGTGCGGCGACGTTCGGTGAGGTGAGGAGCAGAGGAGGGTCTTCTCGGACCTCTCGGTGTTAAGAAAGAAGCGAAGAAGAGGAAGATACAGGCAGGAGAGAAGCTTGAAGGTGAAGAAGAGGAAGAAGAAGAAGAAGAAGAAGAAGAAGAAGAGAGGAAGATGGCGACGGAGCGAAAGAGAGGGATGAAAGAAATTGAAATGAATGAGAGAAAGAAGAGAAGAAATGCTAAACCCTAAAAAAAAAAAAACGGGCCAGCCCCCGAACCAGACTGGACCGGACCGAAAAAACCTGCACCCAAAACGGTCCAGTCCGATCCGGGCTCATTTTTTACGGGCCTAAAAATATAAATCCATATCCGTCCATATAGCGGACGGTCCGGACCAGCCTGTATTGACAATGCTACGCACAACTCCCGGTTCGCAGATGAATTGACTCTGAACCAATACCACACAAATGGTCTCTAATTAGACTACCTATTAGAATGTACATGAGTTGGAGGTTATCTAGGATAAGACTAAAAGAGAAGTTACATATTCAAAGTTTTAAATATATCATTTTACTTATTTGACTGTGATGAGTTAATCGTTGAATTAGACAGTAGGGTTAATTTTTATACATTTTTTCAGTTCAAAATTTAAAATTTGTCATTTTGAAATTTAGGATAAAAAATCAAAATTCGAGAAAGTTCAATGGTTGCTAGCTTTTAGTTTTTATTTATTTTTTTTATACATTGGGATGTAGTTTGAACCTATGACCTTTTGGTAAGGAAAGCTTATATTACTGAGTTACCATCGTACCCTAAATATGATAGTTGATGATGCATGTTTTAAGATAGAGTTTGGTTTTAAGATTTTGATTGGGGTTTTGTAAAAGTTAAATTATACGGTTCTTGAGAGAATGTGGTTACAAAAAATTCTTAGATTTGATATTTGATGAGATCATATTCAATTCTACCCTAAATTTAATAATAAATATAATAGTCGTAACATTATTTCAACTTTTCCTATTTTGTCTAAAAATTTTTATTTTATTTTTTTGCTTATGAACTTTTTTTCTATAACTATAAATGCCGAATCTTTTAACATTGAAAATTTAACTCAAACACGGATATTTTTGTCCTTTGGACATTTTTGTGCATTTCTACTAATATACATACATGAATACATATAATTTGTGAGATTTAATTTGTTCCACCATGAATTATTAAGGGTATGTTTGGTGCCATAAAATTATAATTGAAATTACAATCCAAATTCTTTTGTTTGGTTGCATATATTATAATGGAAATAGAATTGAATTCCAATTTCAGTTCCAATTTTATAAAATCCACCAATTCAAATTCCAAACTAAAAGTTAAGAATTACAATTCTAACTATACAAAATTTTTATATTCGTCATTTTCATTAATAATTTATACATACATATTAATTACATGATTTTACATTTTTTTACCCGCATATTTTCTCATACACACACTTCTCTCTCACACACTTACATACAATTTTTTCTCTAAAATTCACGTTCACTTCCTCTCTAAACCTCACGCACACTTTCTTTTTCTAAAATCCACACAAACTTTCTCTCTCTAAAACTTCCACACTTATTTTCTTTCTCACTCTCATTCACGCATTTTAAATAAATATATATTTGCATTTTAATTTCTAATTCTATAGTTTTCTCTAGTGTCCCAAACAATTAAAAGAATTTTGGAATTAAAAATAAATTCCGCTCAAATTCTATAAATTAAAAAAATTGAAATTAGAAGTCTTAAAATTTTAGAATTCTTAAGAATTCTAATTCTATAGAATTCCAATTATAGGAACTAACCCATTAGACAAAAAATAGTTATGGGCACAAAAAAAATAAAAAATTTATGGACCAAAATGAGAAATGATTGCAAATAGTAGAGAAAGTGTATTATGGTGTATAGCTAACATCCTTTGACCTTGAATAACATCCTTGTCAAGACTTTCTTACAGGATTCTTTAAAGTGTATGGTTTGCTTCTAATTCCATATATATATCCCCAGTTTGTAATCAAATGAGAGAAGTTCATCATCTCTCAAAGGAGATCGATAACAATACCTAGCTATATATATATAATTTGTGCAAAAAAGTTTTACAGTGAGATAGAAAATGATACAGAACGTGGTGTGGTAGTGTCAAGATTTAATTAGTTAAAAATTTCTTTAATCAAATGATAAATTTTGAGTTTAATTCATAATTTTTGATATATTAAACAAACGAATTCGGTTGTTAATGGATAGTAAATCTTTTTAAGATTGTGACCGAATTGGAATTTGTTCTCGCACTCAATTGCAATTTTTTTTGTTATGCTGGGTTGGTTGCTGTATTACTGTCGCAATCAGGTGATTGAAAATTTGAGTACAACTTTTCATGGCTGTTTCCTGCTTTTCTGGTAGCCGAATATGATAGAGAAAACGTCCAAAATATATATAATTGAGAAAAAAAACAAGTCTCATTCCTTCGACATACAAATTCCAAGCACTGATCAACATAATTAAAATCCACCTATAGCTAGTAACACAAACAATCACAAACTTAAAAAAATTCAACCCCTCTTTATTTACTACAATTAAGTAGAGGGAAATTACATATATACCCCTTATATAGCAAGAACTTGATCACTTAATGTTGGGCAAACTTAGACTTGATCAGATCAATAATGGTCTGATTAACTAACAAAGCTTTAGTAAGAACTTCATCAGGAATAGCCATAGGTGTTACATTAAAAAGAGCTTGTCCAAGTATTTGAATTCCAGGTTTCTGACTATTAAAAGAAGCATAAAATCGAGCATTTCCTTTTCCAACATTAAGTTGAAAATGTACCAATCCTGGTGGAATAATGAACAATTCTCCAGCAGACATAATTTTCCAATACATAACATAATCAGTCGAAATCCATCCTACAAATATTTTTCCTTCGGTAACTAAGGATAATTCGGTTGCCCGGGGATGGATATGGGGCGGGTTAAGTCCACCAGGTTGAAAAGCAACCCGGTTCATTGACATTCCCATTGTGTTTAATGCCGGGAATTGGTTTACACTTACTTGTGACAAGTCTACTCCTAATGAATCGTAGTTGTTAGGGTTTTGAGTTAGGCCCTCGTAAAAAAAGTCTTTTGAAGTGATTTTGGAAGGGTTTTTGCAAGGGTAACCATTGATTAAGAGAGGGGATTTTAAATCCGCAACGCAGAAATCTTGTAGAGGAGAAGGATCAGATGAATGAGAAGGAAATGGAAGAACAAGTAGAAGAAATATTAAAGGGAAAAAAGAAGCCATGTTGTGGAGGTTTTTTTCTATTGTTGTAGTATCAAGGTTTGATGATATTGTAGTAGTGGTAATGCATGGTAGAATAACAAAGGGGAATGTAGTTTTTATAGAGGTTTTTTTGAGGTCCCTTTTTTTGTAGGTGTCAGCTGGTCATTTTGATTGCTAATCATCTGGGGGAGGTTAATAATTGGACCCTCACCATTTTCAACTCTACCTGCTCCTGAAATGAAAATTTTCTTCTCTAACGGCTATTCTCACTAACTAGAAGACTAAATTCGAATTTGATTCAGTTTAAAGTTTTACTCTTATTTCAGATATATTTGATTTAAATTTTTTTTAATGTAACGTTACATATAGTAATCAAGAAAAAATTTAATAATGGAACTTAACTTATTTAATTGAGCGGTTCAGCAAATAAATCAAATGAATACCCAAATGATCCTAAGATTAATACCTCTAGCAAGAAATGGGGCATACTTGACTTAAAAAATATGGGTCAGGTCAGTTTAGCAGGTTAAAGATTTCACAATAAAAATTAAGTAATTATTGATGATGAGACCATTACTGAGTTAAAGTGTTATTGTTTATTTGTAAACTCGTCCCTTTTCCCTGATTAATGTGGTTAATCATCATAATATTAGAATTCATAATTTTACATTTACCAATTAATAATGCGATTATCAATTGCTTTATGGATGTATGCATTCAATTTTGGTTATTCACTCTGCCACATACTACATTATTCCAAAAGGGAACTCCACCACATACATTTTCTTGTCCCAAAAAATTAGATATTTCGAGTAGCTTGCATGCACGTGGATAAAACTCGTAGATGATGATTCAGCAAAAAATTAAAATAAAATTCGAATATGATGAAATTCTTGAGTCATAACTTGTTGAATTCCCAGTGGTTTTCAATTGAATCAAACGAAAAATAAATATTATATCATCTTTAATATACATTATATTACGTACTTTATTTTTGGCTAGTCATATATATATATATATATAAACTTGGTATACATACGGAAGAAGATGAGATTTGTGATGGTAAGATAGACCTTCAAATCCTGGGTCCAATTTCACTTCATTATAAATATATATATATATATATAATTCCGACTGGCCATTCCAAATGATTATGTGAGTTGCTAATTTTTTACTATTATTCTTATTTTAATACTTGCATAGAGCTTATTTGAGTGATACGAATTGAGTTTTTAATTAGAAGTTGAGAATATATCTTTTCAATATATTTTTAATATATTTTAAAAATAAAATATATAAAATAAAAGTTATTATAAAAGAAGTATAATAGAGAGTATATTAAAATATATATCATAGATAATTCTGAGTATTTAACTTTTACATTACATAAACGGTTTGTATATTTAAAAAGAGAAAAGAAAGAAAGAAACTAACTCTAAATGTTTTTACATATTACAAAACAAATCGAATAAAAATAATGGTATATTCCATGAAAGACACATTTGTTTAACAAATTTATTATTTTAAATTTTTTACCTGAATCTCTAATTAATAATGGAGTGCATGTAATTTATGATAAGAAAGTAACTTCTTTTATTAAATAACTTCCATTCTTTGGTACACTGAAATGGAATAGCTTTTCTAAGTTTTTTTTTTATTTCAGTATTTAATATGCAAAATTAGAATAAAAAATGTCTTTTCATTTTGAAAGTTTATTCAAAAAAGAAGTGAAAATTGTCTTTTTACTCTATCTCTTTTATTTTGATACATTAGGGGTACCATGTTAAAATTTGTGCTTAGGCGTAACTCATCCTAAAAGGTAGCTCAAAAAAGCAGAACTGTTCAAACCTTTATAAGAGGTAATTATTTCTCATACACTAACCATTTGGGATTCTCAACACTGACATTGAATAATAGTTTCACCAATCGTAAAGAAATCATCATTTTGTTGTGACTTTTTCATCTAGAGTACAATTGAACAGAAAAAGATTTCAAACTCATTCAGAAAGAGATTATAAATGAAAAAGTCATTCCAATAAAAATGTACCAAACATGTATTATTATATTACATGTCTTAATTATTTTCTTTTTTGATACATTTGGAAAGAAAATACCATTGGAACCATGACTTCCAATTTGATAAGAGGTTACTCTACACTAAATAAAAACAATTTTAATTTTTTCATTTTCCATCCTATATTCTTTCTCAAATAAAATTCACCTTTCACCAATCAAGTAAAACAATTCTGCCTTTTCCAATAAAAATGCACCCTTATATTATCAATTCCCCTTGTATTAAAAAGAAAAAAGGTACATGTAATTCAACTAAAATGACTTGCCTTGAAAGTCATTGTATCATAATTCTTAATAAATTCTTTCCTTGTCGTTCAATGGTCTTCTTAGTACAAACTCTAATTCTAAATTCGAAATTCCCTTCATCAAATCCCTAAGCATTTTCCCACTAAGAAAATAAAAAACCTCTAAGCAATAGTCGTTAACATTCTTTAAAAAACTTGTATCCTACTACATTCAATATTCTTAATTGATAAAGTAAGAGATAAATAATAAGAATAAAATAAATAAATAAATAAAAATTATAAAAATTTCTTATAATATTTTAATATCTCCAATAAATTTAAAATTCTGGAGACTTTAAAAAAGAATATTGTGTAAAGGATGATCGAAGCGATACTAGCACGTGAATTCTGCCTATTCTGGATAGCAGCCAGCGCAGCCATGATGACAAAAGCAATTACATAATAATTATCACAAAATGACAGATCAATTCCATTATTTAGATTTAATTAATTTGACTTTAAAACCCCTCTTTTACATTTTTCTATATATGACAACGTCGATAAGATAGAATTTAGCCCCAGAAAAAAGCGTCGATAAGATAGAAGTGAATGAGAAAATGTGAAAATCGACTATGCCTATGGATCAATAAATTTAACTTAAAAATTTATATGTGTGTTGTGAAAAGAATTATTAGTTTTCTTTCTTCTTTTTATAATTTCTCTCTCTCTATATAATTTCTTTCTAACTTCTCTCTATTCCTTCTTCACTCTAAAATTAAAATCTTTAACATTAAACTTATATTTGAGGTAGATATGGATCATTATGAAGAATTTGTAGAAAAAATATTGATTTAGATGTAAGAAAAGTTAAAATTACTTTTTTTTCGGCACTAACATGAGCGAATCGCCCTACTTTTTTTTTCTTTTTTTTTTTTTAGAAAGAAAGAATTTTTGTAGGTATTTGGAAAATTTGACATGAATAACTCTGCGATCGGATGTCCGTTTAATTCATATGACCAGTTGGTTCAATGGTTCTCGTAAAGACAAACACAATGGCATTGCCGAAAAAGTCATTTTTAAATGTTAGTTTTTTAAATTTTTGTTTATTACATTGATTTTATAATTTTATTTTTAATACGAAATGTGCTAAGAGTTTAATTGTTTCGTACTATATCGTAACAGAAAGACGTAGATTCGATCAGTTACAAATAAATATCTGTGATCCACGTATTCTTCCGATTCCAAAAATTCTTCAAATATATTTTGATCTATGCCGTTCTGATATTTGGATCTATTTGCATCTTCATTGTGCGTTATCACTAATTCACAATTTTACGGACTAATATCCTGTGGCAGATAATGCACATTGATTGTGCATTATTTACCACATTATCCTTTCATTTATTTAAAACTGGTAAGAAATTGGAACATTGACCTAATGGAAAATAACATAGAAACATTATTACAACAAGTGCATGAGATTTTATTTAATAATAAAGTATTTACGTATTCTAATATTTACCAACTTTAATCATTTGAATTTTTAATTAGAGCAAAAAGAAGACTGCTCCTCTGTTTAATTTTCAAATTGGTGTCGTAATTTTTTAGTTAATAAGAGATAAATTATTAGAAAATTACAAAAACGTAAATTAAAATGAAAATAGGACGTTTTTGTGGAAAAGATTGATGGAAACTGTCTAAAGGCAATTTCCATCGTATAGATCTCGAAAAAATACACGAAATGCCACAAGAATTGCCTCAATCAGACGTCTGAATGCAAAGTTATGCCCCGTTAAAGTTTTCAACTTTACTGGAAAAATTTTTTGCTCCAAAACACGTCCGGATCACTTTTTCGGCGATGCCATTGCGATTATCTTTACGAGACCATCAAAACGAGTGGTCATACGCGTGAAACGAACCTACTATCCCAGAGTTATTCATATTTTAAGTTTTCTAAATACCTACAAAAATTCTTTCTTCAAAAAAAAAAAATACCAACTAGCGACCCGAGCGTCAGTGTGAAAAAAATAATTTCAACATTTTTTACATCTAAATCGATATTTTCTTCTACAAATCCTTCATAATGAATCATATCTACCTCCAATACAAGTTCAATGTTAAATATTTCAGTTTTAGAGTGGAGAAGGAGTAGAGAGAAGTTTGAGAGAAACTATATAGAGAGGAAGAATAGGGAAGAGGAGAGAAGTTAGAGAAAAATTGTGCATAGAAAGAAAGAATAGGAAAGATGAGGGAAAATAAGATGTTTTTGCTCTATACATATAGATTCGCGAGTTAGATTTTTCGATCCCTATGATCACACTCTTGCTTCAAACGTAAATATAAAATTTTAATTTTAATGTATATAAATATTTGAGATAATTAGTACATATGAATAATTTATAATTTTTTTTTTAAATATTTATAAATTTTTATTTTATCTTTTATATACACAAACAGTAGTCAAGCTACTATTTTTTACAAATCATGTATTATGAAATCATGTATTATGAGATGGGATCTTACTAAAATAATTATGTGTAATGTACTCACTCAAATAAAGACAAATGAAGATAAGAGAAAATCTGAAAAAAAATTATTCTCATGACCATATAATTTGAATATGATTATTTTAGTCATATTCTACTGCATCAAAATCAATTTTTCAAAAATTATTCTTGAAAAAAAATAAAATAAAGATTTATGAAAATTAAAAAAAAAAAAAAAAAAACAGTATAACACGATAATTCACTCTAACTACTTCTATCTATATATTTGCGAATAAACTCAAATGATTTTTGCTTAATCAAAACATGACTTTTTAACTACAATTTTGAAACAAAGGAAAACCGGTTTTTAAGAGGCTAACAGCCCTTACGACTTCAAAGAAATTTTGAAATGCAGTTAAATCGAATTTAGCCACATAACAAATAATTTATCAAAATCAATTGCTTGAAATTTTTTTGCGTTTATAAAAATATAAAATAAAATTTTTTTTGAGAAATGGGAGATTAATGGTACAACTCACATGTTATTAAACTCATATCTGTTTTTTCTTTTCTGGAAAACTCATCTCTTTAATTGAAGAGGTTAGCGATGGCAATTAGACAGAAAATGCAATCATTTTAGAAAAATAAACACTTGATTTGAGATGACACGATATATAAATATACTTTTTTTGGATAAATAATATATATATATATTATATGGACAAGAGGAAAGGTTGGGATATCATATATGGTTCTTCATCAACCCAATTTTCACCCTTCAAATAGACTCAACTAAATCCATGATCAAATGTTCGGATTATTTAATACATCTTTCTATGAAACTCTAAATATGACAACTTAACTTTATATTATAAAATGTATTAATAAAATTACTATAAAAAAAAATATAGCATTACATAGAGAGAATATATTAGACCTGGCATTGATCAAACGATAAAAGAATTGCTGCAAACAAGATTCGGGAAAGTTCAGCAAAGTCAAAAAACAACTCAACAAGAACAATTTTTGAAAGGTTATTTGGGGCTTTTCTGCTTTACTAACACATAAGCAACAGGGAAGGCTTCAACCAAGACTTACATCATTTTTCACTCACCACAGCAAAATACTAATTTTCTCCTAAAAGAACTAAAACAAGGAGCATTTTCAATAGCAGAAGTATCACAACAAAGCCTTTTTCCCCAAGGTAACAGTTAATGAGAAATCAACAATGAGGTTCATCTGCAGAAGTACTTTTACAAGCAACAATACTCCCTGCCAAATGGACTGATGGGTATCACACCGGAGGGTGACACAAGGGCATCCACAAACATATCATTCGGAGTAATTGGTATAATGCCTTCATCCAGTATCTGCAGAGAATAAGATAGGGCAACTGCACAAACAATGCATATATAATCAGAATTCACAGCCAGAATGATAGGACTAACAAAATGGAGCCCCCTAAGAAACATATCTCCTATAGAATAGCAATCAACTGACTCACCTAGCAAAGGTTGCTTCCACTTCTGTTCCCTTGCACGCTCCAGATATTTTCTCAAGAATGTGTCATAATATCTTTTAAGTTATTGAAACCAGGGTTCCAAAGTAACAGAAAAAAGAAAGTATGAGAATTTCTAGAAATATATAAACTTCTGGAAAAGTAAAATGATAAATTAATAAGAATTGTAGGAAATATGATAAAGACTAGGCAGATTAAACATAGGTAGCACACGGTTTTACATTTCTGCAGGATTATTTATTCTTTGCTTTCTTAAGCTTTTCATTCCTTCAACTCAAACTGCTCCCCTCTTTTTATTGTTCTTTACTCTTTTTTGAAGGTGAAAATTTGATGAGGCAAGGTTGCAGATAAACTGAGGAAGAAACATGTCCCAAAACTCAGTAGGTGGTCATGGAGTCCTATGAAGTAACTCCCGTGCCAGGTTTCTCGGCCATGGACGAGAGATCATTTCTTTCATTTTTGATAAGTCAAGGAAAGTTGTATATCCGGAAGAAAGATATATGCATGACTACCGCGGCATTGTGTTCACACTTGGTATTTATAAATGAGCCCCAGAAATACTATAATCAACATCATTTTCAGATTTTAGACATTACCAGAAACTCCATTTCAACAAAGAGGATTATTACAATATATGCTACTCCTTAACTGCCAGTCTATTTAAGAGACTAAGCAAAAATCTCAAGGAAGAAAACTCATAGACCTACCCGCCACCACGACCTAAACGCCTTCCAGATCTGTCGAATGCAAGTCCTGAGTTGAAAAAGGAATAATAGCTACATTAGAAATAAATTTCAGAAGCAAAAGAAAACCAACTTTCGAGACTAAGACATACTCTAATTGTCATTTCCAGACTTTGTACCCTAACAACATAAATTCCCAGAAACAAGATTAAATCACTCACCAGGTAACACTAATATGTCAACAGGATCATTGGCCAACATTACTGCACGAACAAAATTAAAGATTAACATCTTTTAAGCAATAAGTCAACTACCAAAAGAGAGCGAAGAAAAGACCTGCAATCTAGAAAATGGTACTGATGGAAAATATGCACAGATGACTAGAGAAGGGAAAAGAAAAATCAATATAGGAATGTTTAGGATATGGAAGGGAAGAATACAGCTAAAGCATCACGTCTTTGGAGCTTGGAGTCCTTAATGAAAGAATAAATCAAACTGCACACTACGATTAACTCTGCAGGTCAGTAGTTTCTGAAAAAAGTTTAGATTGGTAATTTCTAAAATAAATGACATATGTTAAAAAAATTCTGCACGAATTAGCAAAGAGGCAGTCACAGAATTTGGTCAATTATAGGAAACTTATCGATTCCGAAAGTCATAATCATGTCACTTGTGACTATCTTATCTAAGCCAAAAAGTAGAACTTTTATCCCAACAGAGAGGTCTAGTCCAGGGAAATACTAAAATATGTCATGTGAAAGCTCATTAATGACAAGAAATCCTCAATGACAATATTTGGTATGATGGTTTTTTGATAGTTACAAAAGTAGGGAACAAGCCAAAAATTTCCAGCCCAAACTTGGGTTGAAGTAACTCTTACCACATAAGAGAGCTCTTGCAATAGTTTATAAATGGTATACAACAAAGATATTCAAGGCATTGAGAAGAAAAAGGTTACCATCTTCACGTTCATTTCCTTCAACATCAGTTGGAGCTGGCTCCAAAATATTCATTGAATTCGCAACCAGATCATCCATCCTCGAAATATTTAGCATTCTCATGTAGCTGTTCTTGTCTTCCACTCTTGGAACGTACAGCGTCTTCCCCATCTGTGGATGACCATCTTATTTGAATTGAAAATGGAAAATAAGGAATTGCATTTCAGAATAAAGCTTTACGAGAAGCTCAATGCTAAAAGCATAATATAATGATGGTCGTAAAACAGACAACCTTTGAATTCTCAAAGAACCATTTAATTAACTGAATGGTAAACTTTCCTCAATAAAAATATCACCTTCTAATCAAGCAAAGGAATGAATCATTGAACTCCACAAATAGATCCAGAACACAATCAACCTCATTCTATAAATAAAACGCGACTCATCTGTATCTAGAATTAACTTTAAAACCATAAGTTAAATATAAGTTTCTAAGCAGTCTACTGCTTTACAGAAACTAATGCTTTGACAGAATCAGCAAATGCTCCTGCAAATTTTTTTTTCCAACCTGCAGATTCAACTCAATTATTCAGCAGAGACTTATATCATGCATTAGCACCTAAGATCAACTGCACGAATGGTGTTCCCCTTAGCTTAAATAAACCTATTTTACAAATTTTCATATTGGATAAACCATCACATTCGCTTTACTTTGAGAATATCATCATATCAGAAAGAATTCGCATGATAGAAACAAATACAGAACATTAAATAGAAAATAAAAAAGCACAAGAAAAATAGCAAAGCACTAAGAAAAACGCACCCTCAGATGACTTCTTCAGAATTTCTGACAATAATCTAGACGTATCAACTTCTCTTAGAGCACTGCAGCTTATGTAAGCACACAATCTCTTACAAGACTTGAACCAAGGCGCTTCCAACACAATATTCTGTATAGCATCATCTGAAATGGGAAGAGATAAAAAGAAATCAATTACAAGAGACGAATTATAAAAATATATGCAGAGACATATTACCTTCTTGAGATCTAAGGTCAGAATCCATGGACTTGAGGTCCCGTCGAACCTTGGTGCGAAGGGCCTTCTTTTGCTTGAAAATGGCGTCGAGATTGGTAGAATCAGATGCGGGGATGACGGTGGTGGTCATGGTGGAGCGAAGTGGTGGTGACGATGGGAGTTGGTGGCGTAAGAAGAAGCTTATGGAGGCGGAGCGGGTCAAGTAGAAACGAGCGACGGGTATGGGTGGCGGGTTGGACATTATACAAGAGTGGGCCGCGAGCGCCATTGGTAAGAAGAGCCTACGTAGTTTCTTCACTCCATTTTGATTCATTTCATTTTGCTGCCAAATTCCCTTGTTTGTGCTAATGTTCTTTGATTCAAGAAGTTCTAAGGTTTTTTTTGGAGGGAGGACATTCTTTAAGGATCAATGCATTTTTATTTATTTTTCAAAAACAACTTTTTTATTTTACCTTGACCAAAGAAAATGTTTATTATATGCTTTTAAAATTCATTCATAAAAAAATGGTTTTTAAAATTTTGTTTTTTAATAAAAGAAAAAAGAAGATTACTATGATAAATTAAGGATGTTTTAGGTATTTTATTAGTTTTTAATTTTTATGTTGCATTTTGTTATATATATTATGAAATATATAGTGACGGTCTAAATACATTCTTTAAAGGAAATTACAACTCTCATGGCTCAAACTAAGAAAATGTGATATTGTACGAACTGTTTTATAGAAACTGCATCATTATTTTTTAGAAAAGCATCCACTCATGTGGACTCACTGAGCGTTTTCGCTCACGTCTTTAAATGTCATATTTTTAGAGCTTTTGGGGTCAGGACATGCTGTGTATAGTAGTTTAGGAAAAATGTTTTGTATTTTTTATGCTCAACCAGTTCAAAACGTTTTTTGTTTTGTAAAGTATTTTCTATGTTAGAGTTGTTATAAGAAGTTTCTCTGGAACTAATGTAATAGTCGCCTATCTGTATCCAGTTTTTCAGCTACTTAGTATTTGTAAATGTTTCTAAGTGTTTTTTAAGATTTTGCATTAGTTTAGATATTTGTAGTTTAGTGCTGAGAGGCAAATTCGTATATTACTCAATCGCAGTTAACTTAGCCGGGGTTGAAAGTATTACATAAATAATTATAAGTTGGATATTACTTTGTACGTATGTCTTATAAATATATCAAATTTTTAATTTTTAGGCGAAAATTTATATAAAACTATTTTCAGAATGTTAGGGATGAAATTAGAGAAAAAAGTTTATAAATCTAAACAAAGAAAACCATTAAAGGATTTTTACAGATATTGGGATTCTTTTCTATGCCCTTTTGGTTCCATCTTAGTAACTACACATAGACATTCATCACATAATTTCTAAATGAATGTGAATTTTCTTTTCTTTATATAAACATATTATTCTTAATAAGCACATTTTCCATATAACTTCCAATCTTGAGTGAGTATTAAGTTTTACTAACATCATTAATTAGTGAGTTTAATATGTAAACAAATGAAGATTTTTAATTTTGAATGAATTCAATTCTCATTACCTATATATGCCATTAAAGGGATATGAATCCAAGCTTGCATTTCATAAATTGAAGCTTAAAGTTTCAAAAACTACAACTCCATACATCCTTTTTGGCCTTTTCAAGAAATTGTGAAAAGAAACCAAAAGAAAACTGCTAGTAATTTTACATTTTGTGTGAGGAGGAGGAGCTACAATTGAAGAAGTGATATATAAATGTACTCTTCTATGATCATATGAATCCCATGAAAGAAAATCTTTCACTGTTTGTTACATGTGAAGATCTCTCTGGAGACATAATCACTGCCTTTCCCTACCTGCAATAAAACATTGCAAGATTTACTGCTTCAGTTCTTGTTTACTGAGAAATTTGCAGTCAATATTTGGAGAATAACACCTAAAAGATCAATTATTTCACAAACCATACAAACTTTTCGGGAAAAAAATATGGGATTTTCCAGTCTGGAGAAGTCGAAAAGGGTTCGCCAGACAAAGGTGCTTGAGTCATTGAATGAACAGATATTGATCATGCACTTGAAACATGATCTTGTAGCAAGTAAAAAAGCTATTTGTTAGCAGCTAAATCATGGGGTACTTGTGGGGGGTGGTGGGGGAAGGGGGTGTTATAGGGAATAAGAGTGATTTTTTTATCAATCACAAACAGATTATAAGACCATCTGATCCTTTGCCCTGACCACCTCTAGGCTGGATTTCTATTCAAATACAAAGAGTCACATTATTTGCATAACTTCATCATTGGGAAGTAATATATGTATAATGTATCTCATGATTTGCGTTAATGCTTATAACAGAACGATGAAACATATCGTTTGATGTTCAAAGTCCGCGAGTTCAGGTAAAGTTATGATAAAATGAGCCTCAGATGAGTTACCTTATTAGGCAGAAGTTCTTGCATTTCTAAACTCCGGGATCCTTTTCTCCGAGTGCCTAAGCTTCCGTAGATGTTGAGCAATCTCTGTCAAGAGTTTGGTTCCCTCACCACCCTTCTGTAAAGTCATGGCAGCATGCTTTAAGAAGCTACTATCTGCTTCAACTGCTCTCATTCTTTCCCCAAGTAAAAATACTTCTTTTTCAAGATTTTGGTTTTTCTCACTACCTGCCAGCAAAGGTATCAATTTATCTCGATTATATTGGATTGTGGAACTCAAAGAATTAGCAAATGAGAAAATGAAGCCAAAATGGTTGTTCCAAAAGAAATAATGAAGGCATGAATTTAATATACAAGAAAAATTTCGACTAAATTACCATTATCTTGTTCATCATTCTTAACTATGTCAGATTCTGAGGATTGTAACGCTTCTTTTGATGGCATATTCATCTGTATCTCAAGATCTTTCAACATGCCTAGAAGATAAGATCTTTCATTCTCAAAATCTATTGGTGATTCATCAACATTCCCAACTACAAGTTCTCTAGAATGGTTGAAAGAACGCTCATTTACAACACTTTGATGATCTTCTGCACAGGTACTACTACTCTCCGAAACAGACTGAGATCTTAGCCCTTGATAGTCTTCATCAGCATCAACTTCACAAACATCACTACCTATTTTCTTAATTGTCCCATATTTTTCCCGATAAACCTCAAGTTCAGATTCTAAAACTTTTATCTCTTCCTCTCTCTTCAGAATCAGGTCTTTCATAACCTGCAATGCTTCTTGATCATATTCAGCTTGTTCTTCCATCATTCTCTGATACTGCAACGCTTCCATCTGAACTGCTGCCTTTTCTGCTTGTAATCGGGTAATCATTGCCATTGCGTTGTTTGCTGCAACAGCAGAAGCACTTCTCTCTTCATCTAACTCCATATACAATGCTATGAGGGATTTTCGGTCCAATCTAACCTGTTTCTTCAAATGATGCAAAATGGCATCTCCATCTCCATCAGTTGGTGGATGTGGATCATTATGCTCTATAAAGAATTCTGCCCTGTCAACTGATAGTTTCCTAGCAGCGGCCCGATACCTAGGACTGGCTTGAGCTGAATCAGACAGCGGTATTCCAAAAAACCTGTTCCTCCCAAATATAGGGGTTTTGCAAGAATCTTCGCTCATATCTTCAGTATCCGGTATCAATGGTACAGCAGCAGCTCTGATTTCTTCCCTACCTGCAAACGGAAACCCATTAAAAAAGAATATAAAGAATTGCACCTAAGGTATGGTTCTCAAATATGCTACTTCATTTTGATTTGTTCAATATTGTAGGTGATTTACTAAACACGTGAATATGAATACTTGATATAGCATTGAGTATATCCTCATCAACCACAGAAAAACAAAAACAAAATAAGAATCATCAGGGAGAAAAGAAAAAGTTTAAAGAAAGATTCTTGGCCAACTGGCCCCCATGACAGGGTTATTGGTCTTCTTTTCCAATTTTTGGTAAAGCTCAGGTACAGTATACCTTCACATTCAAGAAAATTAATGTAAACTTACGTTGGTTGTCTCCACTTGAAGAATCCTCATCCTCTGGAAGCTCTGAATCATTGTCTGAAATAAATTTGAGCTCTGTGTACCGGATGTGAGGCAAGTCTAGATTTCGAACTTCCTCATTTCTCCACGACAAGGGTGCTCTAGGTGATGGTGTAGGAGCAAGGCTGGCGTTCATGGATGAAGTTCGCGAAAATTTAGCAGTTGGCCTTATCTTCAAAATTTCTCCACAACAAGAACATCGAGGATCGCCATTCTTCTGATCAATTTGCATTTGATCATCCTTCCTTCCTGCTGATCTCATAAAGGTTCTACCATCATCAACAAAACAATCTATATCCTTGTGTAAAATCCCAACTAGAGATTTATACCTATCACAATCAGTTTCTTTCCCTGTTGCAAATGAAAGAAGACATCCTTCACACATGTTTCTAATATCAGACAACTTCTTATGAACATGACAATAAGCAAGGGAAGAAATATCTTTCTTGTGAACTTCACATATAGATTCATTGTAATAAAAACTTGGACATCTATGAACAAGAACATGATCAATCCTCGTGCATAACAAACATGGGATTTTCAATTCAAAGAATCTGGCATATTCATTTGCTATAAATGCAAGAAACCCATCAATGAAAAGCAAAATTATCATCACCCATTCAAGGATGGCATATATCAAGAATTGTGGGAACTTGCCCATCTTCTGTTCGACAAAATTCTTGAACGAACCCGACATCTTTAAAATCCTTCTGAGGAATGAAAGATCAACAATATCTATATATTTCTTGAAACATTATCTTCTGAAACTCAGAGCTAGGATTGATTCAAAGAAATTGAGATCAGAAGATCATGACCATGGTGAATCATTCAAGCCCCAGATCATGATCTCTGTCTTCTCTCTTTTTCTTTTTTTTTTTTTTTTCTCTGAACAATGTTTTTCTCCCAATGGTTGTAGGAGGAAGAAGACTAATAATTCTGAGGTTGCAAAAATTCGAACAGCAGTGTTTGTTTGATGTATATGTAGTAAAGGGTCTAACTTTCTGGTTCAAGATAGGCGGGATGATAGTCCATTTACCTGAATTAACGGTCTGTCGCTCTTTATAGTTTCTAAATTCTACCAAATGCCATAGAATGGATAAATGAGTGAAATATTTTTGCTTAATCACTCCTACTTTTTTTTTTTTTTTTTTTTTGGTAAGATGGCAATGAGTGAAAAATACAATTAATTTTTGTTAAATGAATGTAAGTACTAAATCTAAAACGGGACAAGACAAGATGGGGGTGGGGGGGTGTGTGGAAGGAAAAGAAAATTCATTAAAAATAGCTAAGCATACTACAACATATTGTAATGTTACGGAAGTTGCCCTTAATTGGCCATCATCAGGCAAACCTAGCTTACAAAGGGAGAGGGAAGTACAAAATAAGAAAGGGAGTTGGGATAATATTTTCAATCAAAATATGACTAAATGAAACAATAAAAGGGCATAATTGAGAGACAATCGAATTCAGTACCAAATATATATATATATATATATATATTATGGATCTTGAGAATATAAACTAATCCAGACCCTGTACAATATAGTATTTCAAATTGGCAAAGCCTTTAAGAGTGAGGCAGCAGCAGCAGCAGCAGCAGGTGATTTGGGTTACACAATACAACCTTTTCTTTGGACAAGTTATGTTCTTTTCTTTCCACCCAATCAGTATAACATAATTAATCAAACTTTCATCTCCTAATCAGTGGGCAAAACATTTGTCGACATGTAGGGTGAAATGCATCCTTGTACCTAAAGAACAAATCATGAAATAGAATCAGAAATTGGGTTTTGACCTAACAAAAACATGCCCCCAAAAGAATGCAACAATGATAGTATGTCAAAATTATTCAGGAAGAAAAAAAAAGATGTTGCAACGGGAATCATGCTTTTACGTGAACTTGGCCAAAAGAACGGAAACGATAAACATAAAGAAATGAAAGCCAAAAAAATGTCATGGCTTTGCTCGAAATGCATATGAATAAGCCAAGAAAACACAAACGATCGACATCTCAATGATCCTTGGTATAGTATCAGAACAGCTTTACTTCTTATGTCCAGATACTTCATCAGGCTTTTGTTTTGTTTCGTCCAAGAAAACAAGACAGAGGATTGTGTGTAGAATAAAATATAATTGCATTTGACTTGGGAAGTTTTTCAACAAAAAACATGATAAAAAAAACCCAGGACAAAGAAATTTGCACAAAGAATTGAACGAATGAATTCAGGATTAAACATCATTCCGGTGGGAGAGAATTTATACCTGCAGTAAACAACTGGGAATTTGGATATATCCCTGCAGCAAAAGATCAACCTTCTCCAACGAGTTATGTGGAACGGGAGTGATTATATATAGAATCCCTTTAAGAGTATCAATTGATCTCACAAGTCCTGGGTCATAAATAATTAAGTAAGAATTTGTGTGGAGCAACATGATAGATATATTGAACTTAGCCTGAGTTATTAAAGAAAGACATCACCAACAAGGTGTAAATGAAATGAAGTGTCTAATCAATGAGTGTTCACATTTTTTTAAACCGTAACGTTTAGGAATTGGATGACAGTTAGGACGGGGATTCAATTGTAAGATAAGGGTGCTGATGCATGGATTATTAAGCATGATAATATATTTCCAATTCATTATTCGAAGCAAAATATTTTATATCAATTAAGGACAACTTGGACTGCAAAATTACACCTCAACTGAATGGTATCCTCATCATGAATAGTCTCACAAGTCCAATCTTACCTTGAAAAGGATGTTGATATTAGTTTAGAAGGAGAAGCCCAATATAGTGTGCTCATGGTACTTTTGGTATCATTACATGCAACAAAGTTTTGATGTACAATTGGGTCCAAATGAACATGGATTATCAGGTTCACATGAACAGCTATTTCAAAGAAACTTGCTATCTGGACGGACAATCCAGCAGAGATAGGCATAAATCCGTCTGTAGATTGTTTCTGAGCTTAGAAACAGACTACTCTTTCTTATGAGAAAGAAATATTTTCTTGCACAAGAAAAACTTTTTTCATCCATATTCAGAAAATATATGAAGTGAAGTGCACACACAGATGCAGATCAAATACTGGTATAGTATTGTACAAGTCACCTACCAAGGCCAACACAATGAGGAAAACTTTCGGAATCTTCAGAAGTAACAGCCAGCCCAACTATAGTAGCATTCAAGCTGTAGAAAATTTCAGCTTCTGGAACCTAGAAGCAAGCACCATTATAACAGGTCATGACAAGAGTTGAATAATAAATGTAGAACAACTTCAAGTTGTTTTGATAGAAAGCAACTGAAGTCTGTCTATGGCCATTTTGTTAGCGACCAACGGAGAAAAAATGTACAGGAACTGTGAATATCTGCAGCATTCATCAATTTTTTCTGTTTCAAAATAGAAACATAACAACTGACTCCATGTTACTTAACCAACCTGGCAATGGACATGTTTAATTTTGACGCTTGTTATTGAGATCTCAAAAGGAGGATGGGCAGCTAATGCATGAGCAAGTTCCTTGATTGTAGTGATACACATGTCACTTGGAAAACATTGTCTGAAGTATGCCATCATATGCAAGTCTCGCAAAAGGCGTGAATCTTTTTGTATCAGCACCCTGGAAGGAAGATTAAAAAGACAAGTATTCAGAAAGTTTTTACAGTTCTTTAAGTATATATGTCCACTATGCTGCTTGCTTGATACTTATTTATGATTCCTTGATTGCAAGCAAAAAATAACTGTACAAATTTTTAGTTAAAAATAACAAAATGCAGACAGAAGGGTGCATAAGAGTGCATGTATAAAAAATAGAGCAGCATGGAACATACGATCTATTGAAAGAGTCCTGGCGAGCTGAATTGATCTCAACTAAAGTAGCCGTACAACATTCCTCCTCGTCCAACCAAAATGCCCCAGCTGGTAGATTCTTAGTCTCAGCAGAAATGCGAATCTTTACTACATGCGAAGGACATATATACTTCAATATATCCACAAGAATATCATAGCCAATACCTGCCATAAATCATCAATATTTCATGGGCATCTGTCAGTAAGATGGAGAAGATAAAAGAAGGAATCACCATTAAATCCAAACCACTAGATTACATATACAGATAAATAACCCTATAAACAGAGATAAAGAAAAGCAGTAATAAGATCACACCTTTAACCCAACCAGGAGTGTTAATGACCAGTGGCAACGCAGCACAATTGGGATATTCCTTATTATCAAATATGCAGTGCTCCTTGCGATAATGATCATATAATGCATAAGTATATGTCAAGTAGGTTGTTGGATCTCTTTTTGAAGATATATCACCAAAGAAGAAACATCTGAAAAAATAGGAAAAAGAAGTTAGAAAGAGTTAAATGTATTACTAAGTATATAAATCAACTGATACATACATAATGTATAGAAACCATATTTCAACAGGAAAATTCAAGAGCTGTTACATGCATAGCAGTTAGTGGATTTTTAGTTTCACTTCCACGGAAAAGTCTTCTCAACGAAGATATAGAGATCCATAGTGTGATTGGAGCTAATCAAGTGGAGTGGTGGCTCAATAGAAAAGGCAAGGCAAAGGATATTAATAAAAGGCCTTTATTTATGAGAGTAAAATAATATGTAAAAGCCGCCAAACTAACAGGAACAAACTCAACGCAAAGCTTGTAAATGACCTCTCCTACTCCTCCGGCAGTATAAAGAAGCTGAACTTCTTTCTAATCCATTTTTCTGTTTGCAAGAAATTATTTGACATATACAAAACATAAAGAAATAGATTGGCAACTACATAATTATTGATAAGGACGCTTATCAAATATTCCATACAGGATTTCTATCTCCCTTCAAAAGCTGTAAGGAAGTAGAATGCCCCACTACTAACGAGCAGTTAATCACAATTAATCACTCATCCGAAGAAGAAGGAATTAATAACATTCAGAAAATTCCCATTTCCTTCCAAAAAATCACTTACTAGTTAAGCATGGAGCATATGGAAAAAAATCACTCAAGTCCCTTGTAAACAGAAGCTTTGAATCAACAATCAAATGCCACATTTCAAAATGCTTGAAGGTAATCAGTTCCGCAAAACAAAGAGAAAAGATCACTTATAGACTTGTTTTGCATCGTAAGGTCATGACTTGTTCCCTATAATATTTCTTTCAATGAGGGTTTTTCCAGACACATAAAAGAGAAGAACATTTAGTTCTTGGTAGGCATACTATTATTATGCACTAGTACTGAACAAGGAAATCCTTACATAAATGAAAATAAATAAAACACTGAAATTCAAAACATTGAAGAGACTGTACCTCTCAGGTGTCTTAAGGCAAGGAATTGTCAAATCTGGTCACCAGAGATGAAAATAAAGTATCAAGAAAACAATTTGTCAAAATAAAGATCAATATTAAACACTATCAAATCACAAATTATACATGATAAATAATTGTTAAAAAAGTATGTTAAAACCTATACGAGAATCAACCTGGAGTTATCTTGTCTATGACAGTCAAGGACAGTAGACCAGGAGGAGTAAACTCTGACTGCCCAACATCAGTATCCAAGTAAGCCACTCTTTTGTATCTGCCACACAACACCTCAATATCAACATCTAAACAAGAGCTAGAAGATTTCAACTTCAGCATTCAAATTATGGATAATATGATCATCTCCCCTTTTCATTTTCTTTTGGTTTGGGGGAACAGATATTTCACAAAGAGTTCAAAAACAGAACTTTTTAAACTTATAGGCATCTACTTCACTTAAATTGCAATCTTGAAAAGAAAATCAACACATAAAGCCATCCCACATGGAAACATATTTAAAAAAACCCAAAAGAATCCTCAAAATTCAACGAAACCCACATTTTGACTCAAGAAATTATAACTCCTGACTCTCTAAATATTAAAATTCACAAATAAAACTAAACATAAAGATGATCAAAGCAAATACTACACCTTTGAAGAAGAACATTGACAAGGTGGCGAGAGAAAGTAGTCTTCCCACTATTCTTAGGCCCACAAACAAAAGTAACTGGAGGGGGAGAAGAGACGGAATCATAGGCAATGGTTTCTGCAGCATCAGACCATTCTTGAGAAATTACAATATTTGGCGAAGGATTTTCAAAATCTTCAAGACCAGAAGCCATATCCTGAATCTCTCAATATAACACTCCCCAGAAGCCTCTCTGTCTTCTGCTGCTTATGCTTGTGGTTATATAGTAGAGAGTCCTTGGGAGGAGCAAAAGAAATGTGAAGGTCCTTTTCTTTTCCTTAAAGGGCTTGGGTGTTTTTCAGGGGCCTGTCCAAAACGGCAAAAAACCCCCATGGAATTGGGAAGCGGCATTTCCCTCGCTGTTTTCGGGAACGAATGTGAACCGTCGATTAGTTCAAAAGTGGTTGACCGATCGGCCCGTTCCATCAATGTTCCAACATCGTGTTTGTACCACCGTTTTAGTTTTTTTTTTTTTACAATAAATACAACTCGAAATTTTATAAGATAATTCGAAAAGTTTTAAAAAATTTATTTTCCTTTCTCTCACTTTCTCTCTCTACATACTTTCTTTATAATCTCTTTCTAGTACCACAAACTTCAATCTCAAATCTTGGAAGATCCGACTGTCCAAATTGAAAAAAATGTTAGTTCTTCAATTCATTTTCATTTATTTATAATGTTATCGTTTTAGATCGTTGAAATATCTGTTAAAAAAAGGGAAAAAATCAAATTTTTTAAAAAAAAAAATTCTACCGCGAAAGTGCCAGAATTCTTTCGGCGCGGTGACCGGAAGTTCTCTGGCACTTTCGCCTGTGACGTGCGAAAGTGCCAAATTTTTTTTTAAACGTTTTCGTCCGTTACCTTTCGGCACCGGTTACCGAAAGTTCTCCGGCACTTTCACAGGCGACGTGCGAAAGTGCCAATTTTTTTTTAAACGTTTTCGTCCGTTACCGACGAAAGTGTCGGAGTTCTTTCGGCACCGGTTACCGAAAGTTCTCCGGCACTTTTACCGGCGACGTGCGAAAGTGCATTTTTTTAATTTTTTTTACTATTTTTTTTAAATTTTTAATTTTTTTAATTTTTTTTAAATATTTGAATGTTTTAATTTTTTGTTCATAGTATATTTGATTATTTAATTAATTTTGTATATGTACATATACAAAATTAATTAATATAATTAAATATACTATTGTGAACAAAAAATTATAAATTAAATAATCAAATATACTTTATCGATTCTTATTTTATCTTATAAATTATCTGTATTTATTATTTCATGGGCTAATATTTCTTTAATTCAATTATTATTCATCACTAATATTCTTCTTTAATAATAGTTGTTAATTTGTAAATTATACAATCTTAGAATTATATCTTAAAACTAAGGCCAAGAATAACAATGATTTCAAATTAAAATACAAATAATTTAGCAATTACATTACACATTTTCTTATTAAACTCATAATCATAAAGCCCATTTTCTTATTAAACTCATAATCATAAAGCAAAAAATTTTAAACTAGTTATATTACTCTAAGTGAACAAAATGAAATAACATTACGAAAGATATTTATTATTACTTTATTGTTCACTTTATCGATATTTATCCTATTTCATTTCCATTATTTTTTTTCATTTCATATTGTTCACAAATCCATAATCATATTAACAATTACAAATTATCACATAAAATATGTTAAACAATAGTCACACACATTTTACATATACAAAATTAATTAAATAATCAAATACACTATTGTGAAAAAAATTTTAAAAAATAAAAAAAAATGCACTTTCTCACGTCACCGGCGTAAGTGCCGGAGAACTTCCGATCACCGGCACCGAAAGAACTCCGGCACTTTCGAACGGACGAAAGTGCCCATTTTCGGGCAGAATTTTTAAAAAAAAAATTCGATTTTTTCCTTTTTTTAACAGATATTTCAACGAAGAACAAAGAGGTTAGAGAGAAAGTGAGAGGAAGGAAAATGAATTTTTTAAATTTTTCGAGTTGTCTTTATCGGTTCCTTTTTTTTTGCTATTTTCTTTTTCAATTTTTAGGACGATTTTGTATTATTTGCAAATTTTTGTTATGTGCTTCAAAAAGCTCTCAAATATCTCACAAAAATCGACATCACTGAGTTATGAGTGGAATTCCTTGTTTCCTTCCCTATTTTGTGAAGGCGATGAGCCTCTTAATTCTTGCAAGTAAGCTAAGTAGCACTATCCTTGTCATTGGATCGGGAGAGCTTGCAAGTGAAGGGAGTTTCCATTTGGGACTCCATCCTTTCCTTGTCGATGGATGAGGGCGCGCTCGGAGGGTTTTTTGGGTTGGGAGGTTTGTGGGGTATTCTTCGTACTGTGATAAATATGACAGTAAAAACGTAAGTCAATACTGAGTAAAGAAAATCATGTCATTGGACCACACGCCTCTTATAACTCCAAATTAGACTTAGCAACGCTAGATTGAATAGTTCCTTAAACTTGGTACGAAGAACAAAATATTGATGCTCATAATCTAAGGCAAAGTACAACGAATTTCATTTCAGATTTGAGAGAGTTACAAAGAAAACAAAGCAGGAGGACAATCCAAGGAAGGAAATGATGATGGAGAAACAAGAATATTTGTACATTGTGCCTTTGCCAGCATAATTATGTACATAATAAAACATGTGCCCAAGTTGTATCTATCTATTATATGGTATTGGGGGATGGGTTTGGGTAGTAACAATAAAAATAGCTTTCCAAAAATTCCTTTACATTGTAAAACTGAGAAAAGATAAGTAAACCGAGTCATAGTTTTACAACAATCCCCCCCAAATTACAAGGCAAAATCTCCCCAGGAAAATTGGCCACACCATGGTAAGTAACTGTACCCCCTCCACCCCCCCCTCTCTCTCTCTCTCTCTCTCTCTCTCTCTCTCATATAGAATAGATGGAAAGAAAAAACCCAAAAGATTTCTCAAGGAAAACAGAAATCCAATACCTTCTCACTGCTCATGGATAAATATTAACCAGCAAACGATGACCGCCACACGAATATTGAGAACCGGCAGAAAGGGAAATTTTACTTAAAACTACTCCAGCTACCACCAACAAAGGGCAGAGAAAAATTTGGCCCTTATGTTTTTTCCTCTCTCTCTCTCTCTCCACTATGATACAGGGACTATGTGCAATTCATGCGGCCGCAGAGCTCCTTGAACAATATCTTGAACTGTTCTATTTCGGCGGCAAACCTCTGATAGCTCTTCAATTGGAAGCCTGAGGGCATTTACATTTCCCCCAGATGCTACTTCAGACAAAGCTTGCAAAAACTTGGACCTTTCCAACTCTGTAACAGCAGTTGTTGGGATCAGAGAAACACTATCCTTTGCCCACTCAAGTGCTCTAGGCCCATATGCCCGAGTAAGTGCTAATAATGCATATGTAACCTATCAGTCACACAACAAGGTTTCAGTGAGCTTCCGGGTGATGATAAAGATACATAAACGAAAAGCCATGAACTTCAGTTAAAGCATGAAGGTTTGTGAGGCAGTCTTACAGATTCCAGCCGTGAGTATGGGAGTGCTCCAGTTAGAGAAGCAACCAAAATCCTGGTCATAGTAGCCCCGCGAGGAATTATGACACTATCCCTTACAGAAAGGTAAACTTCTCCTCGACCAGAGTTTCCAAGATCAAATAAATCAGACAAGAAATTCAATATGGAATTTGAAGCCTCCCTGAAAAGAGAAAGTAACAACTTAATCTGAAGTACAATTACACAATCTGATTGTGAACTTTCTGAAGGCACAGAAAAATGATATAATAACAATGCATAACATAAAGATTCTTGGTTGTCTTAATTGGCTTGATGCGAAATGTTTTCGTGTTCAAATTCAAGATGCTAACAAATCTTGTAGTGGCAAGTGAATGGAGATCGCAGAATGTCTAAGCGTGTCAAATCGTGAGGGTGGGACCCTAAAATTCTTCTCTGCACTTGCACTGACATCCTTCTCCTTCTCTCCCGCAAGGAGAAAAAAGGAAAAAGAATACACGAAACAAAGCTATTCTTTACAGTGTTTCTTCTTGTGTGCGTGTGTGTTGGGGGGTGGGGGGGTGAATCGAAGGCAAGATTACTAAACTTGACAGATATAAGCACACAGTCTAAACGAGCCAAAACATAGTTATGGTCAGGGAGCAAATGCTGAAAACACCAAAGCTTTCAACAGTTGGCAGCATCGCTTTCAGATTCTAGTAGTGAAGGATATGAGATGACCAACTTGAAATGTCCACAATCAAAAAAGCATCAGGTTAAATTGCAATATTTGCAAAGAATCATAACAGAAATTCAAAATAATGTTTGTGCATGTTTATGTTTGGTGCTATAGACAGAGAGATGACCAACTAGAAATGCCCAAAATCACATAGGATCAGGTAAAAGGCAATACTTTAATCCATGCAAAGAATCAAAGCTGAAGTTGAAATAATGCATTTGTGCATGTTTATATTTGGTGCTTTGCACACACTCGTGAGAGAGAGCGAGAGAGAGAGTGAGTTTACACCTGTGCTGCACAGTCACACCAACCATAGAACAGTCCACTAGTGGTGGAAATACAGGTGATGGGAAAAATAGCTGAGGACAATAGCGAATACACCTTGATGCCAATAAAAAGCAGTCATCTGCAATGTCTGGCCGGGCAGTGAAGTCCTGAATTTGAGTAAGCATAAATGTTGTTTGGCTAAAGAGAGTCTCAATCAAGATTTTTAGGTAGTCAGCACAAGAAGGATCGGACCCAAAAATCTGCAAAAAATCCACCAATTAATCCAAACTAAACAACAATAAACAGGAAAATGCAATCTCATAAGAGAAACGTACCTTGATAACCTCACTAGAGAGATACAAGAAACATGGCTGTGGATATAGTTTGTACAGTTTTTGTATCTCTTCCAGAATTGCTCCAACTGTCACCCCCATCAGCCTTTTAGATGTTCTTACCTATACAAATCATTATTAAAAAATCACAATCAAGATAAGTTTCTATAGCAATCATTTGAATCAAGAAACAGCGTTCTCATTCTCCTAAGAGGTATCCTACCAGCAAAATAAAACTAAGTAATCCGATTTGTACCGTTGCTTAATTCAAATAGACAATGGCGCTAATTGATGCAAGATTACTTCAAGCAGAAAAAAGAACTCTTATAAGTTATCTTAGCTCTAAAACCAAAGTGGTTCCAAACAAGAAATATACGACATTCCAGACGGACTGAAAATGAAAAAATCTGAAACTTATTGCTTGAAGTTCAATAAATTGGTAGGTCAGGTAGTGTTACAGTTCTTCACAGCATGCCATATAATTCATCCAAAAGAATATATCACCATTTGTCTCATGCAGGCAACGGATTGGACTAGCTAAACTTACAGCATTTTTACAAGCTCGACAAAGGGATTCCATTGTCCGCATGTGCCAAGGGAGACTGCAGCATTAGAAATAGGAAAAGTGGTCAGATCCAGGACAATGAATATAAATAGCTGTAGAAGATTAATGGTACTTACAGATCAAAGATTGTTTTAAAGATTGGCCACAGCTTATGAATTGCATCAGCTACTGCTTCTGGGTGATTCACATGTCTACAATTTGAAACAAATCCACAATCAGGACCAAGAAGATTAGACTACAACACACACATATACATATATAACTACTAATGATCATACCTAAAGATATTTGCAAGTCGATCAATATGAACTGTCAGCTCTCTGGAAGCTTTTGGCAAGTCATTAAAAGGGGCCTTATTAATGATCTCCTGGTAGTTGACCACATATGTTACTGTAGTTCATGTGAACATACTATCTCATATTCCCAGAAAGAAAACTAACCTGTAAAGAACCCACCGCAGGCAAGCACAATGCCTCGATGGCTTTCTTTGCATGCTCTGAAGGAAGTTCCGTAATAACCTTGCTGCAGCAGAAATTTCATGCAAAATAAATCAGACCCCCTTTGTTGCTTCAGAAGTAAGAGCCTCAGGAATAAGCAATACCTTAAAGCCTCAACCAGATGCAATGAATCTTCAGCAGAAACCTTGAAGGCACTTTCCGCAATCACTGCCCTTTGGTATATTTGAAATAAGCCATCTAATGATCCACACAATTTTTTCCCACAATCTACAAGCAAATTAAACAGGTAAAACTTAAACTTAAAATACATAAGAATATTCAGATAGAGTTGAATGCAGCCATCTTAAAAGCAAGAGTTAGCTAATTCTTCATAAAAGAGGGAACCCCAAAGAATATATTGCATCAAGCTAAGTACTTATAGAAACAAAATTAATGGGAATATTTGGAGTTGATAAGCACCAAGGGCTACTTTGAGAGTTTAGAAGAGAAGAGAAAAGAAGAGAAATCTCAAGTTATGAGAGAAGAAAAGAAAGTGAGCGATTTGGTCCAAATATTGTTTGGGAGTTTTGAATAGAAAGAAAAGAAAGTTATTTTTTTTATTTGGGAGTTCGGAGAGAAGGGGAAAAAAAGATGTCTTTGGACAAAAATAGCCCTTAAATAAAAATAAGATAATATTTGATGGGGTGTAATTTATTCTTACTTTGAGGGTAAAATAGACATTTAAGATTTTTTTTTTTAAATGGGACTCTCCATCCGTCCGTTGAGAGAAACAGAATCAGCTCTTGGGGTGATGGCTCATCATCTCCTTTCCTCTCTTGTCTCTCCTCCTAAAAGTCCCCAACTGAAGAAACCCAACTCCCTCCCTTCTAAATCTCTTCTTTTCTCTCCATTTCTTCACTCCCAAACTAGCCCTAAAACCAGCTTTACATGTAAAAGTTTGGCCCAATTAAGAAGAATCAAGATTTTTTAACCTTGGAAGTTGAGACAGCTCTGGGGTAAAATATATTCAAATCTTCTTTTTTTAATGGAAAAAATATATTCAAATCCGAACCAAGGAAATGATGGTTTGTTATAGCTCCGATTCTTTTCCTGCTATATCTCAGGTTAAGAAATCCATAAATTTGTTATCTAACATTTCAAGACACTTGAAAACAGAAAAAATCTTGTTGAAAGCTCCTTTCTCTCCTCACTGGCAGAAGAACTTGTAAAAGAACAAGCCAAAAAGGTACACTTCGTCCAATTAAGTTTTGGTTTCGAAACAACAAAGAGATGTTCAATGAAGACTATTTAACATCACATTTATGGATAATTTCTCCACACCGCCTCCACCACCCCCCGAAGCAGAATTTCAATACAGCAATACAACATGCAAATGAAACAAAGGGAATGGCCTTTACCATCACAAATGTGTCTAAATGCCAGGGATGCTGCTGCTGCTGAATCTTCAGATATACTCATACCACTGACCAGAATATCCATGACTGAAGGCAAGAAAGAAAGTCCACTTGCCGAAGCATCAAGCCATTTTGAATAAGCTCCAATGGTTAAGCACACTATGAAAGTAGATGATAACAGTTACAAAGCCTCAGTACATAAAGCTTTATTACAAGTGAATATACGAATAGTCAGTAGCCAATCTAATCAGAAATGTAATTCTTTCACTGCAGAGAGAGAGAGAGAGAGAGAGAGAGAGAGAGAGAGAGAGAGAGAGAGAGAGAGTACTACCAGTATGAAGTAGTTGTGTTTGATGCGGAAGCTTTGGGAACAGGGACATAATCTGCACCCGAAAAGAAGTGCACTCTCAAAGAAAGAATTAGCTAATGAACAATACAAACCAAAAAATTTAGCCACAGGCCCACAAGTCCCAGGCAAAGTTGCATCTCAAACTATAATACATGAGTCATGATACAGGAAGCTAATAAACAAAAACCAAATCAAATTTGTGCAGAAGAGACTTTAAATTCAAACCTGGGGCATTATCTCAGCTTCAACCGGTGGAACAAAATCAGATATTGCACGTATACAGTACAAAGCAGCTTCCGGAGGACGCCAATCCGTACAGTTATCTTTTCCACAGCAACTTAAAGCCTGTGAGAAAATACAACCAAATTTTGGAATCTGATAATATAAAGAAAGAATAAGAGGACAAACACAAATCATCATTTCTAAAATCAGAATACTATTCTTAAGTACACACCAGTTCAGGAAGACAAGCACTTCAGCAATACAGTACATACCTCCACAAGCTTCATGTAAAGAATTTTCAATGTAACTTCACCACCTAAAACTATTGCTGCATCAATTAAAACATCTGCAACAGCTGGTCATATGAAAAGAGTGGGTCAGCATTCTGTTGGTAGACTGAATGACACTGGTAGCAGAACAAAATATTCAAGCCCATAAATTCAGAAACATCCATTAATAGCATGATCCTATGCACTATAAACCGTAAGGTCCTTGCACAATCATCAGGAATCAGGATACTCAATAAAATAAGTAAAAGACAATCATTCTCGAATGTAAGGGCCTAGCATCCTACTCGAATACTGTAATATTCTTATATTTTCATCTCAATCTTTTCAACTCTTCAAATTTTATTTTTTTCTTTGAATGAACTGCTATCAGCAAAATTTTCAACTAAGCCTACTAAAATTACATGTTAGAGAAACTATTTTTTGATGAATAACTATGCTCAGCAGTTTTGAACGGTTGCCTCCAATAAATTTTCAACAAGTGGCATGAGTTCATAACAGATAAGAAGAAAGATATGTGCTACACACTGAAAGAACAACAGAGACAAACAAAAAATCATCATTACCATATCTATTTTGCTTAAAGTCCTTCAGATCCTCCTTCGACATTTCTGAATAATCAGCAGGGTATTGAACTTTATAGCTAACCTGTCCATTGAGCATAAACCAGTAAATCATTAATGGCCTTTTGCTGCTACTAAAATTGAATGCAGTAAACATATGTGCACAAACACACACACACATACACACATAGGGAGAGAGGATATCCAAAGGAGAATACTCCCTTCAGTAAAGAACAACAATTTGAATGTGTTTTCACTTTTCTGCATTTTGAACTTCAAACTAGTGGCATGGACATACTCTCAAGTTTCACTTATATGCATGGAACTCCTAAATTCAAAATCAAGAAGCTTAGCTATATCATCAAAATATATATAACTAAATTTTTTACTAGTTAATAACATTAATGGCCTAGATCAAAAACTTTTCTCATATAGAAAGGCCAAAAGATAATTATTCCCTGTTTAAAAAAAAAAAAAAAAAAAGAGAGATAATTAATCCCAGGAAACTAAAATGATCTTTAATGCATGTCAAAGAATGCTAGAATTCAAACCATGTATTCCATGAATACGGAAAGCCACTCACCATGGAAACTAGGGATTCATATGATGAACAAAACTGCAATCGTCGATTTCTCTCTGCTTGGATAGACGCTTCATCACCAAGAGATGCATAGGAATCCCTAAGCATTTGGAAATGTCAAGTAGAGGAGTATGATTACAACTACAATGACACACATAGACAACTCTGATGATTTTCACCTTTCCGTTAGTATCATCTGAAGGCTATGCCAAAAGTTAAATGTCATGGAAGCAATGTCAAATTCTGGATGCGAAGCAACTTCAAGTAATGCTTGTACAATCAACATTGACTCATCAGAACCTGAAAGTTAGCGTATCGATTAACTACAGATACAAACAAATAAATATACACCACACCGACAGAAATCGAAAGATCTTCCAGCAGCACTATCGAAATATAAGCAACAAGAAAAGAAAATGCATCTCAATGACACAATAAAAACAATTCCATCAACTCAACAGAAGATATTTACCAGTCGCAATCAATTCAACATATGAATCACCCATATCAGCAAATAAACGAGCAATGGCCTTTACATCCTCCTCATCCTAAATACAATGGGCAGGAAGTACCCAGAGAAAGAGAGAGTCAGCAACCTCTTTAGTTTGAGAATGAAGAAATACGTATACCTTCGAAGCAAACCAATAATGTACAAGAATCCAAGGAAAGTGCACAGCGACTGAAGTTTTTTTAATAATTCAGTGAATCCATACCTTCGAAGGATCTCTAAGCTGCCCTTTGAGACTCATTACTCGAGGAACAATTACTTGAATTAAGGGTAACTGTGAAGAAACATCATCTGCAGATTTTGCTGATGTGTAGTGTATCAATTCAGAAATGACTGCAAAAGGAAGATCGAAATGCACTAAATTTAATCAAAAGCAATCAAGACCACAAAAGACTGATCTATTGCAGAAGAAAACACAACCTTTTAGAGGAAGGGGAGCAAACAAGGAAATTATCAGAATGATTTACAAGTGGTTTTCATGGTTATATTATTTCCCTCGTTTGCTATGCGTCAAAGTTTATCAACCTTCTTTGGTTGTTAAGATTGGGACGGGGACGCTGGAATTATAAGTGATACAGCTCAGAGATGAATTTCAGGAATTCATATTGATAGAGCTTTGGCTGAGTTCAGCCCTTTTCTTCACAGGATTATTCTAAATTGTACTCAAGTTTTCGGCCACTATCTTTGTGGATAATCCGATATCCTTCCCCTGCATAGTTCATTAGTGCTAGATGACAAGATGAGTTATGAATGCCTATTTCCTTAATGAGCGTGTCACTCTGACACAAGCCTAAGGCAATGTCCAGTACATTTTAGCAAATGATTGCCAACCACTTCAAGACCATCTTAAAGTGAAGGTGCCAAACTTTTCTTTTCCTTTTTTCCTGATCAATTTATCTCTGAGAATTTTTTTGCAAGGCATCATACCAAGAACAAACAAATTGAACAAAACTACACATTTAATAAACTCCCTTGTTTATTTTTCTTGTCATTGAAGATTCAAAGTTTGTAAGAGAGAAAAATCTTGATGATGGGGGAGAGAACCACCATTTGGCAAAGCAAGCCAATAACTGAGATAAGAAAGTACCAAAAAGTTTTGCAAAAAGAAAAACCACTACTCTATACATATGGTAAACGAGAAATACAAAAGCTCACCACCATTTTCATTGTATGTTTCAACTCAATTTACACTTCCAATTAAAACCCTGACTTTTGTTTCTTTTACAATATAGTAAATCAAATTCGATCCGTGGCATCAAATTTGCAGCTTATTGCAAGCTTCCACATGCATTGAGGCTTATTGCAAGCCTCCACTTGTATTGACTTAATCAAACTCATCCAACTCCGTCCAATGACTCAAAATCCCACTGAGGTCTCTTCCAACATTAACATAAGCAAAGAGCTGAACTGCTACATCAACTAACAGCAAATTCTATGTGAGAGATATATTAGCATTTCCAGAGAAAAATGCTGTCTTTTTAATAGAGGCGGTGAGAGCGAAGCAGGATGAAGCAGCTGAAATCTTCATATTCATATTATCAAGCACAGGCTTCCCTTTACCTCATGTTTCTCGGATCTTTTAAGACACTACATTGACCGACAATTTCATTTTTGTTTATAGATACTAAACTGTACACTGTTTGCTATTTTTTTCTTAAATAAAGGAAGTAATAAAAGAAAGAGGATGAAGCATCATCAAGAAAGTATGATAAAAACTATAGCCAGGCAGCCATCAAAGCCCAATGGAGTTATTGTCACAAAATAAGAAAAACTGAATGAGTTTTACGTTGTACCATTTACTGAGGCTTCTGAGAGAACATCAGATGTCAAAGCTGAGAGTGCCGCAAGCACTAGCGGGTGCGAAGCAAGCATAGATGCATGAATCCTGAAACAAGAAGACACAGATTAGAGAGTTTAAGCATCCAAAATAGGAGGAAGTAAAGCACACTAGTAAACTCTGAGGGACAAGATAAGAGACTACATCAAAGTGCATCCTCACCGATAAAGAAAGGGAATGGAAGGCTTGAGAGATTATGATGTCAAGATCTTTTCAAGCATTTTTGGCTCATATACACAGCAAAGAGGAGTTGTTATAAGACTATCTAATGTGGTTGACAAAAACTCATGAAAAATTTATCAAATATGAACTGGAATTTTTGAGAGAGATTCTTTTGTTAAGAATACTGGCCCCCAATTTTTTCTTTTCTTTTTAGCATTTCTGATAAGAATTCATGCGTTTCACATGTCACAAATGTATGGAGGGGCTTTGCAGTATTGAAATCATAAACAGTCGATACCTGTGTCTTAGCCGAAGCCAAGAAGCAAATGCCTCAAGGACCTGTCATTAAAAAGAAAATTGTTAAGTAGAATAAACAAAATTTCGTGAAGCTCGAAGAATTCATAACAACATTCACATGAATCCATGACAAGGTTGCAAAATCCTTCATGTCAGAAAATTGAATAGGTGCAAAGTTGGCAAAGAAGGGATAACTAGTTGGCAAAGAATAGGTGCATGCCTCCTCAAATAGCTGCAAAACTTTCATTTTCACCTTCAAGAAATGAAACTGCCCAAGCATATCCCAAAATGTAGGTTTGCCACTCGAACACTCTAGCCAAAATTATAGATCGAAAACATCCTCTTAGACCTTTCTTCAGCATTCCTTTATCATGGTTATTACTTATGTGAAATAATGGTCATCATTAGTTGTTCAATTGAATCACTATCCCTATGCTAAGTAGAAAAATATTTAGTGGATAATATAGTGAATTTTCCTTCATCACACACACTGATCTAGCAATTGTAGGCAATTATATAATTCATTTTAGTAATTTGTGCATGTCATAGGATGACTAAAAACTTAGGAATCATGGCTTTGCAAAAAAACCTAAGTTGGCAAACACCAGTGTGTTTAGAAGAATCATTACCTAATCTGAAGTTACAGATAAGACAAATGGTCCACGAAACATTCCCGGCACGAAAACAGTACAGAATTTATTCCCTCTTACAAAATTAAGCAGTCCTTAAATATATGCAGATGATGAATCTAATTCCATTCATTTTCAGTCCGCAACTAGCTACAAGGGTCGGATACAACAGAAACATTGATTAAGGATAAGACAAACATACACACAAAAAAAATTAAAAGTCGGAGATATTATACCAAGCAAAAAATATATACATATAAACTCATGAACTTTTCTGGAATTATAGCAAGTCTTTCTGAACACCAACCACCATTGCCAAACAACTTAAATAGTTGGAATACCAATTCAAATAAGAGAACTGCACTCTGGAAAACAACAGCAAAAACCAAGGAACATTAGATGAAAGGCCCCCACCTGCTCCTTAAATTCAATAATATTCAAACAGGCAGTCAAGATTCCAAGAGCAACCTCCATAGAAGAAGCAAGTTCTTGCTCAAAATGGCGCCGTCTATCAGGCCTTGCTGCTATCTTGTAGTTGAATATTTCCTGATGTGGGATACAACAGAAAATTTCAATGTGCAGGCAAAGATTAGGCAAGTCAAGGTTCCATATTTGAAATTTTCAATTAGACAAAGCAAAGAATGGAAACAAGTATTTGGATTCAGATGAGACTGCAACTGGAACAACCAAGGTCGAAAAGATAGAAGTATTGTCAGCAGAAAGGAAAATAAGTTTGATCTTGATAATAAATTCATTATACAAGAGTCCCTAATCAAATAACAGATCAGAAGAGAGAATAATGTGTACCTAGTCTGATAGACTTTGAATTCATTGCACAAGGTTGGGGGGGGTTGGTTGGAAGAGCGCTATCAGGGAATTAAGCAACGAAAATAGAGGTCTTCAAGAAAAAATATATATA
Organism: Catharanthus roseus; assembly: GCA_028651295.1. NCBI lineage: Eukaryota > Viridiplantae > Streptophyta > Magnoliopsida > Gentianales > Apocynaceae > Catharanthus > Catharanthus roseus. The sequence continues at coordinate 8,093,865 of JAPQWS010000159.1, forward strand.
TCTTATGAGCTATACCAAATGTCAGACAGATAGTTGTGTTAAAACATTGTGTATTTAGAAATTCACCAAAAGGTATTAAGAGGATCACAAGTGATTGCGTGACCATATTTAGCCAATAAGAGGAGCAATGAAGAGGAGTCTCAACTTCATCTTTTAAAGTCAAGGACCAAGCTACTGAGAAGATTGTTATTTCATTGAAACAGGTATCAAGTATTCCAGTCACCGGGGTACCTGTTGACTTTGTTAATCAATAGGACTCCATAACCAAGAACATTATTGCATTTAAGATTTCAAGAACATACGGGGTTCTTCAGCTTTTATTAATATTCAGCCAATCTTTTCCAGGAAAACAATTAAGAATTTAGCATACCTCAGGCAATACTCTAAGAAGCTCCAGAAAGCTTGGTATGTATTCAGGATGCGAGTTCATCTCATCCCTCATCCAATTTAGAATACCACCATCTCCCCAATCTTCCGCAGGTACATGAACAGCCAATGCTGCCACTGCAAGGCTAATCTAAAGTTGCAGATAATTTAACCAAATGTCCACTTTATAAATAATTCATAATGTCATTTACTAGAAAAGAACTCGAATGTGCTACCTGAGTTCTAACTTTTGGAGGGCCTTTGTGAAATGTCCTCAATAGAGTCTGCATCCAATGTGACACTATGAAACTTAGTTGGAAATGCAAGAAGAAATCAAAACCCTCAGCAAGCAAAATTAACAAATATAGGTACATCCTAATCTCTTATAGTATTGAAAAGCATTCATAAGATAAACAGAGGCATAAAACATCAACGGGATCTTCTGTATAGGGAAAGTTAGTTAAACCCCCTTGAACTATTTCTCCAATACACCTTAACTCCTTGAACCTTCAACCAAACAAGCTGCACTGACCTTACAAGTTGTACCAACTAATGGCAATTTGTACCATTCGAATGCATCAGGTCAATCAACCCATTCAATCCGGTAATCCAGATCAACTTAGTCAAAAGACCTCCTTGTCCTTGATGTCAAAAAATATGAAAACATAAGGACACTTCACATTCTAATTGTTGTCACTGGAGAGATGTTGTCGGTAGCAGTAAAGTTAAGGAAGAAGGAAGAGAGTATAGAAGTAGATAGAAGAAAGGACATCAGGAGGGAAGGAGTAGAAAAGAGAAAGGAAGAGGAAAGTAGAGTAAGTGTCAACTACGCAGATTGGCACTGCTCTGCCAGAAACCACCACCACAGGCAGTTTTTGTGGGCGGCAAACTCTTGGTGGGCCAGAAATTATAGCTTGTCAGTTGCCAATTCAATGCTACTTCTGCTGATCTCTTCAAAATGCCAATGCTACCTGGTTCTGATCAACCAAATTGCCTTAAATCAATCTCATTACTGTATTTATTTTCAGATTGTAATTACAATCAGCTGTTTCTATTATCCTTTATTTCTATAACAGTTTTTTGGAATTTGTCGCCATTTATCTAGGAACATTCAGGGCATTTTGAGAGCCTCAATCAGTGGTAAAGTTGGTATTCAAGGTTGCGCGAGAATTTGGTAGTCTCTATATAATAGGTGTTGTTCTAGTGCCATTGATGTGATGGGAAGTAAAATTATGAAGGTTGCAGCAAGAAGCTGTGATAATAATGATTGGTATTAGCAGCAGGAGGGTGCAAGTTTCAAATATAATATAGGTGAAAGGTGGATATGGAAAGGAGAAAGTGGCGACCGCTTAACAAGGTGGAGAAAAAGGTGGCTGGAGTATTCTCAGGAGGTGAAGGTGGCGGCCATGGTTGCAGCAGCAGCATGGAGTAGAAGGCAGAGAAGAAGATGAGGTTTTTGGTTTTGATTAAGGGAAGATGGGCATGCTGTCTACTTTGACCCAGACAGATGAGTGATGACTCGACAGCTATGGACCTTATAAACGCTGGACTTGGTTGATGGAATTTGTAAGATTATGATGCAAACTGACTCAATTGAATGATCAAGGGGAAACTGCATTTTTGAAGAAAAGTTTAAGGGGGTTAATTAAATTTAACCTCTATATACAAAACCTATGGATTCTGCTTTTAACACCATTTCCCTACACTAAGTTGTGCCCCCAATTCAGCAGATCGTTTACAAAGACCCTAAGAAATATGTTTCCCTTTCACCATGAAACCATCAAAAGACAACAAGTAGAGAAACAAACAAGATCTACTTATTTTGTCTAATACCCAGGTACAAAAGAGTACTGCAAGGTTATAGGGACCAAGTAAGTTCCCAGTGCTTGCTATCAAACATCAACATATAGTTCCGCAGATATTGTAGCTCTATATCATATGTATGAAAAATGACATCCTGAGCTACAGTACTATCAGCACTGGCTGTAACAAGTACATAAGGAGACTTGCCAATTGCCAAAATTATTTATGATGGTGATCCTTGAGCTGATGCATCGGGATCAAATTCCACGGATTAGTTTCATAAACTGCCAGTTCAGAGGAAGGCTCTTCTAATTGAACCAAACAGTTCACAACTGCTCCAAACAATGGACACAATGTGAAAATAAAAGCAACAAAAATCCATTAAAACATTAATTTATAACATTCTCACTTACATTTAACGAATCCCGTAAAGAACGAAAAGCTTCAGAAGGTAATTCCTCAAAATCCCGTTGCACCTATCAATAAGATATAAATTATACTTAAATTGGAAATACCAACAACAAGAAAGCCAAAACCAAAACCTTGCAAGAACATTCAAGTAGTTCCTTGATCTGATACAGTGGAGCATCCAAATTGTTTGCAAGAGTCAGATTAATTAAGTACACTTCACTGCCTTAAACCCCTGAAAGGGCAAGAGTCTCAGGCATTCTACTTAGATTTTATTAATAAAATATGCACTAGTGAAGCTCACCACATGCTTCGTAGATAGAAAAAGAAACTCTCTTAATTAAAGAACAGTCCTCAAGAAAGCTAGCCAAAAGCCAGAATAGAGCACCCTTCAGTTCACCACACATTTGTAAAGCTAAACATCCGGGACACAAGCATGTAAATAAGGTGAGACTGTCATAATCTTGATGAAAAGTGAAATAGCCAGTTACCTTGCTTCTGAGAGTCTGTGAACAGAAGATTAGGGTTTCCTGGTTGCTTGTAACATCATGAAGCAAATTATCAGCCACCTAAACATGGATTGAGCATTAAGAAATATTAGATCCACCTAAGACTTTAACAAAATAGTAGGAGACAGAAAGACCCAAAAAAATCTTTTAGAAACGAGAAAATTAGTAATAATGAACAATGGAACCAGACATGATGGTTGATATGAAAATAATACATCAACACCCAAGCCAATCAATAAAAGGTACCAAGCCAACTCTAAAAAATCATAAAATCCTCAATTATCTTTTAGACAATAAGCAGAGCAAGGGAAGGGAAGAAGTATTTAGACAGAATAAGAGAAGGATAGAGAATACATTGCAGAAAAAAAAAGACAAAAAAACAATACACATGGCACTGCTGAGCAAATTTCACCAAACCAGATTAAAGAAGAATTGTTTGTTAGGATTGCAAAAGATGATTAACATGGAATTGTTTGTTAGGATTGACCACAGCAAACATTTCCTATGATCAATGTCAAGGTTATCTTTGTTCAACTATCAGCAATTGAACCTTTGTCCTAACAAAATTTGATTTACTGCTTTTTACAGGTTCTCTCTTGCTTTCCAACATCTCAAAGCTTCGAAGGTTTGATTCTTCTCATCTCTGTGAAGGCAAAACAAAAGACTATTTGCAATCCCATTATCATAGATGGTAAGTCACAGATCCACTAAAGCATAAAATCCGCTGTAGCAAAGATAAATAAAACTAAAGGTTAGCAAAGGACAGTACTCTGAATTTTCTAGTGCAGGATAAACCTCTTCATTAGACAATGGCTGTATTTAGCAAGGCAAATTATTATATTTGCACAAGTATACTATTCCCCATACTATATTATATAACATGCTTGTTTTAGATGTGTCTTTTCTATTGGCACAGCCTTTATTGAGTCCGATTCAAAAACAAGTAATCATTTTAGGACCCTGAACCAGCCGATCATTCCATCCATATTATCTTTCTGTAAGGATAGTTAACTGCAAAGGCTATTCTGCATTGACTGGAACAACCACTTCTTAGTTGCATAATTACCTAATTGGGTTGATCAGAATACAACCCACACATAAATCCAGTTTTCTTACAAAAATTAAACAGTCACTGAACCTTCCTTGGCTTGAACTGCCAAAACCCCAAATGCCTCTCCTCAGTTCCCTTAGCCAAAACATATTGAACGAACTTAAAATCAGGAAGAGCATATTACAGCCTACTGAACCCAAGAGTCGAAAATAACAAACAATCATCTAAAGTAGCCTGAAGGTAGAATCTGGCAAAGAGAGGAAACACGTTATTATTCATCCTGTCATCTGGTAAAGGGAGTTATTGTGTCCACTACTGTGCATTGACCAAACACCTATTTTTTTATCGCATAATTTACCTAATTCAGTCAGTCAGAACAAATTATCAAGGACATCTCATCCACTTGGCAAAGGAAGAAAAATTACATTGGCATGGCTCTCATCCATGGAAACCGCAGGCAAATAAATGCCGATAGAGAAAAACAACTGACCTGGGAAACAAATGATGATACGTGTTGCATGCATGGAGAGACACCACAAATTCCACCAAAAGGCGCTTTATGGCCAATGGAAAACGACAAAATGCATGCTAATGTTAACTCGACTATTCTTGACATATGTCAGCCAATGCAAATATGGTTGCAGGTAAAGAATGAAATCGTCGCTTAGTTGTCGCAACCATATTTTGACAAGTTATTCAATGGAAACTGCATCTCAAATTTGTCCCAAAAACTACAAATATCCCTCCATACTAGAACTTCAACCACCAAGCATTTTCTTTAGTTACAAGAAATTAAGTATGAAATTTCCAGCAAGAAAAACTCAAAATTCTTTAAATGAAGAATTTAATGAATCTTCAGTGGCATTGCGGAGAGTCTGAGAAACCAAAATTAATCAGATGAATTACCATAATTTTAAACCTTAAAAATGAGGGGAAAAAAAAAAAGAACCCAGGACTTCCAAGTTCCATTCTTTTCCTCGAGCACATTTTACTCAGTACCAGAAAAAGAAGCAAACATATTTCCCTAGAAATTCAGGCCAATTTTGCATTTCCCATTAAAATACACTATAACTCCTATAAATTGGATTCTGCAAGCTATAGGTGAAAAACATATTTTTATTCCAAAAACCAAAACTTTCTCAAAAGCTGATCAGTCTATCCTTCCAAACAACATGCAGCATTCACTATACACCAAATTTCTATCCCAAATCAATACCCAAAAAACTAATAAAACTAAAACAAGAAAATTTGAAAAACGAAACTGATATTCGGAAAAAATCAATAAAATAATTAAACAATATCAAACCTGCCAAGCATCAATGGTGCGTTGAAATTCCTGTAACCATTGATCGGCTTGCATGCGGACGGCGTCATCTGGGTGATGGTACAGTGCATTTAGGGCTCCTTTCACTGTATTCTGAAGGTCCATTAGCTCAACTTTTCCAATTGCCAAAAAGAAAAAAAGAAAAAAATCAAAAGTTCAATCTACGACTCCAACAATCAGAGTCTGATACATAAATATATATTATCGGTGTATGTATAGAATCGGTTCGAATGAGATTGAATCGCTCTGAGGTGAATTTAAAACTGGGTTTAACCTTCTGTAGTATAATACTATTTTAAAAAAAAAATAAAGATTTTGGACTTTTTTGGCGCTTCAGGCGAGGGCTTATTTATGGGGGTTTTTTTATCATGATCTAAAGGTGGACGACTATGAACTACCGCCGTCGGATCGAGGTTGGTCGGTTATGATTGGCTTTGAAGTTTCCTTGATGGTATGCTTAAATGCAATTTATTTTCTTTCTTTTTTTTTTTTTTCTCTTGAATATCCTCTTTTACTAAAAAAAAAAAAAAAAAAAAAGTGCTCTGTGCGGTCACGGTTGTTGTCTTGTAGAGAATGTTTTAAGGAAAAATGACGTATATGGTCCCATAATTATGAATTAGTTATACTTAAGTCCAAAATTAGTTTTATTCTTTTGCTTTGGACAATGTCTCCTCCCTCAAAAACTATTGGGTTTAAAAACTAAAATCCATTTATTTTTTTTACATTATACTCCGTTTCTTCTCTCATAAACAGTTTATATTTTATATGATCCAAGTAAAAAGGTTTCATTTTTTTCAACATAAAATCCAATCCAAATGCATATTTTCAATTAAAAAATCTTATTTTTTCAAACTTAATTATAATATAAATATACCTCAAGAGTTGATAACGAGTGAGAGGTCCGGATTTGCCAAACTTTCATTAAGCAATGATCATGTGTCACTCGAGTGATTTGTTTTTGTAATCCTATTTGGTATTGTTATGGGCATGGTACATCACGTTCTAGAACTTTGTTTCCTTTCATTATGGCCCTCACTTGGTACTTGGTACCAAAAAGACGAAATCCCTCGCCCACAAGGCTACCATCAGATTGCTCGACACCCAGATAGAGGATGCAAACTATGGTGGCTCAGCAGCTCTCCAGACTGAAAGCCAGAGCACTAGTGCACAATGAATCACTTCCCACATTAGAGCGGTTGAAATTCCTACACTGCCACTGTCAGGATTTGAACCTTAGTCCTTTGTACCAACTCTGCAACCCCAAAACCAATTAAGTTACGTCCATACTGTTGCAGCCCCATTATGGTCCCCACTCAACTAACCTTGTTGAAATAATCCATGTATCAGTCGTGTGATTTATTCTAGGAGGTACAACATGTAATTTATCGGTTCCTACAAAAACCCACCCAATAAGTGATGTAAGTTTTTTTCCTCTTATTTTCTCCCAATCCTACTCATCAACATGGAAATTATTAATAAAACAAGAATACAAAAGAGAAGAAAAAAAATAAGACCTCAAGTAACAAATAATTAACCTAAAAACAGGATAGGAAAGCCGTGCATGCTTATATACCTTTAGCACAAGTGTAAAAATGCTTAAAATGAAATAGACAAAGAACAATAAATATTGTGGGATTCTATTAGAGATTATCCTAAACTCATTAGTCGATGAGGAAGTAAAGAAACAACAATTAGCATAGCCAAACATATACATATCACGAGAAAAGTAAGTAGGCTCAAAGAGACACTTTGCCTGGAACACATATTTATAATCTCTCCAACCTTTAGAGACGAATTTTATCTTGAGTACATCCATACAATTTGCATTTTTCACAATAAGTTCTCCAGAAAAAAAATAAGTCGATATGTCCAAGTTAAATAATTGAGCCAATATACCCACTTAGAATAGAAACTACTATTTTGAATAGTTATTGTAACTTGGATTAAAAGAAGATCATGCTTGCCAGATTTTCACAAACTAGGGACCTAAGAGTGGATAATATTCTGGGCTTAAAGGTTTTTTCCAATCTTTACATGTTCATTGCACAAGAGGATTTTATAAGAAACGTACAAATTATATATATATATTTTTTCCTTTAAAATAAGTAAGCAAGTAACGCGAGGGTTATTTTTAACGAAGGTTAGACAGATATTGAAGATTGAAGTTTGTTGACTTCTCATAAGTAGTTTAAGGAACATAATGACGTGAAAAAAAAATTAGGATAAAAATGTGTCGCATTTAGAATATAAACTACTATTTTTTGTGGTAGTTAATGGCTAATTGGATTAAAAAAAAAGATTATGTTTGCCAATTTTCACAAAATAGGGACCTAAGAGTGGACAATATTTTAGCCTTCAAGGTTTTTTCCCCATCTTTATGTATTCATTGTACAAAAGGATTTTGTAAGAAACATAAATTACCTATTTTTCCATTAAAATAAGTAATGCAAGTAGCACAATGATTATTTTTAATGAAGCCTAGAAGGATGTTGGAGATTAAGTTAGAGATCAAAGTTTATTGACTTCTCATACATGAAAAATAGTGCAAGGATCAAAATGTGTTGCCTCGTTAACATTTGAGACCAAATAGGATCATAAACAAATCAAACGAGTGGCACATGATGATATACTTGGATAGAGTTTAATTTTGAGATTTTTACATTTAGTTTCCTAATAGTAGAATAGTTTGTGAGATGAGATGTGGATCATAAAACTGAGATATAAGATTTGAGATGCTATCCAATCTTAACCTTAATGAAAGTTAGACAAATAACGGCAATTAAATTTTATTGGCTAATTATAAATTATTTAATGGACCATAATGGTAAAAAAAATTAGAAACATAACATGTTATGCCCATAACTCTGGTACCTTTTAACCTTATAGCCGATGAATCGAGTGATTTTTGATTAAATTATTTGAAAATTGGTTAAATTTGTACTCAATTATAATAATTGCAGTACTTAATTGACAATTTTACTAAACTAAATAGTATGTTTTTAGAATTTACCATTTATATATTAACTGCACTAAAAAAATAGTAAAAAAAGTAGCTCCATCCACATGGTGGGTTTGCAATTTGGGGGAGATTAGGGGCCATAAACATAAATGGCCCCAACAAAGTCAAATATTGAGGATCTATCCCTTCGTTCATCCTCTACTTGCAACATTTCGTGCATCATCATTCAATTATTGCAGCCCAAAACTACAGATTTGCATCTCTCTCTCTCTCTTCAATCTGCTTTTCTTGTTTGGAGACGGTAAAATGTAATCGTTTTTGCTCACAGCCTGGCCAAGTTGATTCTGGGCTGGCTTTTGAAAAACCAAATCACAGGGGGAGAGAAACTCAGAATTAATCAAATTGCAGCAAGAATTTCACCATGAATATGGTGCCTGCAGCTGAGCACAAGAAGGCTTTACACTCTATCTTAGCTAGCAGGCTTAGCAGCTTAAAAATCCCATCTTTTTCCTCTTCTTCCACTGCTGATCCCGATTTCGATTTCTCAGAACTATTTGGTCCTGCTCCTTCTTCCTCTACTCCAACTGGGCTTTTTCTTGGGGACCCACAAGTTATTCATAACCGTTCTCACTCATTTGTTGGCCCATCTCCGAGATTAACTCTCTCAAAGTCCCTGCCTTTTCATCAAGAGCTGGATTCTGGAAGTGAGGATGATGATGAAAATGAAGTGGAAGAAAATAATGATGAGAAAAGTGATGGGAATAGAGATACTGTTACTAAAGATGGAGTCTTGATGATGGAAGGTAGTACAGAGGAAGTAAGAAAGATTGGGCCTGGGGACTTTGAGATATTGAGGGTTATTGGAAAGGGTGCATTTGGCAAGGTTTTTCAGGTGAGGAAAAAGGGTAGCAGTGGAACCGCTAATGATGGTGATGGAGATGGGATTTTCGCAATGAAAGTGATGAGGAAAGACACTATAATAAAGAATAATCATGTGGATTACATGAAGGCTGAGAGGGATATTCTCACTAAAGTTGTGCATCCTTTCATTGTTCAGCTTAGATATTCATTTCAGGTACTTTTTTGTGATTTTCTGCAGCTCTTTTTCTCTATTTTCACTAATTTTGGGACTTCGAATTTCAATCAGTTGTATAAGTAACTGAGATGCACCATGGAGTTCATATTTAAACAACTCATGTACGACTTTGGTTGATCCAGTAGCCTAAATGCCTTTAATGGATGCAAAACATTAGGATAAAGCGGTCTTAATCATCAAGGAGAAATGTAGGATTATGCTTTTTTGAGTGTAGAAGGAGTTATCTTCTTCTAGTTGTTTAAGTGGTTCAAAGGCTTTCCGCGCTGTCTAAATCGGGAGATCATACATTTTGTAACTATGAAATTGTCTAGTGTTCACGAGGCTTGACTGTCGGTCAAAGAAATGTATAATTGTTGGTTAATGAAACTTATTTGGATTCCTTATGCACTTCTACTTTATTTTGTTGATAACTAAACAGGAGTCTAGATCAATGGTGGGTTTTTCTTTGAGATGCTAACATATTTTGATGTTCGGTTTATATGAGGTAGCTTGTGGATAATTAAAATACTGGTAGAGAATGAGTATCTCTGTCCGTCTCCTCCAGAAGTCATCGTTTGGAATCTGCACTTATTGTCTTTCTTTACTCCATTAGGTAGTGTGATATATAAGTTAATACAGAGGCAGAAATTTAATATGCATAAACTTCTAAATCTATTGGCGCATATGCTATGAAGCAGAATTTAAATCATCTATCCAAGGTTCTTTAGTACTGAAAGAAGAGAAGATTTTGGTTCTACTTTTCACCTTTTTTTCGTTAATAAAATATGTCTATCATTTAGAAGGTTATATTCAGTCTGACAAAAATGTTGGATTTCTTAAGAAAAAATTGATATTCCTGTATAGTATCAGTCTTAATTTATATCATTTTTAGTTGTAAAACTTTTGCAGCTATATATAGCTGCCATTCTTGTTGCTTTAAAATGTTGTTTCTTGATATATATCAGAATTTGCCTTAGACGATTTTCTTTCCATTTGAAGAGCTTTAACACCGGAGTTTTACCATGTTATACATCCTCCACTTGAAATTTCATGGACAAAACTATTAGCATGAATAGCATTTTACATTTGAGTGCGGTATTTTTTAATTTGATTTGATTTTATTTTTTTGGCCAAGTCTTTTGAGTGTAGTATTGTTTGGTACTATTTGTTCCAATATGCACTGGCTCATGTTACACGTTCATACCAATGCAGACAAAATCTAAGTTATACTTAATCCTGGACTTTATCAATGGTGGACATCTTTTCTACCATCTCTACAGACAAGGAATCTTCAGGTACTGTTGTCATTTATTCTCAACTGTGAATTGATATTTGTTGGTTGATTTTAATACCATTTCCTGGGTACATCTTTGATAGTGAGGATCAGGCAATGGTTTATACTGCTGAGATAGTTTCTGCTGTTTCACATCTTCACAAGAGCGGGATTGTGCATCGAGATCTTAAACCCGAAAATATTCTCATGGATGCTGATGGGCATGTAATGTCCATGCCTGTGCACTTAACATAGTAACAGGCAGTCATGCATACAAATATTCATATGATATGACGAATGCTTCTCTCTTTCTGAGGCTTGTATTCTTTCTAACCAGGTGATGCTTACTGATTTTGGACTTGCCAAGGAGATTGATGAATCAAGTCGGTCAAATTCCTTGTGTGGGACTACAGAATACATGGCTCCAGAGATTTTGTTGTCTAAAGGCCATAATAAAAATGCAGATTGGTGGAGTGTTGGGATACTTTTGTATGAAATGCTCACTGGCCAGGTACCCAACTGAACCTCTGTTTCCATGACACCATGTTTATGGTACTTCAACATCCGTTGGTCTTTGAGATCCTAAAGGTTAACAGGGGATTTATTTAACTTGAATGCTATGCGAGTAAAAATGTAGCTTTCTTGAGTGCCTATGGGAATGCTATGTTTCACCCCTTTAAGAGGCTTGAATCGAGAGATTCACTCCATAGAAGGCTTGAATTGAAACATTAACCCGTTGGAAGCTTGAACTGGATCTTTTACATTGTTGCGTTCCCGATCTTCTGCCCAGTTATTCCCATTCCAACGATTTCTGTCCTTGTGGAAATCCTGGCTTGGACTAGTGATGCTTTAATGAGCTGAACTAGGTGATGATGTTTTGGCATCTTCTCAGGCTTTTAGGCAGAAATCAAAATTTTTCATGACAAGGAAAAACTGAATAATTGTTTGAAGGGTCCATACAGCAGCACACGGTACGATTTTCAGAATATCAAGGGGAACAGTGTCAAAGAAAATAATTAATCAAATCTATATTTGATAAAACACCTTCAGAGGAACTCCTATTCATGCCAAAAGGTTGAGAACAAAGTAACATGAGTATATGAACGAACAGGATAATAGAATTAACTTCTAGGAGAAAATTTCGTATGAAGATTACATCTTCAATGTATGTTAGGCAGCATATATGGATTATACGATTGCTAGTTGAATCTTTATCACTCCATGAACTAACAGCTTTATGAGCATTCTGTTAAGAATAATTATAATGTTATAAGGTTAGCGGGCCTCAGTATTTCCAGTTCATTTTAAAGTGAAAACATATACAAGCATTGTTTCTTTTTATTCTTCTTGATAAAATACAATGAATTTGTTGAGCTATTTCTTGTGTGTAGCAGGCTATGTGCACTGATAGGTAGCTCTAGACATGAAATTTCCTTTCATCTTGGATGTAAATGTTGACTCAAATGCAAACCTTATAGTCAAATTAAATTTTCTTTTTTGTTCAGCCACCATTTGTCCATTCCAGCGGAAAGAAGCTTCAGGAGAAAATCATCAAAGAGAAAGTAAAGCTTCCACCTCGGCTAACCAGCGAAGCTCATTCTTTACTCAAAGGAGTATGTTCAAACTTTGTTCTTGTTGATATTTATCTGATTCATATCATTACAAACTTCAAAGGAATAAAGTGTTTGTTTCCATCAGTTGCTAGAAAAAGACCCATCAAAAAGACTGGGAAGCGGGCCTAGGGGAGGAGACGAAATCAAGTCTCACAAATGGTTTCGCTCAATCAACTGGAAGAAACTAGAAGCCAGAGAGCTTCAACCGAAATTCAATCCAGATGTGAGTGGCAGAGACTGCACTGCAAATTTTGATAGATGTTGGACTGCAATGCCTCCGGATGACTCGCCAGCACCCACACCAACATCAGGAGAGTTTTTCCAAGGGTACACTTATGTAGCTCCTAACCCTTGGCTTTCTTCTCCTGAATGAAAAGTTTAAAGCAACTGAAGTAATTCTTCCATGTATTTTTAGGTCTTGTAAGCTTAGCTGTTCTTGTTAGTAAACACTAGTTACTTTTTCTATGTTAGTTTCACTGTGTTCAATTTAAATAGAGATGAAGAGTTCTGTGAAGTCTTGTTGTAATTAGTAAAAACAAGGGAACGCGGCACTAGGGGCGGACCTATTAAGGGGCCTATCAAGTTTGGTAAAATCTCTTATATACAGTGTAAAAAATATACATATTTTGTGTTGAAAGTTAGTAATTTTGTTATTTTGGCCCCCGAATCAATTAAGAGTAAGTCATATAAGTGGAAAAAATAATAATTCAATATTATGTAGTCTTTTTTTTTTTTGTGAAGTTAAATGATATATGAGATATTTTGGCCATTGAAGACATTCATGGCTGTCTTTGCTCTGCAGGGTACCATTGTGCCTTTGAGGATACATTTCTTGTTGTTTGTTCCCTTGGACGGGGTTTTGTTATGAAAATGTTCAGTTTTGGGACTCACACACTCTCTCACAAACAATCACACTTTCTACAAAACTCAAGGAAAATTTGTCATAACTTTTTACATTAGGATCTCTATGATAATTCTTGAGGTAGTCTAAAATCCATTTCTGCTTGGCTGTTGTCTTGGTACTTTCAAGTTCTTACTTTATCTGATTCGGAGTAATATTCTGCCAAGAGAAAAATAATCTGGTGAAATACCACTATTTTGGACTTTAGCTTTATGTTACTTGAGTACACAAGAAAAAGATGAGTTTCTTAGATTCCTTCACCCTTATAAGTCAAAAAACTTTAAATAGTGGGCATCTGTTATTTGGATACAGAGGTGCTCTGTTTTTATATGATTGGAGAGAAGTAGGAAATTCCATATCAGCTTTTATTGCAAATCAGCAAATTACGGCCATTTTGCTTCTGGTCCCTCTCATTTTCATTGGTTCATAAAAACATCTTCTCTTCTTCTCTGCACCTTTCTACTAACACTTATCTTCTTTGATGCACTGTCTTTTGCTGATAAATACATAACTAACTACTCAAACTCGTTCTCGGTTTCATATCATATTATCCATTGTTTGAATATATTTTTTTCATTTAAAAAAATCTGTCATTTTAATAAATCAAGGAAGTATTAACTGATGATTAGTCCATTTCCTTTTGAATCTAAGCAAATTGATCATTTCCTTAATTCATGTGTTTTGTCCTCATTCCTCAGGCGACAGAATAGAATACGATTATAGTCCTTGGATTTATGATTTTTAGGCATCAGAGAATGACTATAGTAAGGATTTTCCTAACTTAAGCCTCCAGTTTCCAATTTAAGACTTCATTTTCTTTTAGAATTCTCTCATATATATAGTATATTTAATATGTATTAACATGTTCCCGGGCACACATAGAAAAGACCCTTATACTTACTAATCACAAACACTAATCACAAGTAGTTTTCAACTTAAAAAAGTAGTTATACTTATTTATTCACAAGTCACAACAGATTACAGAGTTGCAGCCAAAAATACAGAGGCATAACATATTACATGATGTGAGGAGACTGCATATATGTAGAGAAGTTTGGTGTCTTCTTCTGAGCACTTGATTCAGAATTATGAATCTTCTTATACACCTTTCTGATATAATCAGAAGCCATCCCATCTACATTTTTCTCCTTATCACTCATTATATACATAGATTTACCTCCTTCAACTGGCTCAAGTAGGTAAGAAACTGGCTTCTGCAGCTTCTGAGACTTGAGGCTTCCACGAAACCGCGCCGGTTGTGGACTCCTGGTAGTGATAGCCTTTTTGGATGTTCCAGGAGTCTGGGGGCTCATCTTGGCAAGAGAAAAAGATGATAATTTGATTATGTTTATCACCACTTGCAATGATTTTTCACACAGGGATTCGTTGTTTTTGGCCTTGTTGGTCATCGCATCCAAGAAAGTATGGCAAAAGGCTTATAAGAGGATGTTGTTTGCTGGTTGAGGGGAAAATATATAGCTTTCAAGAAACTTGCTTACAAAGTAGTGAACTATGCTTGGCTAGAAATTAACTTGTTTTATATTTATATAACTTTTTGAAATTCTGTATAGATACTTAATTATTCGATTCGAATAAATTATTTTAAGTTTTTTAAGTTAAAAGAGAAAAAAAATACTTTTCTATCAAGTAAAGTTTGCCAATAATACTCTTTCAATAATTGTAAGCGACATATAAATATATATTTATATATTTGCTAGAAAGATATAAAAGATTGTTAAAAGAATGTGAGACTTGTTGATTCTTTTCTTATTACAAGAATATGCTGTTTTTTTATGGTTTCTTGTTTTCCATAAATAAAAATGGGAGGAATAAATCCTTTCTTTGTGTTTTAAATTGAAGACACGAAAGTTGTTCAAATAGTAGTATTATTTCATAATGATATATTGTTGATATAAAGGCATCTCTTCTTTCACTTAATAATACAAAATCATCAAGTTTATGTGGAAGGACATAACTTAAGACCTAGTTATCAAAATGCATACACTTTCTTTTTTTTTTTTTTTCAAAAGAAATATTCTATATGGTATATAAATAACCATGTGATTCATGAGGCATCCCCACAACCAATTAAAAAATGCTTCTTAAGAAAATTAGGACAAGATTTTTATTTTTTTTAGTTTTATATGCATTTTTTTCTTTAATTTATTAAAAATAAATTATTTATAAAAAGAAATCTGTCTCAACATAGAAAATAAAAAAATCTCTCCAACTTAATTTCTATCCAAAGTAGAGCTTTCCAAAGACAATAATGTAGAAAGAAATAGTGTGTAATGCCGTGTCTGATTTTTAGACACATTAATTTTATATAGAATATATTATATACAACAGTTTGAATTTTAATAATTCTTATAAAATTTAGAAGGAATTGTTGGAAGAAAATATTAGAATATTGAGTTACTCCATATTAACATACACGTGGATTCGAGTACTCTTACAAAAAAAGAAGTCAAAAGACTATGGGACAAACTTTGATGGAACCACCATAAATTTGATCATGATTTCCGTTACATCCACTTCTTCAACTATGTGAAAGACAATTTGCTAACACAGATATTTATCACTCCTTCTCTTAATAATAAGAATAAAAGGTTTTAAACCTATTAAAAATAATTAAAAATATAAAACATTTTAAAGCTTATACATATTTATTAAACGTTTTTCATCTTCATTCATTTTTCTATTAATTTATTTTTATTCTCACTATCTATCTTTTTTCTTATTTATGAAAAATAGAAAAATATTGTAATTAAATAATTATATTATTTTCAAAACTTTTAATATATGTACAAATAAAAATGATAGGGTATGATAACAGACCAAACCTTTTATTCGATCCATTATTAATTCTGTATGGTTTATCAATCTGTAATTTTTCTTATTACAAATAATGAAACTATTTGTTAATCAGTTACTGACTACTACATCGCATCACTTATCAATTAAAAGTTAAAATTTCTATATTTTATTTTTAAAATAAAAAAAATTTAAAAAATATCGCAAAAAATCTTAAAAATCACAAATTACATCTAATTATTTAAACAATAAAATGTAAATGAGACTACACAAATAACTATAAAAAAACTTTAAAAAAATTCCAAATGAAAATACAATTAATTACAGTACAAAAATAATAAAATACAACATTCCGTATATCTTTCGTCGATAGAAGTACCAGTCAACCTTAATAAATACTAAACTCTAATGGAATTACCGTCAATTACATAATCGATCATATAATTAAATAGTTACCGTTCAAAAACAGCAAAAAAATCACGTCGCAAGAAGTAGCTACTATTCTTGTGTACAAAGATTTAAAACTTCTTATTTATAAGAATAAAGAGTATTTATATTTCGTATGATATTTTTGTGGGTGCTATTTTAAATTGAGTGCATTATTTATTATTGATGCATGACAAGATTCCCACATACCATGTATCGTAACGTTTTTTTTCTTTTTTTAGCAATAACCATGTATTGTAACGTTATTAATTTGTTTAAATGCAATATTGTTTCCCTTTGCTCAAAAAGGGAGAAAAGAAAACAAAATGATTGTGACTAGATGTAAAAATAATTTTTTAGGTGGCGAGTTCGGATTTAGAAAGAATGAAAATATATCCTTTGGAAATTGCCTCCACCAATCTCTTACCATTTAATCATTAATTATATCATAATCAGAGGCCTTTAACTCAAATTCCTCCTTCAAACACAACACAAAAGGTCAAGTGCTCAACAAAAACAAACTCAATTCGTTTCGACTGGTTTACCTGCAATTCATTAAAACCCCCCAAGAATTTAAGGAAACAGCTCATTCGAATCAAATGCCCAGACAGCACAGGTATTACGATTGTTTTCCACCTTGTGTAGCGCCACCATCAGTTTTTGTATCATCCAACGGAGGCAAAGTCTGAGTTTTAATCAACAGCAATTGGCATTAAATACCCCAACTAATGTGAAAAAGTAAAATAAATCTGTAAGGCATGAATTGTTTAGTTGTGGCATTTTATCGAACACATAGGGTGGAGTTTATAAAAGTAAAACCAAGTAGATAGATCCACAGGCATGATTAATTAGTGAAAATTTTGCACAACTTACCAGATCAGGTTTGAAGAAATTGTGAACGACGGAAGCGCCGGCGAGAAGAGAAATAACTACGACGACGGACGACCAAGCTAATGACGGCGTTCCAGTCGGCTTTCTCCCTCCTCCGAATTTCTGATTCATCTTGTCACTCAGAAGATGGGCAGCTCTAAAACAACAGCTTACAACGCTTCAAACGAAAATAATGATTTAACAAAAATAGAGTGAATTGCGAAGTTCTTAATTTCTGTGGCCCAAGCCCAATTGAGTAGTCATTTCAGGCCCAAGCCCAATTCCTGTGACGACAAATCTTCTCGTCTTGTGGATATTGTTTCAGTTCCCAAGATAATTCAATGAACTGGACCTGGAGATCAAATTCATCAACCTACTTATTTATAGATTGACGTCGAATCAGTAATTAAATTGAAATCACATTATAATAATTGTATAAATATATGTTAATTATAAATATATTAATAATTTCATCTAACTAAAACTATATATATATACTTCCAAAAAAAATTAATATTGTCTATTAAAAGTTAACTTAAAACATGTATAAGTACATAATAAATACTCATGAGACAAAATAAAATTTGTTCAAATACGGCATTATCAAGTACAAATACAAAGTCTAACACAAAATTTTGTATGGGAGTGGAACCAATTCCTTCTTCCCCATACCTAATTAACAAATGAACTTCATAAGTTTTCAGAAAAAAAAAAATGAACTTCATAAGTAAACCAATTCAAACATATACCTTTCTAATAAATAAGAATAGCTATTAAAAAAAAAAAAAAAAGTTTAGTTCAGTACGCGATTTTTTAAACTGGCCAGGCTCAGAAAAAAAACCGAATAATGTCTACCTATTTAATTCCACATCCTCCCTACTTACTTAACACATTTCCAATTGTATTCTGAATTACTATAATTAACTAGAACAACATATCAAGTCAAGATTCTATAACAGAGGAAGAATTACCAACAAATGCAGGCAGGCTTATTATGGTACTTGAAGTTGGATGTGATGTGAACCAACTCACTCGCATGATCCAAATGTTTCATCAATGCACATTTGAAACTAACAAGTCAAAATTCTGCATATGCATTAACAGACACGATATCATCAGAGGTAATCAAATTAGTAATAGCTGACATCAAATAAACATGAAGGAGCAAGTTCCATTAACGCATGAACCGTTATCAAACCAAAATTTAACGCCGCTTCTTGTAAGCATAAATTAACATTTACAGGGCAAAAACTACAAAGAAGATCTCAATTCAAGATCAACATATGTATCTAAGAACGAAGGACACAATTGTAGTAACCAAAAACTGCATAATCAAATTCCAAAATCTACCAAAAGATTAAACAAAAGAAATGGAGATCAGAATAAATTGTTCAAAAATTTTTATATCCAATAGTAGAGAGACTTGGTAGCTGTTGAATTGGACCCACCACCTGCTGTGCGGCTGCTGCCTGCTTGCGCCGACAGAGCTGGACAGATGCAGCAACGATGACGCGGCTGAGAGAGGGCGGCGAGGTAGCCGGAGGTCGGTGATGCGAAGCGAAACAGAGGTGGAGAACAGAGAGAGTCGAGAGAGATTTTAGGGGCTAGGGCTAAATTGATTTTGGCTGCTTGAGTTCTGCAACTGAGAGTGAAGTGAGGGGGAAGAGGAGAGTTTGAAAAAAACCGGGTTTTACTGGTTCGCGGTCGAACCATTTGGTTTTGACCGGATTTGATTGGTTCACACCCGTAGTAATTTTTAGAATAAATCAGACCGGTTTAATCGATCAGGCCGAATGCTCCGGTCCGCTTCTTTCAACATTGGGATAGTAAGGATTGCTTTTCCATGTAAGTCTTTTGGGATCTATGTAATACTATATCCAATTGGGGGTCAATGTGTGTTATTTTGGAAGGAAATAATTTTGGATGGGGGTTGATAAAGATAACTTGAAAATTTATAAGGATAATTCAAAAAAATTTTAAAATTTTCCTCTCTTTCTCTCTCTAAAGAATTTCTCTCTAACTTCTCTCTATCCTAAAATTTCAATCTTTCATATTTAACATATTTCGGAGATAGATATAATTTACTTTAAAGATTTTCTACAAGAAAATATTGATTTTGAGTTAAGAAAAGTTCTAAAATTTTTTTTTCATCACTCGAGTCATTTTCGCCCAAATAGGCGAAAATATCCTATGAATGCCAAAAAAAAATTGATTTTTTTACGCCGGATTTCCATTGAACTAATAAGGAGGAAATTGTTTTACATGTATTGGTTTATAGATTTTCATATTTTTTTGGGTCAGATTTTGGATTTTTATATTGAGTTTGATGAAATGGAATCTTAAAATTAAAAAATTTAAGATAGTATTCAATCTTAAGCTTAATTGTATTCAACCTTAATCTTATTTAGAAAAAAATGTAATTGAATAATTTGTGATAAAAGATATATACTCAAAATAACAAAAGGAATTTTATTTTTATTTTTTATTTTAAAATCTAATCCAAGTATGCCGGATAACATAATATAAATAAGGTACTTACTTTCGTGAAAGTGAATTATAAGGGTTGTTAAGAAAAATAAAAATAAAAAAAAGAAATAGAAAAGATCAAACACCCACAAAAAATTAAACCATAAAACCCTTTTTCTAAGGTCAAATTGTGAGATATTCTGAATAAATTTATGTATATACGAAAGATATCTTTAAGTCATACCACATTAAGGCTACCTATTGAAAAGTTTAAGAGAAATCATACAAAATAATTCAATCTCACGAAAATGCTATGAGGCGCTTGAAAATGGCTGAATGGTTGAATAGAAGAATAATAACTATGATTATAACTTTCGGTAAATTTATCAAAGACGAAATGATTTATTTGATATTATAGATAACTGGTTATATAGAGACTGTTTGTTTTTGTAGGCTGGTTAGGTCTATTTTTCTTGTGCCCCTTTTGCTTTAAGGGATTGGTTTACAAATACAACCTTTGTAAACTCATGAGATATCCATGAATCGGCCAGTTCCTATTCGAAAGCTGTAATTTTTTATTTGCTGCAGTTTCTACTCCTACATAGTTTAGCACACTTTTTATCTAAATGTAAAAATATATTATAGATAAAAAAGAGATGTACAAGTACACGTGGGCATACCCACGACAGTCAAAAGACTAAAAAAAGCAACTTCTACTTACACCTAAACCCCCTAACATGAACTGCTCAAAAAAAACATTAAGTCAAAATATGGGGATACAAGACAAAAATAACTTTGTTATACCTGTATTTTGATTTTACTAATAATATGATTCCTATCTGGCTATACAATTCAAAAACAACTTAGTTCCTACATTTCCATAAGTAATACAAAGTTGCTGCAAAACAAAGCTTCATGAGATTGCAAATCTATGATGTCCCTCGACACTCCTTGTATAGCCATTTGAGGCAGCTATGTATGGTGGTCATCATCCTTCTTAGCCCAGCCCATTCTCGAATAGCCTGCCATATGTCACCTTTGAAGGGGCAGGCAAAATATAAATGTAAAATACTCTCCTTGTGTTGATTACATAATCTGCAAGTCAAGTCAGCATCCAAAAAAGTCAATATATCTATGGTTTGTAGTCTCCCCAGTACTGCTAGCCACAAAATGAAAGAGAATTTGGGTAGAAATGTAGGATTTCATACCAGTTTCGCCCATCTTTGCTTCGTCCCCTTCGATGCCATGAAAGCATAAGCTTCAGCTGTGTTGAATCCCTCTCCATTGGCCCATGCTATAATGCGTGTTTTGACAGCCCCAATGGAACCCTCAGTTTCTACTAAAATGTCACGTATAGCTAGAAGTCTTTTCACCAACGGTGGGTAGTCCTTCCTAGCTATTAGCTCCCAAATCGTCCCATCGCTAACAAAGTGAATCTTTGTTACTATGAATATTCCAAAGGGCCCTGGATAGCAAGACATTATTCCACTTTTTAGAGTCCCTCAATCCAAGTCGCCCATTTTGCTTGTCCTGGCACACTGATTGCCAAGCCACTTTGGCCAACTTTCCACCCCATAGAAATCTCCTACATAAATTAGCAATTCTGTCGAACACTGCCATGGACACCAAGAGTACTCCAAACCAGAAACACAGGATGCCCTGCACCACCGATCTAATAACTTCAATCTGCTTGCATAAGAAAGGTGTAAGCCAACCCAAGCAAATAGAGTATTGGTGATCTTTTCCAGCAGTTGTGTATAATATGCTACTTTAAGGTAGACACCCGAGAGTGGAATCCCCAAATATCTGAAAGGTATGTTGCCCATAGGAAACCCAGTATACTCCATAATCAGGCTTTTCTCAAAATCATCAACTCCAACTAAGAAGATATTTGACTTGAGGATATTCGCTTGTAATCCTGAGGCTTGTCCAAAATCTGTCAACACATCACATACAATCTGGACCGATCTGTAGCCACCCCTTGTAAACACCATCAGATCGTCTGCAAAAGCTAAATGAGATATTCTAAGTTTCTCACACCTAGGGTGGAACTTAAAATCCTCATGTGTAGTAGCCGGGTTAAGACATCTAGAGAGATATTCCATACAAATCACAAAGAGGAACGGAGAGATGGGGTCTCCTTGCCTTAATCCCCTTTCCCCTTTAAAAAACTCAAAGACTTCACCATTTACTTTTAGAGAATAAGTCGGTATAGTAACACAAGCCATAATCCAAGAACTGAACTTGGCTGGAAAATGTAGAGCTTGTAGGACCCTCTTTAGAAAATCCCATGAGATTGTGTCATAAGCCTTCCTTATGTCTATCTTCAAAATACATTTAGGAGATGTCCGTTTCCTCATGTAACCACTTATAATTTCCTGTGCCAAATGGATATTTTAAGCCATACTCTTGTCCTTCACAAAAGCCGACTGGGATTTATCAATGATGGACAGTAGAATCACATCCAACCTAGTAGCAATAAGCTTATTGATGACTTTATAGAAAACATTGCAACAAGAGATCTGTCTAAAATTAGCCATAGTGGAGACTTGATGAGTCTTGGGGACAAGGGCAATAATCGAGTGGTTTGTCTGTTTTAGTAGCCTACCCGTGTCAAAGAACTCCAAAATTGCTGACAGAATTCATCGCCTACCAAACTCCAAGCCTTCTTAAAGGATAAGGATGTATAACCATCCGAACCTGGGGACCTATCATTTCCAATGTCAAACAAGGCATTCCTAATCTCTTCCCTTGTGAAACCCCCCTTCAAAAAAACAGCTTGCGTTGGGGAGATCCTCAGCCCAGTATTCATGGCATAGTCATCAAAATCCGAAACCCTCTGTCTAGTACCTAACAGTTTGCCATAAAAACTGATGAATTCGTCCTGCATCTCCTTGCCCTTTGTTGTGTAGGTACCTTCCTCCCTTGTAATGGATGCAATGAAATTCCTCTTTGCATTCTTCTTCACTAAGGAGTGAAAAAAACCGTGTTCCTTTATCACCTTGAAGCAAAAATTCACACTTTTTTTTTCACTAAGGGCCTTTCATAAAGATCGGTTTGTGCATGTTTAAGGTTTGCTCTTGTTGCCTCTGCTTTTGCTGAGATATGGGCAAAATGTTTCCTATTCAACTCCTTAAGCCCCCTTTTCAACATCTTCAGTTTCCTACATAAGGCAAATTGTTTAGTCCCGGTACGAGCATCCTCCAATTTTCCTCCACCACTCTACCAAAGTCTTCATGTTCTGCCCACATATTGAAAAACATAGACCTAGGCCTCGCGCGGTCCATCTGCTCAAACAAAGAGACCACACAAGGAGAATGGTCCGAGAAGTATCCCGAGATAAAGAACTTTGCTGCATTGAGGCCAGAGGTGAACCACGAATTGTTAATAAGGCACGATCAATATTGGACCAAGTTGCTCTATTTGTCCAGGTGAAGTGGGGCCCGTATAATTCATATCCACCAATCCCAAGTCCACGCAACATTCCATAAAAAATCCCGCGTTTGATAGGTAGTCACAGTAGGGCCACCCCTTTTGTTACTATCATTGAGGATGCTATTAAAACTCTTACAGCCAACCAAGGTTGATGAAGGGTAGAGCCAAACAGCCGAAGATATATCACACTTTATCGTTACTATGCGCACCTCAATCACACGAAGTTTTTACATTAGTGTTAATTAGATGCTTTGTGAATTTTTATTATTGTTCATACCACTTTCAGATTTATATGTTTCATATTACATCAATTTGAACATGCTTACTTGGTTCAAGTACCACCTTATAATCCAATCTCATTTTCCTTTCCAATTGTCTTTAAAGTCTATTATCATTAAACTAATCCTTATTCAAATCGGATAAAATTATAAAGACGCTAATATTCTCTTATGATACATTTCGCTGATTCTTAACTTTTAACTTTTCTCTTACCATTCATACACCATCAAGAACTAAAATGTAATTATTTCTCTTTTTGCATGTCTACCTGTGCCCAATTTGGACACCAACTCAAAATAAAAAGCTTTTAATTTAAATCACATCTCTTATAACAAACAATTCATTCATTTCTCCTGAAAACAATTCCAAAACAAAAACCAATCCAAATTGAGATTAAGTTTCGAAAAATCAATCCAAATTGAGACTAACTTAAACTTTTTTTTTTCAATTTTCAGACTATATATCTATTAACAAATAATTTACCTTTCATATTTTTTACACCCTATCCAAGTTGAAAGCCTAAGTAATTCTTACACCCCTATCCAAGTTGAAAGAGCAAGTAAATACACCTGAACCAGACGTCCAAAATAAATGTTCATGTGTGGAACAGATGATCCCTTAAATTAGTATCACAAATCCAAACATTTATGCCCACACCCTCTACACTCTCAACTACAAGGCAAACACCCCACCCCTAAAACCCCCCCATTGTTAGACAGCCCACCTATTCAAAATAATAAAAACTTCCACAATAAATCAATATTACACATGTCTATGCCACACATATCTAATATCATCTCACCCAGAGTTCTACACAATTATCAAACAAAATATCCACCGAAAAGAAAACTAACCAAGAAAAATAAATATATTTTTGTTTATCTATATAAGAACTATTCCTATTCCGACAAATCCAACTAATATTAGCAAGTTATTATTGTACTAAAAGGGCTATATCATATAACTACAAACAAAACATGACAAATTAAACAAGAATCTCCAGTATTAGCATAAAACCAAGTACCCACCAGAAGGGCATCACATATTTATGGTCTGTACAAAAACAAAGATCCAATTCTTGCCAAAATCATCACCCCTATCCTTTTTAACTTAAAATTAAATCCCCTCTAATAATCAAGAAACTTGTTTTTATCCTTTTTTTTCTTCAAGTTGCTTTTCTTACTTAAGCAACACTAATGATGCTATCTCCCCCTTTGCTGAAGCTTGTTGCTGCCATGGCTTGGAAGCCAGTTGAGTGCCTTGTGGATGATGACTGACTATTATCTGATGATGACAGTGACAGCTTCAAAGACAGTGGCGATGATGGTTCACCTTCCACTCTCTGATTCAAATTAAGATCTCTTATTGCTGATGATGAATTTGCCACTGGAATGAAAGGAACGGTTCGCAGAAGCATCCCTGGTCCATTCTGCAGTTGATGATCACCCCAATGGAAAGCCTTGTTTTCCATTGGATTATGGACTTGTACAGGCAACAAAATTGGACCAACTGCCAATGGGAATGGGGCTATGGTATATCCATTCATGTTGGGTTTTTCAGCATGAGGCACTTGGCTGTGCTGCAGAACCTTTGGAACACTCTTATCTTGATGGTTCTTCACATCATCCATTGGCAAACCACCAGGGACCTAATCATTTACCAGCATAAACAGTTATCAGAACCATTACATCAATATACCATTACAAAAATCTCACAGTTCTTTGTATAATCACAGATTGCTTTAGATAGCATTCATATTACTTCCATTTACTCTAATAAAACTTTCTGTTACAGTGTGTGGCTCAATCTTGATTTATAAATCTTTGTTATTTCCACTCTTCAATTAAGAAGCCAGAAGCAACACATGATTAAAAAAACTCTAATAGATAAAGATTCTTTAACTTATTCATATCTCTCCTCATATTTTTATAACACTGAGATCTACATTTCCTTTAGGTTTAATTTCACTGAAATTTAGGAATATGCCACAAAACATTCAAAGTGAACACATTTTTTCTGATATTAACAAACCCTACGGTGTTGTCAAATAAGATCTAATGTGATTAGAAAAAGATTCCAATGTTTATGGTAACATCAATTACCGAGTCTGTGGTGATGTCAAAGAGACTAGATCGACGGCGACGGCGATTAAGATTGTTTTTGCGGAGGTAATACTTCTGAGCATGACTGGCCACTTGTGTTGGTGTGCGAGTCTTGACAAAATTCCTTGAGATTCCCCTCCAATCTCCTTTTCCAACCTTCTGCAATCCCAGGAGGAACAGTTTATGTTCCTCTTCAGTCCATGGAATTCCTAAAATCAGAAAATCAACAGATAGATGAGCGAAACCAACTGTCTAAGTCCAAAAACTCAAAACAGAACCTTTGCATCGAATTTGATTTCCCAAAATCAAATGAATAAATGTAAAGGACTTAACAACTAAACTTCAACAAACAAATTAATTTTAAAAAATTGACAAATTGGCACAAGTTCCAATCCGATAAAGGAATCAATTCAAAGATTTCAAAAAACAAATTTGAGTTGTGTAAAAAAGATTAACAAATCAATAAAACCATAAGTCAACAGAAAGTTATAAAAGGATCTGACCTCTCTTACGCTCCCTACCGCCGGTAGACTGATGCTGAACGGCATCATCGGCAGACACATAACCAGCACCAGCAGTCACCACATCATCGGCAACAACTTTGTCTGAATCATTTGAATTCTTAGAATTATCAACACCGTTCTGATTAACATTCGAAGGCAACTCATACTGCGAAAGATCATTCATACTAACACTCTTCCTCATAGGGTCAACCTTCACCCTAACACCAAACAACATAAATTCACCATCTCCGGCGCCGTTTCCGGCAGCCGACGACGACTCTCCACATGTACGAGAGTTGTGGCCGTTGCTACCACACTGAGAGCAAGAGCGTAACATAATTACTGTTTTACCCTTTTTTCTTTCTAAACTGCTGGACATTCGCAGAGTATAATGGAACGAAAAAAAATTGTTGAGAGGAGAAGGCTATATATACCCTGGCGTGTGACAACCGTACACACTTGGACGAGGAAAAAGAGAGAAGTCTAAAGTTACGCTGCTGTGAGACAAATATCCCACGTGTCAATACTGTTCTTTGGGGCTAGGGTAGTAGGGATGCCACTTGGACGGATAGATGACGGTTTATCCGAATCTTAAGCTGTGATGTGAGGTGTTTGTCTTATTGTATTGAAATCCTCAATAGATTCTTATATGGGCCGTTTTGGATATGGACCCAGGTCTACTTAATGGCCCAACAAGATAATAAATTGACTTTCCTAATTTCTTTATTTGTTTTTTACTTCCTAAATCTTTAAATATTTATATATTCTAGAATGTACAATATTTCTTGCTACATGTACAAATTCTTATAGCATGTAATTATGAAAATAAAGTATTTTTCCTTATATGAATGAAAGTAGAGATATCAAATTGAGATTTGTTCTTTGTAAATATAAATTTAATATAGAAACAAGAATTATAAAAGGAAATTATAGTAAATAAGGGAAATTGAAGATATTATTAAATAAATCCCAAGTCCAAGTGTAAGTGGGAGTAGTAATTAATGAGAAAGGAATGAGCTGTTGTGTTGACTGTAGTTAAGTTAATCCTAAGGATTTTCGGATCTTATCCTACTCATGAAAATCTTAAATTTTAGGAAATTTATTCTTTTAAGTTTACTTATCTTTATTTTTTAGTAATGTTTAAGTTTAGTTATATTCCAATGTTGATATGGCTTAAATTTCAAATGAAGGGTTAAGGATTTTTTTAAAGATTTGTTATACTTAAATCACCATATTTGATACTAGTATCATATATCTCTATTAATGGAGGTCAGATTTTTCATTTTGTGTATCACTTTCTGTCCCAAATATATTATACACAAAGTATTACAAAACATCTTGTACTATATTAATACGTGTTTCAGGACCACACGTTAACATATCTAATTAATTATAGAATTTGTCAAACACGTTCTCTTAAAACATACCTCCATATTATTAACTTTCGATACAGGTTTCCTTACTAATAAGATTTGACTATCATATACATATATATATATATATCATATTATGTTTTATTCATATTGATAGGTGCTATAGGGTACACATTAGGCAGAACTTAAATTTCAAATTAATGTTGAAGGATTTTGTAAGATTTATTAGACTTAAATTACCATATTTGATGTAATGTATATTTATTAATGCGTGTCCCGAGACCACATGTTAACATATCTAATTATTTTTAAAGTTTGTCTAACGTGTGCCCTTAAAACATACATTGATTAATATATATTAACTTTAGATATAAGTTTTCTTAGTTATAAGATTTGGCTATCATATATAGTAATACTATGTATCCCAAATCACACATTAACATATTCAATTAGTTGTATAGGGTTTGTTTAAAGTCTGTCTCTAAAGCATATATTGATATGTGTGAACTTTATAATTTAAAATATAATTTTCTTTAGTGTGTTAGACAATTTATTAATTTTTTTAGATTTGATAAGATTTGACTCTTATATGTAGTACTCTCTCTATTTTTTTTTTTACTTTTCACATTTTGGACATTACACTATTTAAGAAAATATAAAATTTTAGATTTTTTTTATTGTATAGACTAAAATGTCCTTCAAACTTTTCTCTCTCTTTATTATTATTTCTAAGTTTTCATGTTATAAGAATAAAAATAGATAAGAGTTTATGTTAATGAAAAGATATAATAAACAAAAGTTCATTAAATATTACATTGAAAACATAATATGACAAGTAAAAAATACGAAAAATTAATAAAAAATGATAAAAAAAAAATCTTATTTATATTAATTTAAGCCTATTGCACATAATATATATTGTTAGACGGACCCTTAATTATATTTCCAGCCATAATTTTTTTCTCTTTTTCCGTTAAACTAGGGCAAACACTAATCAAAAAATTTGTTTTTCCTGAATACCAATCAAATTGTTTATACAATGATAAAGGTGATTTATAAATTAAATTTATGTCCAACAATATTTTTTCTCGAAAAAATAGAGCTGGAATTTACAGACAGGATAATCTTTTAAAGGACAAACTCATAGGGATAACGATTTTATTGGATAGGTGTTTTGCACTTTTATTTACACGTGTTTTTGCAGTTTTATTGACATGTGCAGAAAAATAACCCTTGCAGGGGTAAAAGAGTCATTTAATTTTTTTCATTTACGCAGTAATTTTCACATGTTCGAATGTCATCACACAAAGGAATTTTCTGGTTCTTATAAATATACTTCTTCTTTTTTTTTTTTTCCCACAAAATAAATTCTTTTTTGGGTTAATTACAATCGTACTTCTGTTTAATATAAATTACTAACAAATCCTTATTATTTATAAGAGTATATTTATAACTAATTAATCTTACTATTAATTTTAATACAAAAAAATATTAAGAAACATTTTAATATAAAAAAGTTTAAAATCTTTCCAAAACGTATACTTAATCTTATTTATTACTATATATTAAGATTATAATATCATTCTTAAATTATATTTTTATGAAATTAATTTTTATTGTGAAGGATATTGTTATTTTTATTTATGTTAGTAGGCCCAAATTAGATTTGGAAAATGATATTTTAGGAATATTTAAAACATTTTATTATATAATTATTATTTTTTGATAAATTTATTATACTGAACTTAGTAGTAAAAATTAGTTAATTGTAAATATATAAATGATAATATTATTTACAACTTTCACAAAATAGAAGAATCAACTCATAATTTGGACAAATTCTAAGGAGCAAAATGCAATTTAATTAATTATTTTTTCTTACAATAAGGAGTACATATCTAGAAAATGATATGACCTTTATTTGATGTGATATTTATCCTGATTAATTGAGTTTTGTTCTGAGCCTACAACTACAAGTTTTCTTACTATTTGTTTGTTTAGGATCCTAGTTAGACACTACTTACAAATAAAATATAATAATTATAATAATTTTATATTTAATAAATTTTATAATGTTAATAAAAATGGTTGGTTTTCAAGTAAATTGAAGCTTTCGTGCTTGTTTGGTTCGTGGGGGGACGGAAGTAGAATTGGAATTCAAATGGATCGGTAAATTCTGTTCTCAAATTTAAACTTGTGTATAAAATTTATATCCCATCCTGTTTACCCAACAGAGCAAGATTTAGATATGTCTGCTTAAGAGAGCCATATTATTAATATTTATATAAAATCACATTTTTTTTATCTTTTATTAAGAAAACAAAACTAAATTTTCATTCATTAAATGAGAAACAATAAATAATTTATAACATTATTTCTAAATTTTTTAACAAATAAGCTTTTTTAATACCTCTAAAATAAAAAAAAAAACACTACTACCTGCTGAGTCAATGCTTATCTTTTAGAGCTAGGTTTTTAGATATATGTTAAATATAGAGTATAAAATAAATTATAATATAATATATAAATATATTATTAATTTGTAAAGACGGGTAACAATATATGTGGATATTATAATATTTTAATCATACCCATTAAATAAATTCGAGTAAATGGGTTCATCATTTATTTGTACTCAACATAGATGGGTAGGGTCTGGACTGGGTTCAGGTAAGGTTCAGTTCATTTACATCCCTAATAGGGAGGAAAAAATGGTGGGAAAATGACATCTTTTCTCCCATCAGGGGAAGTATAGTTATTTACTTCTAATTATTTGGTAGGAGTAAATGGGAAGTAAAATCAAATTTACTTTTCTTGTATTGGTTATGGTGAAAAGTGGAAGATAAATATTTATTATATTTAATTTACTATTATATCAATTGTATAAAGTTATCTTTTGTATAGATATTGGGCGAGATTTTGGTTTAGAATAGGTTTTAATAAAATAATTTGTAAGAGGATAAAATTTTCTTTTCAATACCATATACATCCCAATCTATTCGTTTTGAAATGAGTTATTTTTCTGACCGTACGGGATCTCGCTCCTTCCCTCCCCCTTTCTCCTCCACATTTATATTTTGCTTACTATTATTATATTGTAATCAAACGATATAAATATAAAATTTAAGTCAGGTCCTCTATCCTCCCCTATTTTCTCTCCAACCAAACTAGGGCCTAATTTAAAAAATGATATACACAAATTATTTTTTAATTCTATTTCATACATCATTCTATTTTCATTTATTTATATATATCAACTTTTTCTAAAATGTTATCTACACTTACAAGTGGTCTTCCCAGCCAATTTAGAGGGATTGAATCAGGTCCTTCTCAAGTAGAACTTATTTAAGAGTAACATGAATATGAGTGTCAGGTTAAAGTTTCGATTAACTTAAATGGAGAGAAGAAATTATGTTGGCTTTTATGCCCCTAAAATCAGTTTCACGAATTTGCCTAGTTGAATGCTTGTGAAAATCATTAACGAGAAGAAATAATGTTATGAAAAAAAATGATGTGTATTAGTGAAACACATTCATTTAAGTGTATTATATATACGTGTATGTGTATATATATATATATATATATATATATGAGAAAAAGCATTCCATTTAAAACATATCTTTTTGAAAAAAAATTAGAAGTTCAATTACAAAGGAAAAACATAATATAATTTATTTATCTTTCTCTTTCTTTTACAAACAAAAAAAAAAATGTAACGGATAAATCACGTCCCATGTAAGAATTAACCTCAAAAAACCATATTTTTCTATGCCATGCAGGAAATCCAAAAACCAATTATAGATCTCCAAGCAAGAAGAAGATTTTTTTAAATTTATTTTATAGCTGAATAAGCAAGAAGAAGATTATTTGTGGGACAAATGGAATCATCAAAATATCATGATTTGGTTTTCATATATGATATATGCACATCAACCAGTGTGGTACTATATGAAGCCTTCTTTATAAAATAAGAAAAATAATAATTTCTTTAAATAAATAAATAAAACTTCTGTAAGTGCTAGTGGATAGGAAAAGAAATAAGAATCACATGAGAGGGAAATGGGTTAGGTTCATAACCCGACAATCTTGTCTGCAAAAATAAATATTTAAATGTAAGATTGTACAAGATAACTATATTATAATAAATTATCTTTAAGCTTTACAACACAATTATGGAGGCTTATGTCTCAATAATTATTTGATATTTGAAAATGATTTTTTACAATATTCTAATGTTAATTATGTCTTAATTAATTATGGTTTAGTACAAGATTTACCAGCCTTTTTGGACATTGAAATATGAACTTGTAGAACTCTTTGACCTTGTTGGTTTGCGCTAGGTTTTACTTTCACTCTTTCAATGCTGACTCCTTTGGTGTTTTTTTTAATACATGTTTAGTTTTGATATCGATTTTTGTTTATAAAAATATACTACAACTAATTTAACATGTCAAGAAGTCCTTTATCATAATTTATTTACACATAACTATAATTACTTTACTCTCTCCTGTTAAAAATAAGTATCTTGTTAACTGTTTGCACAAATATATGGATAAGTTTTTAATTTCAAAAAAGGATATTTTATTTTCCTTAAAATTTTTGAAGTTAAATTATTTATCAGAGTAAACGTGGGACATAGGGTAAACAAAGTGAAATGAAAGTAAGAGTAGATTACTAATATCAAAAGAATATGAAATATTTTTTACAATATCTTCTATGCCCTTCACAAACATGGAGAGAGAGAGAGAGAGAGAGAGAGAGAGAGAGAGAGAGAGAGAGAGAGAGAGAGAGAGAGAGAGAGAGAGAGAGAGAGAGAGAGAGAGAGAGAGAGAGAGAGAGAGAGAGAGAGAGAGAATGATAAAATTAGAAAAAAAATAATAAATGATCTTTTTAATGTTGTAAATAGACACTTGTTAGTCATGATATTGATTTTAATTCCTCTACTACCTCCTTTTCTAATGTTTCTCATTAGATGCTGCAGATTTTAAGATGAAGAAAGATAACAAGAAGGAAACTAAAGTGTTCGGTGGCGAGTCACAACACAAAAGGGCATCCACATCTAAAAAGATGGCCGATCTCACAACTTCTGGAATAGGCACCCCTATTAGACCTCCGTTTGAGCCAATTGCTACCACCGATCTGAATGTGGACACTTTTCCAAAAAAAGAGGGTGCTTGATCGCTCTTCTGTTCATATTGACAACCTACAAGTGAAGTGTTCTAAGGTTACTGACATTGATGTCTCTTTTCGACCAGTGGTGGGAGCTGATGATCAGCCTCGTCAAGGACAATGAGTTTGTTGTGTTGGAATTGCCGCGGGCTTAATAGTCTGCATGCAATCAAGCTCTTCACAGTCTTGTTATTACTGCAAAACATTTTATTATTTTTGTTTCGAAAACCAAGAGTCTTAAAAATAAAATGAACTCTATTAGAATTTCGTTAGGTTTTATTGTGATTTTTTAATGGACAGAAGTGGCCTCTCTGGAGGTCTGGTCTTTTTTGGAATAATGAGATTTGTGTGTCTTTGTTAGGTTACTCTGTGGGTCACATTGATGTTTTTGTTACTTTACTTAATTCTTCATCTTTTCATTCTGGTTTTTATGGCAACCCTATGGTTGAGCTTCATAAGTTCTCTTGGGATCTCTTGCGTAAACTGCAGTCCCTTTCTGATTTACCATGGCTTGTTGGAGGAGATTTTAATGAGATTCTTTAGATGAAAAGACTAAAAGGACAAGGAATGCCTGGTAAGTTGATAACTTTCGCAATGTTCTCTCTGATTTCGGTCTATTCGATTTAAGATTTGAAGGTCCTAAGTATACTTGGAAATGTCATAAAGCATCAAATGATCATATCCGTGCTCGCCTTGATAGAGGCATTGTTTCTGTTTCGTTCTCTAAACTTTTCCCTTCTTGCAAAGTGCAAACCACTTGGGTAAATCACTCCGATCATCTTTTGCTTATTATTAGTCTCACTAATGCTCCTGTCTTTCAAACAGGCAAGAAAGCCAGGTCTAAAAGATTTGCACCCCATTGGCTTAAGGAGGATGACTGCTTGGAAGTTTTTGATAAGCTCTGGATCCCGAAACCTAGCCCTTCTGCTGACTCGGTTAAGACCAATTTTAGTTCAATTTTGGATCACCTTCTAGATTGGAGCAAGAGGAAGTATAGGAATTTGCCGCTGAAAATTAAGCGAATAAAGAAAAAACTAGATAATATTCAGTCTCAGAACTCTTGGTCAGCTATGGAGGAGGTCCAATTGGAAATGGAGCTTGATACTCTCTTGACCCAAGAAGAGGAATACTGGAAAACCATATCCAGAGTTGGCTGGCTTACAGAGGGAGATAGGAACACTACTTATTTCTATAGGAAGGTGTCTCAGTGATAAAAGCGGAATTCCATTTCCTATGTTATAGAAAATGGAATTAAGATAACAGATTCGGATGTAATTGAAAAATACTATTCTCTGCTATTTTAAGTCCATTTATTCATCTAACAATTCTTCCCATGTTTTGCAGAAAGAGGTGACTGAAACTTTGAAATAGATGAAGGGCAGGAAAGCTTTGGGGCCGGATGAACTTCATGCATGTTTTCTCCATCAATACTGGGGTATTTTGGGTGATAAGGTAACTAATATGGTTCTTGAGGTTTTAAATCACGATGATGATATTAGTTCTATAAATGACACAAATATTTTCCTTATTCCTAAAATCAAGAACCCTACTTTTGTTAAGGATTATAGACCCATCGGCCTTTGCAATGTTATTTATAAGTTGATGTCTAAATCTATTGTTAATAGACTGAAACATTATATGCCTTATATTCTTCACGGCAGCTAAAGTACTTTTGTTGAAAAGCATCTCATACTAATAATTTGATTGTTGCTTTTGAAGCCTTCCATCCTATGAATATTGGGAAAATTAATGGGTCTAATCACTTTGCTCTAAAATTAGATCTCAGTAAAGCTTTTGATAGGTTTGAATGCAATTACCTAGAATCCATTATGTTAGCTATGTTGTTCCCCTTCCCTTGTTTCCTTAATTTTGAGGTGCATTCATTCTGTCTCTTTTTCTATTCTTATTAATGGCACCCCATCCCTTCCCTTTACTCCTATTCGGGGTATCCGGCAAGGTGATCCCCTCTCTCCTTATTTATTCATTATTTGCACCAGATGGTCTTTTCTCCATGATTCGTTATGCTAAAAGGCAAGCTCTGTGTTTAGGATTGCGTTTCTATCATCGTTGTCCCTCTATCTCTCATCTTTTCTTTGCTGATGATAGTATCATATTTTGTAAAACCAATATTGGTCATGCAACAGCTATCCACAAGGTGCTACAAGACTTTACTGCCATTTCAGGTCAAGAGGTAAACTTTCAGAAATCTTAATTATGTTTTGATAAGCTTGTTCCGATGTCTTTGCAGGATTCCATCATTGAAATCTTGGGTATCCCAAAAAGAGACAATGTAGACTCCTACCTTGGCTTGCCTTGTCTTATTGGTAGATCAAAGAAGGCAAATTTTCCATTCATTAAAGATAGGGTCCGGAAAAAATTAAATCGTTGGAAAGAGAAAGTGCTTTCCCAGGCCGGCAAGGTGTTTCTTATTAAAAATATTGTTCAAACTATTCCCACCTATACCATGTACTATTTCCTTTTGCCTGCTTATATTATCAGAGCTCTTAATTCCATGGTTTTGTAATTCTTTTGGGGTGGTTCTGAAGAGAACAAAAAACCGTGTTGGAAGTCCTGGAAGGATATTTGTAAACTTAAAACTCAGGGTAGGATGGGCTTTCGTGATTTTGAATGTCTTAATTATGGTTTGCTCATTAAACAATGTTGGCATATCATGATATCTCCATTATCTTTGATGGCACAATGTCTCTAGGCAAAATATTATCTTGATGGTAATTTCCTGGCTTCTTCTCTAGGAGGTAGGCCATCTTACCTCTGGAGTAGTCTACTAGAAGGGTGTAATCTTCTATCTTCTTGGTTTTAGATGCCGAATTGGCAATGGTCTCTCCACTAATATCTGGCCTGATAGTGGATCCCCTCCTTGAATGGGTTTTCTCTTTCACCTTTCTTCCTTTCAAAAGGAGGGGAGATAAAGGTGACTGATCTCATTGATTTCAATCAGGACTGCTGGCGAGAAGATACTATCAGGTCCATATCTTTGCCTCACGAGGCTGATGCTATTCTCCAAATCCCTCTCAATTCTACTGGGCCTGATGATAAGTTGATTTGGAACTACTCCTCTAATAGTATTTATACCGTAAAATTTGGATATAAAGTGGGGATGGATTTTAGAAACAACAGCTCTTTGACAGCTAGCCCCTTCAGCTTGAATCATGATTCTAAGTTATGTAACTATATTCATAGTTCCCCGGTCCAACCTAAACTCAAAATGTTTCTATGGAATGTTGTATTAAATATTCTTCCAAGAAGGACAAATCTTCAGAAACGAGGATTTATTGAGGGAACTAACTGTGCACATTGTGGGCACTGAGCAGAAGATGACAGGCATATGCACTTTTTTATTGCCATTTTGCAAAACAAGTCTGGACACACATTCCTAATGGAGCAAAAATGGACTAGGTTTGCAGCTCATAGCTTCAAGGATCTCATGCATTTTCTTTCTACTCAGTTTGAGCTACAAGAAGTTGCAATGTTTACCACTTGTGTCTGGCTCATTTGGTTTGCGAGGAATAAAAAACGTCATGAGGGTATTAACACTGAAGCTAGTTGCATTGCTGTTAAAGCCATGAAATTTTCAGAAGAGCACATAAGGGCTAGCAAGCTTTACATCCACCTCTTATACTTCTCTCTCTAATGGACTCTTCTCGTATATGGAAGCCTCCTTCTCTACGGATCGTCAAGATTAATACGGATATGGCTTACTCAGAAAATAAAATTGGCTTTGGTATTCTCGTGCGTAATCACTTGGGTATTTCCCTTTTAGCCAAGACTATACCTCGTTTGGGATTTTTAAAAGTAGATTATGGGGATCTTCTGGCTATTATCGAAGGTTATTATACGGGCTTCTCCTTGGGTGATCAGTTGATTATTGAAAGCGATTCTCTTCAAGCTGTTAACAATATTCTTTCTCTGGTGAAGATTTCTCATAGCTCGCATCTTTATCTTTAACTTTTCGAAATAGCATATATGCGTCTTCTATTACCTTTTCTCATGTGTATAGATCAGGTAATAACCTCACCTACTTGCTAGGCAAGGCCCCCTTATTTTTTGATACTCCTCAGTCTTGGGTTAGGAATATGCCTTCTGATGTAACACAAGCCATTTTATTAGATTTAAATATTATATAACTCCCTCCCTTTTTTTTTATTTTAAAAAAGACTTCTAATTATGAAACAAAGTATAATATTTAAAAAGATACTCCCCCGTTTTATATTAATTGTCGCTTTGACATACTTTTTTCATTTCAAAATATCTATTAATTTAGTAAATCAAGGGAATATTTAAATAAAAGTTTCGCACATATACTCTTATTTAGTATTATGAGAAAGGTATAATATAATAATGCTTAGAAACAATTCAAATAAACTCATATTCCCAAGGAATAACAATTTAGTCTATTTAACTTCAAATTAGGACAAGCTAATTATTTATTAATATTTGTGTCATGTATTAACGTGACAGATAATATATGAAAGGGAGGGAATACTTATTATGAATTAGAAGGAGTATTAACTTATTAAATGATTTTTCAAATTTTAATAAACAAAATTATAATTTTATTCCTTAAAAAAACTATAATTTATATCTTATTTATAACTTAACAGATTTGGTAAAATGCTTAATATGTGAATAGTAAATTATAGTAAGGAAATAAAATAATAAATAATAGCAAAAATATAATGTCTTTTCTTTTAAAAAAAAAAAGCTTGTATTTTTTAATATCAAGTCAACTACAATAACAAAAGATACATGAAATGGAATATTTTAAACTGTTCCATAGTAACATTTAAACACAAAGCAAGTTTAATCAAATTATGAGTTGAGTTATTCTTAATAAAAACGAGAAACACAAGAGAAATCACCCGTTGTTAGAATTCAATATGATATATTTACTCAAAATGCATATATGTATAAGAGTGGGAGCATGTATGTATAATTTTTAGAGAGAGAAACTGTCGCGAATTTTTAGAAAGAGAAAGTGTTGCCAATTTTTAAGAAGAGAAAGTATTGTAAGTTTTTAGAGAGAGAACGTTTCGTGAATTTTTAGAGAGAGTGTTGTCAATTTTAGTGAGAGAAAGTTTTGGAAGTTTTAGAGAGAGAGAGAGAGAGAGAGAAAGTGTTGTGAACTTTAGATAGAGAATGTGACATGAATTTTAGAGAGAAAATTGTTGTGAATTTTTAGAGAGAAAAAGTGTCATGAATTTTAGAGAGAGAAAATGTCGTGAATTTTTAGAGATAGAAATTGTCAAGAATTCTAAAGATAAAAAGCGTCGTGAATTTTAGATAGAGAAAGTGTCATGAATTTTACTGAGAGAAAGTGTAGTGAATTTTAGTGAGAGAAAGTGTTATAAGTTTTAGAGAGAGAAAGTGTCGTGAACTTTAGATAGAGAAGGTGTCGTGAATTTTAGAGAGAGAAAGTGTGGTGAATTTTTAGAGAGAAAATGTCATAATTCTCAGAGAGAGAAGATGCCGTGAATTCTAAAGAGATAAAATATCATGATTTTTAAAAAGATTAAGTGTCGAGAATTTTTAGTCAGAGAGAGTGTTGCGAATTTTAGAGAAAAAAAGTATTATAAATTTTTAAGGAGTGAAAATATGCATGAGAGTGTGAACAAATATAAATATAAGATTGCATAATTAATAATAAAAATGATGAATATAAAAATTTTATAGAATTATTTTAAATTTTAATTTAAACTTGAAATTAATGACTTTTGTACTATTATTTATAATTCTAATTTCATAATTAATGACCTAACCAAACAAAAGAATTAAAATTAAAATTCTAATTTTAATTTTAAGCTCCAATTCCTGGTCACCGAACACAACCTTAACGTTCTTTTTATATTTGTTTTTTGGTGGAATGTTATTAGAAAATATCTTCGTATTTCCATTCATTAAACGACATTTCAAAGCACAAATATCTAGTAGAAATAATTAAAAAAAAATTCACATTGGGAGCTCTATAGGCATCATGAACTTGAATAAGCCAAGTCTTGGAATATAATTAACATAAGACATAATATCGCTACAAAAATAAAACATTTTGAAAAGAAATTGTAAATTAACATGAATTTTTTTTTTTTAAAAGATTATCTTGAGAATATTTAATGCCACGTAGTCTTTCATGACAAAACTGCAAAATAAAATGAGATTATATTGTTTTGGGTCAAAATCAATATTTATCATAATTTAGAACAAATCAAAGACTTGACTTAATCGTAATACGTGTAATTTTGGACGGTAACACGTCCTAGATGACTACTGTGTCTAATTTTTTATTTTTTTAAATACTTATAAAAGGTGTTGAGTATAATTTGGATTAATTTTGAGGTTTTACTCTTATATTCAGAGATAGAATTAATTTGATATTGAAAAAATTTGAAACTTAAATCTCACATAAGGAAGCGTGTGGATGGTCTGCAAATTAGGCATATTCCATGCTTGCTGGCTGCTGACTATGAATGAGGAGCGATAGAAATTTTTTTTTTTTTTTTAATTTTCTTTGTCCGTACGTACATTCATATATAATCTAGAGAGAGAGAGAGAGAGAGATTGATTGATTGATGGTGGTAGTGGGTGGGGGTCGCATCTGGTGAAGGGATAAACCGGGGATAAGAGGAGATGTCTGGATGGATGGACTGATATGCCCCCACCACCACCATACCACCACTACCACTACCACCGGCCCACAACCATCACCACCACCACTACCAATTCCATACATGCATGCTTCTATTCTATTTAGATTCACTTTAGTTTTAAAAAAATTGTGTATCTTTTTGGATTTCAAAAATACAATAACAAATTTTCATATATCAATGGCGCCACTAGGATCATCTTTCATAATTCAAATTAATATTAAAACTAATTAATCAAATATTTTAAATTATGTATGTTGAAATTTTCATAACAAAATATAAAAAAAATTAAATTTCATACTCTAGAATATAAAACAACATTTATATATTTTATTACTTTTTAAAAAATTATCTATACTAATAACTTTTATCGAACTAATAGTTCAATCATAAAGTTAATAAATCTTTAATTTATATTGTCAAAGTATGCGGTAATATTTATTATTTGTTGATAAAAGAATATTTAAATTATATTTTTATTATTTGTAGTATTTATAAAAGTGATTAAAAATTTCGAATAAAATTTGTTTGTTTAATGATTTTCTAGTAAAAAAATTAGTAGTACTATAAAATTTTAAAACTTTTGGAATTTAAAAATAAATTACCGTAACTTATTAATTATTAAACACTTATTTATTGAAAATTATAAAAGACTTATACTTCTGATTAAAAATATAAGATTTTTTGGACTTTACACATGAATTAAACATTAAGAAAATAATATTATTTTTTATATAAGGTATACATTCTGCCCTTCAATAAATAAAGAGAGAGAAAGAGAAGAAGATGAGATAATAAATGAATTAAAAAAAATAGAATTGAAAATTATATAATATATACGTATTGAAATGTGTAAAAAGATTATAATTTTAATCATTCAATTTTTATTAAAAAAAAATTATTTTATCGACTAGAGATAATATATTTTTTGATTACTAAAAATGCTTACTGATGATAGTAACAGTACCTGTAGTATTAAATGATCGGTCAGGATCCTTTGTAATATTTTCTGTAACATTATCTGTAACATTCCTAATCTAGTATATATTTATTAATAAAACTTAACAAGTAAAAGATAAACCCTAAGAGAAAAGGGTAAACTCTAAAAGGAAAAACATATTATAAAAAAAAATATTATACACGATCTTGAGTTAAATGATGGAGTATATATATATATATGTGTGTGGAAGGAGGGAGATTTTCTAAGTAGATTTGTAAAGACAAACCTATAAAAAAAACCTTAAACCAAACCTTAAATATTTATAGCTAAGGATATGTTGAACTCCTTGATCCAAAAAATTACACAAATCCAACATAACTAGTATAAAATTTCTCGGATTTTCTTAACATGAAAATTCGCACCATATCGACCCTTTGGGATCTCGATGTTTACGGTACATATTCACACAAACTAATTTTATTCATCCAAAACCTGAGCAGCTCGTGTAACATCTGGTTAAAAATAGATTTTTTTTTAAATTTGTCTATAAGTATATTAAATATAAAATAAGTTTTGAGTTAAAGTAATATTTTTTATGCCCCTAATAAATAAACAAAGATAGATCACAGAAGGTAAATAAGTAAATACAAATATGATTAAAAATGAAAAAATATAATAAATGTCTATTAAAAAATATAAAAAAAATTTATATTCTTGACTGTCATTAATAGCTTCAAAATGATTCATATTTCTAACCAAAGAAAGTATATATAAGCCACAAATAAGAGTTGGCCAAATGAAAATGATTTTGTTCAAGCGTGCATTTAGATTTAAGTTTGAAAAAAGTGAAAATTTTTTTTATTAGAATCTGTTCAAAGTACTCTCTTCCTTTTTTATTTTTTCTTTTACTTGTCACGTCTTACTATTTATTCTTGTATTTTATTTTTTACTTTTCACATAAACAATGTAACATTTAATGATTTTCTCTATAATAGGACCACTTTCTTATTTAAAACAAAATTCCAACAGTGTTTAAGTCTTCTAAATATGAAACTTGTAGAAATAATAACAAGAGGAGATAAAATTTGAAAGACTACATTCTAGTCCACAAAATAAAAAAAAATTAAAAATTTGGTATTTTCTTATATAGCATAATGCCTAAAATGTGACAAGTAAAAAAAACAGAAAGAATAATTATTTGAGAGAAAAATATAAGATTCAAAATAAAAAAATAAACAAATTTGTTTTAAAGTTCTAGAGTTTGAGAAAACTATCTCGAACCCACAAAAACTAAAGTCTAACCATAATTATTGAAAATCTAACAACAATTATTGTGAAAAAAAGCAAACACGAATGACTAAGATTCATAGATGGACAAACAGAAACACTATGTTTCTCACAGTTTAAAAGTTTAATTGAAA
Organism: Catharanthus roseus; assembly: GCA_028651295.1. NCBI lineage: Eukaryota > Viridiplantae > Streptophyta > Magnoliopsida > Gentianales > Apocynaceae > Catharanthus > Catharanthus roseus. Next base: position 8,135,604 of record JAPQWS010000159.1, read on the forward strand.
CCCTTTTTATATTAGGAGTAATACATAAAGAACTTTTCACAAAGTAATATGAAACTAAAATATAGTACTACTTTTTGAAAGCTCGTAAATCTTAATAAATTTAATTATAAATATAAGTCGAAATCTTAATTGGTCCCTACCTTAACTTGTATTTTCAAACATACCATGAATTTATGATTCGCAACTCCACCCTCACCAAATAAAAACTCAGTGTCACATGTCGAAAATATTCAAATATTGGTTGTGATACATAATAATTGGATTAATTATGGATTGTAAAACAAAAATAAATACACTTTTATTTTTTTTGTTTTCTGTTCTTTTTGGTAAGACTTTTATCAAGGCTTTTGCATCGTTGTTGGTGTGGACATTGAGAGAGAGAGAGAGAGAGAGAGAGGTTGTAGTTTTTTGAGACGTGAAAATATTTCTTGTTAGACTTTGATTAATTCACCTCAGGACTAGGATAGAAAGGACGGACCGATTAAAAACTTTATTGATTCAAAATTCTTGGTGGTGAAGAAACCAAGTATAAGTAAATAATGTATAATAATGGAATGGATCCCCGGATTCAACCCGAGACATCCTTCATTCTTTCCTTTCCATTCACCATTTTAATTTACAACTTCTCCACTAACATACAATATTCCTACTATATCCATCTACTATTTATATAGTTGCAATTAAACAAAATAAATAAATAATTTTATTTTAACAATATACTTAATAGGCCAAAATTTTTAAATTAAAGTCATAAATAGCACTTCTTAAATAATTTGAAAGTAAAATATATCTTCCTATTTAGAGTTTAATTAGAATTTTTTTTTTCTATCACAACTAATTTAACTTTCATAAAATTCAAAAAGAAAAAATGCAAAATATTCAAAGTTATTTATTATTCAAGTTAAGTTTTCTTTAAGATAAAATTGACTTAAATTATTTAGAAAAATATTTTTTTAATCATTTTTTCCCTTTTTTTTTTTTATTAAGCCACTACTATTGATATTGGATCTTGAGTGACTTAGGGCAAAAAATAGTTGACAAATAGTAGTATAAAAAACAAAGCCATGTTTATTACATTAAATATCAAAAGTGATATATAGTCTGTTTAAAAATTAAACTCAACAGAATTAGAAAGTAGTAACATATAATACAATTTAAAATTCTATTGCAAATTGGACTATATAATAGAGAGAGAGAGAGAGAGAGAGAGAGAGAGAGAGAGAGAGAGAGAGAGAGAGAGAGAGAGAGAGAGAGAGAGAGAGAGAGAGAGAGAGAGAGAGAGTTTTGTAATATAATGAAATAATTAATGGTCGATCGATGTGGCGAAACTTTATGAAAAGCAAATTCACGCATAAATCAAAAAAGACATATGATGGGATTTAGCCGTCCTCCTTTGCATTCCTTATGTTTACAATTTTTAATACATTTTTTTTTGTTATATTTATGAAAGGTCCACGGTGTATTTTCACAGTATATAAAATATAAATAATTCAAAATGAGTGAGCTTTTGATATGACTTGTAGTGTAAGTTCAATAACTTATCTTCTAATCTTTTTGAGGCTAAAGAACAAGGTTATGTAAAGTTTGAATATTTTAATATGTTATTTAATGTATTGTTTAATATACAAATTAAATTAGTTATAAAATCGTATAAATAACAAAACATTTGAGTATATTGTCAAATTTGGATGATACGATATGGTGATTGGCCTTTTGCTTTTCCAAACAAGTCATTATCAAAACCTAAGTTTGAAAAAGAAGGGAAAAATAAAGCGTTTTAGCAGATATCAACGTTTCTTATGGTTTTGGTTTAAGAGATAGATAAGAGTCCACTTTGAACAACGATTGGATGCACTAAATAAAGCTATATCAACTTTCTATAGTTTGTTTTTCTCATTCTTTAAGGGCCTGTTTACTTCAAGGATTTTTGGCGTGAATAAAAAAGAGAGAGAGAAAAGAAAATTAAAATTTATAAAAATTAAAATTCACATGTTGTTTGTTAAGATAAGAAAATTATTAAAAAAATAGCATTTTCCTTATTTAGTTTGTAGATTTTAAGATTTTTAAGATGAAAATGGAAAGAGAAAAATTAAAAAAAAAAAAAAAGATAACATTAAAAAAAAATACATATATATTTAGGATTATTTCTAATATTAACATAACATTATTAGCTTTACGATATTAATTTTGTATTAAAAATCAATGTTACGAGAGAAAGCGAACGTGAATTTTAAAGAAAGTCAGTGTAAGTTTTAGAGAGAAAGTTTTAGAGAAAAAAAAAAAGTGTTGTGAATTTTAGAAAGAGAGAGTATCATGAATTTTAAACAGAGAAAGTGTGGGTAAATTCTAGAGAGAGAAAGTGAGTGTAAATTCTAGAGAGAGAAATTGAGCGTGAATTTTAGAAAGAGAAAATACTGTAAGTTTTAGAGAGAAAAAATGTCGTGAATTTTAGAGAGAGAAAACGGGTGAATTCTAGATAGAGAAAGAAAGCATGAATTTCAAAGAAAGAGAGTGTGAATTTCAGAAAGAAGAAGTGTCGTAAATTTTAAAGAGAAAATGTGTTATAAGTTTTAAATAGAGTGTTATAATTTTTTTAGAGAGAAAAAGTGTCGTGAATTCTACACAGAGAAATTGAACGTGAATTTTAGAGAGAGAAAATGCTGTAAGTTTTAGAGAGAAAAAATGTTATGAATTTTAGAGATAGAAAGTGTCATGAATTTTAGAGAGAGAAAATACTGTAAGTTTTAGAGAGAAAAAATGTTCTGAATTTTAGAGATAGAAAGTGTCATGAATTTTAGAGAGAGAAAGTAGGGTGAATTCCAGATAGAGAAAGAAAGCATGAAGTTCAAAGAAAGAAAGTGGGTGTGAATTTCAGAAAGAGAAAGTGTCGTAAATTTTAAAGAGAAAATATGTTATAGGTTTTAAAGAGAGAGTATCATACGTTTTTTAAAGAGAATAAGTGTCGTGAATTCTAGAGAGAGAAAGTGAGCGTGAATTTTAGAAAGAAAAAATGCTATAAGTTTTAGAGAGAAAAAATGTCGTGAATTTTAGAGATAGAAAGTGTGGCGAATTCTAAAGAGAGAAAGTGTCATAAATTTTAGAGAGAGAAAACAGGTTAATTCTAGATAGAGAAAGAAAGCATGAATTTCAAAGAAAGAGAGTGTGAATTTCAGAAAGAGAAAGTGTCGTAAATTTTAAAGAGAAAATGTGTTATAAGTTTTAAAGAGAGAGTGCTATAAGTTTTTTAGAGAGAAAAAGTGTCATGAATTCTAAAGAGAGAAAGTGAACGTGAATTTTAGAGACAGAAAATGCTGTAAGTTTAAGAGGGAAAAAATGCCGTGAATTTTATAGAGAGAAAGTGTCATGAATTTTAGAGAGAGAAAGTGGGATGAATTCTAGATAGAGAAAGAGAGCATGAATTTCAAAGAAAGAAAGTGAGTGTGAATTTCATAAAGAGAAAGTGTCGTAAATTTTAAAGAGAAAATATGTTATAGGTTTTAAAGGGAGAATATCATACGATTTTTAAAGAGAATAAGTGTCGTGAATTCTAGAGAGAGAAAGTGAACGTGAATGTTAGAAAGATAAATGCTGTAAGTTTTAGAGAGAAAAAATGTCGTGATTTTTAGAGAGAGAAAGTGTGGCGAATTCTAAAGAGAGAAAGTGTCATAAATTTTAGAGAGAGAAAACGGGTGAATTCTAGATAGAGAAGGAAAGCATGAATTTCAAAGAAAGAGGGTATAAATTTCAGAAAGAGAAAGTGTTGTAAATTTTAAAGAGAAAATGTGTTATAAGTTTAAAGAGAAAGTGTTATAAGTTTTTTAGAGAGAAAAAATGTTGTGAATTCTACAGAGAGAAAGTGAACGTGAATTTTAGAGAAAGAAAATGTTATAAATTTTAGAGAGAGAAAGTGGGGTGAATTCTAGATAGAGAAAGAAAGCATGAATTTCAAAGAAAGAAAGTGAGTGTGAATTTTAGAAAGAGAAAGAGAGCATGAATTTCAAAGAAAGAAAGTGAGTATGAATTTCAGAAAGAAAAAGTGTCGTAAATTTTAAAGAGAACATATGTTATAAGTTTTAAGGAGAGAGTGTCGTACGTTTTTTAGAGAGAAAAAATATCGTGACTTCTAGAGAGAGAAAGTGAGCGTGAATTTTAGACAGATAAATGCTGTAAGTTTTAGAGAGAAAAAATGTCGTGAATTTTAGAGAGAGAAAACGGGTGAATTCTAGATAGAGAAAGAAAGCATGAATTTCAAAGAAAGAAAGTGAGTGTGAATTTCATAAAGAGAAAGTGTCGTAAATTTTAAAGAGAAAATGTGTTATAAGATTTAAAGAGAGTGTTATAAGTTTTTTAGAGAAAAAAAGTGTCGTGAATTCTACAGAGAGAAGTGAACGTGAATTTTAGATAAAGAAAATGTTATAAATTTTAGAGAGAGAAAGTGCGGTGAATTCTAGATAGAGAAAGAAGGCATGAATTTCAAAAAAAGAAAGTGAGTGTGAATTTTAGAAAGAGAAAGAGAGCATGAATTTCAAAGAAAGAAAGTGAGTGTGAATTTCAAAAAGAAAAAGTGTCGTAAATTTTAAAGAGAAAATATGTTATAAGTTTTAAAGAGAGAGTGTCGTACGTTTTTTAGAGAGAAAAAGTATCGTAAATTCTAGAGAGAGAAAGTGAGTGTAAATTTTAGAGAGAGAAAGTGAGCGTAAATTTTAGAAAGAGAAAATGCTGTAAATTTTAGAGAGAAAAAATATCGTGAATTTTAAAAAGAGAAAGTGTGGCGAATTCTAAAGAGAGAAAGTGGGTTAAATTCTAGATAGAGAAAGAAAGCATGAATTTCAAAGAGGTGTAAATGTAAGAAATATCAAAAGAAGGTTTATCTATTCCCTTAATAAGTGTGAGGAAAAAGAAAAATTTTGCATAATTTAATAAATAATTTCTCCTTACTATTTTCCTCATTTATTTTCCTCACTATTTTCTCCATTACCAAAGAGAGAACTTCTTTTGAAATAAAAAACACAAATTCCTGAACTAAACAGGACCTAAACAATTTATAATTGGTATGAAATTCTCAAAGAAATAGTCTGTCAGACGAATGTTAATGAGGAGGAGGAACATAGAAAATTAGAATGATTTCGATTGAGTAGTTTAATCCCACAGAGTGATTGCAATGCTAGAGTTGCTACCTTTTTCTTCATTCATTTGGTGGTTTATGCAATTTTTTGGGTCTATTTAGATTGGAAATAAAAATGAAAAAAAAATAGACATTTTTTGTTTGAGATGTATAAAAATAAATTATTTGTGAGAGAAGAAATGTTGTTTAAAATAAAATAAAAAATGTAAAAAAAGTAAATAAATTTTTAATTTAAAATCTAATCCAAGTAGACCTAAAATATTTGGAAGAAAGTGGTCCCTAATGTAATTCTTTTTTTTTTTTTTTAATAACCAATGTTTGAAAATTATTAATTAATTCAAAAAGAATTAAAGAGCATAAGATTTTTAAAAAATAGTATAAAACATTAAATCATTTTCTAAATGACTCAAATTAAAGATCTCTCATTTGAAGCACAGAATTTTTTGTATCATTTTATCTCCATATATTACCATCCTTTAATAATAAATTTTTTCATTTGGAGTTTATATTCAATAGCAAAGTCCAAATTTGTTCCCTATTTTGGTCTTTACTCGGAACTTGGGAAAATTCTCCACATATTTCTCCTTCTTTTTCTCAGCAAGTGTCTGTCTGTATAGAAAAGAAATGCATGAAAGACTCATCAAACAAACACTTGCTATTATTTTTTATTTTGTATATTGTCTCAACTTAAGTTTCTTTTTTTTTTTTTTGGTTCTAAAACTTTGTAAAAGTTAATAAGTTATAAAAGAAGATTTGCAACCCTCACTGAAAAAAACAAAAAGGACTTTAGATTAAAAACTTCAATCCAAACGAGTTCATTTGGATACAATTTAAAATAAATAAATAAATAAATAAAATTTAGCTTTTTAGCTTTGGATCACCATACAAAATATTTACCTTACCTTTCAGGAATACAAAAAAAAAAAATCTCCACTTTCGTCGAACTTAAATCCAATCCTCTAATGCACCCGACTCAACTAATGCTATGATTGGTACGCGAAAATAAGATAGAATAGAGTGATTTTTTTAACTTCTCTTCCATTTCAATTTCAATATTCGAATTAGAAATAAGAATACTTTTTTCACAAAAAAGTTGAAAAAATTTTTTCACACTGAAACCTTGGAAAAGTTTTTCAAAAAAAACAGAAATGAACGAAAAAATATTAAACTATTATACCCTCAACATATTATATACATTACATTCAATTAATGTTTATATATTATACTTTCTTTTATTTTGATCTTTAAAAACAATTTTTTATATGACTATTTTTAATATTATATATGAATGTTTGTACTTTAATAAAATTTTTAATATTCTTTTGGAGCTTTAATGTATGTTGAGATATAAAAAATACATTTTATGCTATAAAAACATTTAGGTCATATTATATATAATTTCCTTCCATTCTAATATAAAATAATAATTTTTCCTAAGAAAAAACGGAATTATCGTCCAAATATTGGAATAAAAAGAAGATTTCATTCCGAATGAGAAAGGATTTCAGATGATAAAAAATTTCATTTCATTATCATTCCAGTATCCCAAACATTCTAATATAATAAGTCTAGTTTATTTTCTTAATTATGGTTAACTAAAAAGTTCCTAATAAATTTTGATGGCTAAATAGAACCCCCAACTCAATCATCATAATCATCACGAGTTTGGCTAAGTATCCAATACCCACATACATGACCTTCCTTAAAGACTCAAATGCAACAAAAGTATGAAAGATTGATGAGTTATATATATGTATATATATATATATATATAGTAGAGTAGTAGGTGATAATGACCTTCAAGTGCATATTTACCCTAGTAAGTGCCCCTTGAAATCATCATTATTATATACAAAATACAGCATTATAAAATAAAAAAAAGCTCATCATCTCTATGTATTAATTTTCTATATTAGGCATATAAAGGTGGCTCCTAATTGGGAATCTCTTTGCCCTGCCTTTACAAAAGAGGAATATCAAGAATGCTAACAACACTAAGTGGATTCATTCATGCAAAATACCCATCCATTTCAAATAAAGGATTTTTTTTTTTTTTTTTGGTTAAAGTTCAATAATGCTTCCTTCCCATCACCATCATCATCATCATCCTCTTTTCCATAATGTATTTTGCTAAAAATAAGGTATAGATGAAGAGTGAGAAAGAGTGTTTTACACATGCAACCAAATGAAAAAGTTTTTATTTTCATGGTTTCTTCGTATTTTTTTACCAATTTAGATCTTTCTAATAAGCTATGCATCCAGTACAATACATCACTTAATAAATTGAACCATGTCTAAAAGAGCTATTGGATTAAGGAGAAATTATAGCATTAAACTAATCATATGATTCCGTGTGTTCTGATCGAAAATATATTAAAAGATCCCAAACTTATTTTACTTTTTCTGGTCTAAAATATATCTATGAATCTGTGTACTCTTACAGTGGGAATACTTCATACATTTTCATCTGTTGACATTTCAATATGTTTGCCTCAAGGCGATTACTACTTCCTTAAATAACACTCTAACATACGCAAGAATAAAATGGGGAGAGGGAATCAGTTTAAAAAATACTAGACTATTATATCCTCAATATATTACACTCAATTAATTTTTTATATATCGTATTTTTTTTAATTTTGATATTTAAAATGAATTATCTTTAATTTTATATATGAATATTTACACTTCAATAAAGTATTTAATTTTTTTTTTTTTGAGTTTTAATGTGTTAGTGTGAAAAATACCTTTTATGCTAATAGGACATGTAAGTCATTATAATTTTATTCCAATCCGATATAAAATAATAATTTTTCCAAACAAAAAAAATAAATCATTATTCTATTCTAACTTTTAATGTAGAAAGAATTGCATTCCATATTATTGCAGTGTACCAAATATGATGTAAATAAATAGCAACATATTCTTAGAATATAGCTTGTTCAAATTATCTTCCATTCTTTTCATTAATTTTAACTAAAGTCAACATGGCTAGACACTTTTTCCACTTCAACTATAGTTAAGAGTCCAAAACTCTCTTAAGTTGAATAAATAAGCTTGATAGCAACTTTCAAAAGAACACAGGTAGATACCTTTTCCTAACCTTATTCAATACCATTCCAACAAAACCTTAAACAATTAGAATGCAATCAGATCAAACCATTCTAGCTCTAGACCCCCCCACTCCCCGAAAGGGTGTAGATTTCTGTTTTGACTTTTAGGCTCCAGATGGGTAGTATCATTTATATTCTAAGGCATCCTGGTTGATCTGTTTCAGGTAGATACTATTAGAGTTTTTTTTGGCCTACTTTTGGTCAATCTTATTCCCAGATTATCTAAAGTAAAGCCAGAAAACCTGTAAAGCTGATGCAGAAATCACAAACAATTTAAAATAAGGATAAAAGATGAAGATGCAATTCTAATTGTTTAGTTTATCTTATTATTATCTGTTTCAACAAGGTTTTGCCTGCCATAATCACTATTATTATTATCTATAACTTGTATTGATTATACTTCAGTTGACCAAATATATTCTCTTCGAGCTCCATAACATTTATTGCCAGATGAAAAGTAACAACTTGCTAATATAATTTCCTCCCCCAACAAACCCCCCCCCCAAATAGAAAAGTTTGCAACACAACGTGGTGTATGAAGTGAAGGACTCTCATGAGACAAATCAAATTATAGGGTATCATGAAAGAAGATCTGTGTTTCGACAAAAAATGAACCAAAAGTTGATGGAAGAGAAAGTGTAAACGGCTCTGAAGTGATAAGAAGGTACAATAAAAAGAATGCATGATCAAGCAGAGTGTCTTCGGTCCCAGTTCTAACTTGTGTACTATAGACTTTAAGATGTACATTCTAAGAAAACAGACAACTTAGCCACAGATAAGATTCAGAGCAAAAATTAATGTCTTACAGCATTAGAATCTCATTTCTGTTGGTAATCAGAAATGAAATCACTGGAAAGCTGGGATTTTGAGTAAATTTGTTACCTATTCTCCAGGGAGAAAGTAGCCATTAATTTGAGTGCACATCCACCTCTTGTAAAAATCACACTTGTTGAAACTTTTTCCTCTGATGATGCTCAAGTCATTCACTTCAGAATTTTTATTGCTGAAAAGAATCAAAGGTACACATGAAAAACTATACATCTATTTCATGAGTTGCACTTGCCTGACGAATAACCAGAATGCTCCACATACCTGTATGGTTTCCTGCTGCTAAGTACCATGGATATATCTCACTAAGCTCTAGAAGAGCCACAGCTCCAGTCATAGTTTAGCTTGTACGTGAATTTTGGTAAAATCAATATCTACCAACCAACTGGGTATTGAAGAGATGTTTCAGTACCATCCTGGTTTCTTCACTTTCTTCGTTCTAATTGAGCAACATTACCTGGAGAAACAGCCACCAAAATTGAGCAGAAGAGAAATACTTGTCCTTCTCAGACTGTGCTCGTCATCAGTTCCGTCCTGGTTCTGGTGTTTGTCTCAGACTTGGCACTACCTTGTTGTCTCTTCAAATCGCTCCTTGAAGTCCTTATATCCATGAGGGAGATATCAGCATTACTTAAATTAAATAAATCCACACTTTCAGAGTCGTCTTCAGTTGATGATTCAGTATTTGAAAGGATGCGCTTAAGCTGAGACTTCTGGCATATAATTCGACCCTTGTTCCACCCAGGAAAACCAAAGGATGATGAAACATTATTCTTCAGCAAAGAATAAACAGCCTTTGCAACAGGGAAATCCCGTGTTATGGAGCTCTTTTCCATGTGTCCACGTCTGGTTAACAGAAATGAACAATTAGTGCCATCAAAGTAACAAATTACAGACCTACAGATCACAATACAGCTTTCAATCTACAGGGAGAAGATGGGTTTTGTACCTAACCAGACCAAGCCAAGCTCAAGCAAAAATGAAGCTTCAGCAAACTCACCTTGAAAGCTTTTCAAGTTAATCAAGCCTAGTCATTTCCATTTTTATTCCTAGATGTTTTATACAAATAACCTTAGTAGCTTTCACGTTGAAGGTTGACCTTGAAGAGGCTCGAATCATAAACAAGCCCAACCAGGCTGAGGTTGAGCCTGAGTTTTTCAAGCTCAAGTTGAGTTGAGAGAAGATTCAAGATGATTGATCCAATTAGTCTGTACCTGGATGGGCTTGGCTAGTTTGCAACCCCTAGAAAGAAACCTCAGGTGGACTTGGTATAGAAGACAAACCTAGTGTATATGTTATCACTAATTAGAAGAGAAAAGAACCTACACAACCACGACGGTTGCCAATTGAGGCAGATCCTCGCCACTACTCAGTAGTTCCTGCATTGTCTTCAGCCAGACTGCTATTGCTGTACATGCACCACCAGGCCACATCCTGAAAGGGTCAAAGTTAGTTAGGACAAGCATTCAATAACACAACTTTGGAGATACTTTAGAATCAAGCTGATTGGCAAGGAATTATGGTAATAAAGTTTTAGATACCTGTGGACATCCACAGACCATACAAGTTTGTTTATACGAAATAGCTCAGGAAAAAGCCCCCTCTTCGTCGCTTCAGTCAATACTCTTGCAGCCCTCTCCTTCTGGCCCAGCCACCAAAGTGCTTCTAGAAGTGTATTATAGAACCTGATCCCCAGACCACAACCTTGAGAGTTAAGTTTGTCAAAGACATACTCTACCATCTGCCAGTTGCTGTCATCATCAAAATCACCTTTAATCATCTGGGCAATGACTTGATGAATATTGGACACTCTGATTGTCAACATCTCATCCAGCAATTCAGAGCTTTTGTCCATCCTGGAGATAAGAAAATCCAAGACATGACATCACAGTTTGTTCCACAAGAGATCTTCAACAGCATGTGATGGTAACACCCAGAGCTAGATGAACTGACAAAAAGTCAAATGTGCATTGCATGCCTAGAGATAAATATTTACCCAACAACCACAATTTATTTCCCAATTTTTCAAATAGATACCCTGATAGCCATAAATTTTGGCCTTCATGTTTCCAATAGAGCAAGCAAAGTGTGGATGGAATGACGGACTTACAAGGCATTTAAACACAACCTTCGGATACTCAACTTGTGCATAACAGGAATATCAGAACAGTTAAGAAGATGCGACTGCCCACGAACATAAGAAAAATAATCACATTTGGACCACACACTCCAAGAAGTTTAATCATCAACAAACATAACTGGGCAGAGAAAATGTGTAAGGTTAATGGTAAACAAAATGAATCTAGTTTCTCCATGAACATGTAATCTAAGAAAAGCTTGGAATTGCAGTGTTTGCAATTAGGTAAGCTTAATTGCAAAATGAGTCTTTTATAGTCCAATGGGCAATGAATACAGTAAGAAAGTTGAAGAAAATGAAGTGGGAAGAGCTAGGTTAAGTTGATAAACAGAAAGGGATTAATTTAAGAGATCCCTAACTGGATCTATCTATCTCAGTGAAGGTATTTTCTACAAAGTGGACTTTCAGAGAGCTTAATGACCAAAACAAACTCTACAATTCTGATTAGTAGTGATATTTAAATACAACCTAAACCGGACTGTTTCAGATAAGTTAGCAGATGTAGTTTCGCCCCTTTGTGACAATCAAGAAAGCTATTGATCCTTTCATATTTTGTTATGCCAGTAAACTACATCCTGTTTCGCAAATGCATCAGATTCTTACACTATATATCTCAAAGTATGTACGTATGTGCAATAGCCCCACTCCAATACACCAAAAAAAAATTTGAAAATCAACAAGCTGGAGAGGACATTAGCCCCCTCGAATTACTTGAGAACCACCTATTATGGCAGAAACTAGACAGATAATCCGGCATTAAAAAAAAACCGGAATTTTAATGAGTAGTCAACTGATTACCATTCAAAACTGACCTGTCACTTTTACTATAAACAGCCAACATCATACAGTAGCACATGATGCTCGGCAGGATTCCCAACTCCTTAATTTCTTGAAACTGCTGCTCACTTTCATCTACAAGGCCTGCAAAGCAGTAAACACTCAAAACTGCCTCAAGAGTACGCTCATCAGGATCACATCTAGCCTTTTCCATTTCAACATAAGCCTTCATAGCTTCTTCAAACTGGCCACCTTGCCTATATCCTTCAATCATACCATTGAAAGTATCCTTGTTACGTGGGACACCCAACTCACCCATTCTAACCAATGTCGCTTCAGCCTCCTTGTATAGCCCTCCTTTAGCAAAAGTGTGGATCAAAGAATTATAAGTTTCAACAGTTGGTACACTTCCCAGCTCATTCATCGTATTAAATGCTACAAGAGCCTCCTCATACAGTGAAGCCTGTCCATAAGCTTCAATAACCCCAGTATAGGCCTTGGAACTTGGTACCATCCCTCTTGCATTGATATGAAGCAGAATTCGCTTTGCATCCTCATGAAGCCCGCCCTTTCCACATGCATAAATCAATCCTTCATAAGTCTCCATATTTGGCTCAACATTCTCGTCTACCATGTCATGAAACAAAGTCACCACCTCCTTGAAATATCCACCTTCCCCAAACACCTGAATAAGTATATTATATGTAGCTGCATCTGGCTCTGTGTTGCTGACCTTCATATCAAGAAACAGATTCCTAACCTCATCATACCTCCCCTGACTTCCATACAAATTTAACAAAATACTATACGTAGCAGCATTGGGCATGCACCCTGCTGCCTGCATTTGCCTAAACACATCCATTGCCTCTTTTATTGACCCTGACTCTCCATAAGCTTCTAGAAGCACATTATAACTCGTAATCTCTGGCAAATTCCCTCCTTCCTCCATTTCTCTCAACAACTCTGACACCTTCTCTAACCTCCCCAACTTTCCAAATGTATCAACTAAACAACTATAGGTTGTTATATCGGGCAAAACCCCGCCTTCATTCATCGTCCTAAACACCATTTCTGCCTCATCCCCAAGTTTCCTATGTGAGCAGGCACTAAGCAGAGTATTATACGTAACTAAGTCAGGCTGAATACCTTCGTGCCGCATTTCAGCAAATAAACTCAAAAGCCCTTCCCACTCATACCCACCCCGAGCACATGCATTAATTATTGTATTGTAAGTTAAAATACTTGGAACTACTCTTTCTTTCTTCATTTGCTCAAGTAATTTCAAAGATGTTTCATACTGACCATTACGGCCAAAGGCATTGATAATTGAAGTATAAGACGAAACAGTTCTTTGAATACCCTGTTGTGGCATTTCTTCAAATATTTCGGAGGCCTTCTCCAGAAGGCCTTCACGACCCAGTATTCCAATCATTATAGTATAAATATGTTCATTGGGCTTACACCACAGCTGCCGCTGCATATACTTGAACAAACGAAGGGATCGTTGCCAGTCCCCACGACCAGCAAATTCTTTGAAAACTAGCGAGAAGTCGGAAAGTGAGAGCTTGTTCTTGAAGGAGTCGAGGCAACGAGCTATGCTGCCACGGGGAGGCAGACTAGAAAGTTTGTTAATTAGGGTTTCAACATCATAACTGTACTTACCTTTCTCAACAGTTACAGAGGGATTTCCAAGAATAAGCTCTTTGGGTTTCGCACGGACCGAAACTGTGGCGAATCGAAGAAGATGGCGGTGGAAGATGGTGAATTGGTGGTTTGGGAGTTTGGCGGGAAAAGGGAAGTGGTGAGGATGATGGGTAGAGGTAGGAGTGGGAACTGGAGAAAGGGAAAGGGTCGCCATTTTTGTCACTGAAGCATGAATTTTTTCACAGGTAGGAATTGAAGAAGAAGAAGAAGAAGATAAAGCAATTGAGAATAAGCAGAATGGGTTTAAGCTTTGGGGGTTAGACTTCGAGCTATGAAGAAGAAGAAGAAGAAGAAGAAGAAGAAGGGGACGTGGAGACTTCTGTTTGTGGATAAAACTGTTCCTTGAATTTCATTTTAGTATTATATAATCCTTATTAATCATTATTTTCATTTATTTAGTTTCTAAATATTTATTTTCATAAAATTTTAATTTTTTATACTAATTTCACAAGAGAATTCGTTGGTAAAAAAAGATATATGAATCTCACATAACTCGTAAACAAAATTAGAAAAGATATTTCAATTATTCAACTCACTATTACTCTTATTAAACAAAATAATTGGGATCTAATTGAATAAAAAATATTCTTAATATTTGTGTGAAATTTCTCTAACTATCTTAAAATTTTCCTTCAAATCTAGAGAAATTTCTCTACTTGGATACCTAAAATATTTGTAGGGATTAAACGTAATTTTCCTCCAAATTTAAAGAAAATTTAAACCATAATAATATTTCAGGTATTTAATTAAACTCTATTATTTTGTTTAAGGGGCATAATGAACCTAACTCGGGAATATGAATGTATAGCGAAAAAAATCATTATTTTCCCTACTCTTTCTCTCTCTACACAATTTCTCTCTAACTTCTCTCTATTCCTTCTCCACTCTAAAACTAAAATCTTTAACATTGAACTCGTATTGGAGGTAGATATAGATAATTACGAAGAATTTGTAGAAGAAAATATCAATTTTAGATGTAAAAAAGTTAAATTTCTTTTTTTTTCAAAACTAGGCTCGGATCGCCGGGACGGGCCACCTGAACATGGGCGGATCACCCAGACGGGCGACAAATATACATCCAGGTCGCCGGCCCGGGCGATCCGAGGTTATTTTTTATTTTTTATTTTTTTTTAAGAAAGAAAGAATTTTTGTAGGTATTTGGACAACTTTAAACATGAATAACTTTGCGATCGGATGTCCGTTTCACGTGTATGACCACTCGTTTTGATGGTTCTCGTAAAGAGGAACGCAACGGAATCGTCAAAAAAGTGATCCGAACGCGTTTCGGGGCAAAAAATTGCGTGCAAAAAGAATTCTAATATTTACCAACTTCAATCATTTGAATTTTTTATTAGAGCAAAAAAAAGACTGCTCCTATATTTAATTTTCAAATTGATGGCGTAATTTTTTAGTTAACAAGAGAGAAAGTATTAGAAAATTACAAAAACGTAAATTAAAAGGAAAATATGAGGTTTTTGTGGAAACGGTTAGTGGGAAACCGTTAGAACGCGTAGGTCTCGAAAAAATAACCGAAATGCCCACTAGAATCGCCTCAATTGAACATTCGAGCGCAAAATTATGCCCCGTCAAAGTTTTCGACTATACTAAACGATTTTTTTGCCCCGAAATGCGACCGGATCATTTTTTCGATGATGTCGTTGCGTTCTTCTTTACGAGAACCATCAAAACGAGTGGTCATACACGTGAAACGGACATCCGATTATAGAGTTATTCATGTTTCAAGTTTTTCAAATACTTACAAAATTCTTTCTTCCTTAAAAAAATAAAAAATAAAAAATAAAAACCTCAGATCGCCCGGGCTGGCGACCCGTATGTGTGCTGGTCGCCCGTCTGAGCGATCCGAGTCCAGTTTTGAAAAAAAAAATTTTAACTTTTCTTACATCTAAATTGATATTTTCTTCTACAAATTCTTCGTAATGATCTATATCTACCTCCAATACGAGTTCAATGTTAAAGATTTTAGTTTTAGAGTGGAGAAGGAGTAGAGAGAAGTTAGAGAGAAATTGTGTAGAGAGAGAAAGAGTAGGGAAAATAATGATTTTTTTCGCGCTATACATTCATATTCCCGAGTTAGGTTTATTATGCCCCTTGTTTAATATAGTAATAAATGAGTTGATTAAGAAAAATATCATTTTTAATCTTATTTATAAGTCAAGTGAGATTCATAATTTTTTATTGTCGAAAGAATTCGTAAAATTAGTAGCGAGAACTAGAATTTTTTAAAAATAAATGTTTGAAGGCTAAAGAAAATAAAAACAAAAATTGAAAACTAAATTAAGATTAAAATATAATTTAAAGACTAATATTGTTAATTTCTGTTCGTTTTATTTTTCTTTGGGAGCTCCACGCAGGCAGAACCTTTAGCAATGAAATGAAATGATCCCATTTTGAATGGGTTTATTGGGAGTTGGAAAACGTACATGGACTACTTAAATGGAGTAAAAACCTATTTACAATGGATTACACAATACCCCATGACATGAGCCCAAAAAGCAGGCCCAAACTGGCAAGAGGCCCTTCTACAGAGCACCCAAGTCCAACCAGCAACCCTGACTGACTCAACCACCATCGCAGGTGCAGGCGCAGGGCAGACTCGGAGGAGGGAAAAACTCGTTCGTTTCGTTTTTCAATGTCTCTCCTCCTCCACCCTAAACCCATTCATCTCCTTCAAACTTTCTCCACTCGCTCTCTTTTCTGCCTCTTCTCCCTACTTCAGTTCAGGTTGTGCTCCCAAAGTGGGGAATCTCTCCCAAGCCAGTTATACGAGGAAGAAGGATGAAAATTTTCAGTTGGAAAACTTTGTGTGAATTTTTCAGTTGTATTGAAGAGCCTTAGATGGCCAATATAATCAATAAAGTTACAGCCCAAGTCCTAACTAGCTAAACTACTGGAAGATACAACCAATAAACTACTAGAAAATAGGAAAGATATATAATATTTGATAGTTAGGAGATAAGCCCCAAAATATTTCAACATGCCTACTCAAGTTGGAGCTACGAATAAATGTAGGAGTAATAAAACCAGCATGAAACGCGTCACGAATGAAATGACAGCCAATCTCGATATGCTTAGTGCGTTCGTGAAACACAGGATTGGAGGCAATGTATATAGCAGCCTGACTATCACAATGGAGGGGAATAGAACGGGTGACAGGGACGAGAAGATCCATGAGTAAATGGTGAAGCCATTTGAGTTCACACAAAGTCATCACCATAGAGCGATATTCAGCCTCAATAAAAGAACGAGAGATAATGTGATATTTCTTCATTTTCCAAGAAATAGGTGAATGTCCAAGAGAAACAAAATACCTAGTAAAAGATCGGCGGGTGATCAGGCAACATGCCCAGTTGGAATCGCAATTAGTCTACGATGGTCGGGTCCTCCCTTGCTTCTTATGAAAGTGATTCCTAACACAGGAGTTTCTTGTTAGCTGGCGTTAACGCCAAACTCTAAAATCTTGGCTCTCCTAACTGCCTTTTCTGGGTCTTCTTCATTCGTACGTACACAAAATCCTAAAAGCATAGCGGTGTATCAGCTCAGAGAAGAATACCCGACCATGAGTGCCTTTAAGATATCGAACAATAAGGAGGGCCACATCCCAATGTTTCGTACAAGGTGCCTGCATGAATTGTTCCAAGGTATGGTCTGTGTAAGCAAGATCTATGCGAGTAATAGTCAAGTAGATCAGTTTTCCAACAAGGCGACGATATCTGTCAGGATGGTCAGAAAATAGACCACTCACTTTAGCCTATTGGTGATTTGGCTCCAAAGGAGTGGAACAGGCCGAGACCTATGTAGACTATCATTAGAAATGATCTCAAGAGCATACTTATATTAGCTAAGATAAACACACGCCTTACTGCAGCCAATTTCAATTCCCAAGAAATATTTAAGTGTACCCAAATCCTTCATATGAAAGCAAGAGCTTAAGCAGGATTTAAATGTCATAATAGAAACAACATCATTACAAGAGATTAACAAATCATCCACATAAATGAAGATGCAAACAAAGACACCATCTCTCGCATAAGTAAACAACGAGTAATCAGCATAAGATTGTACGAACCCATGAGTGCGGAGAGATGCAATAAGTTTGGAGAACTAATAGCGAGGAGCTTGACGGAGTCTATATAAGGATTTATTCAATCAACAAACTTGATTATGTCTTGGAGCATGAAAGCCAAGTAGGAGCCGCATATACACTTCCTCGGTTAATTCACCATGCAAGAAGGCGTTATGGACGTCCATTTGACGAACATCCCAATTTTGGGCAGAGGCAACGGAGAGAAGAGTGCGAACCATGACTATCTTTGCCACAGTAGCAAAAGTTTCTATGTAATCAATTCCTTCCTTTTGACTGTTGCCAGGAACCACCAAGCGAGCCTTATAATGTTCTACGGATCCATCGGCTTTATATTTAATTCAGTAAAATCATTTACTACTCAGGGCGCGTTTACCAAGAGGTAATTGTTAGAATATGCCATAGGCCAATTGACCTACATTTATTATTTATGAGACATGTAGTTGGAATTGTATTTTATGTTATTGGTCATCAAGTATGTGACTTGATAGTAAAACTCTTCTTGCTAATAAAATACTATTCTTGTTTGTCCATAGTTTTATCACATATTGTATTATTAAACTAGTATGAAGTTGATTGATGATCAAGTTTAACTGATCATGAACATGAGATATAAAATCAATTCATAAATACATATTGAGAATATTATATTGGACATGACCCAAAGTGGAAAAGAAATATTGCATGGGTTTAAGTCATAAATATTTTTTCTCAGTTTTATGTTTGGTGTCCTGTGACCTAATGTTTCTAATGATTCTTGCATGGGGAGAAAATATGTTTTACATAGTCAAACATCACTTTTAATTAGGTGATTATTATGACTATTGGTTGGGCTATTTTCTTGTCATGGCTTGAATATTAGAGATAGTGAAAGGGATTTGTCCCCCTCTTACTAGAGAGAGATATCCATAGGCCCCTTGATAGGGAAGACTATAGAGAATACGCACGACCATACTCAAATAAGTATTTATAAGGTGTTATTAATATTATTTATCGGAACAATCTACCTGGTGATCATGTAAATGGTTATTTTAAATTTTATAAGGATGACTAGGTCCATGCCTTATACTTAATTAGTATATCGTATGACAAAAGTACTAAATATTAAAGTAATGTTAGTTTATTATTTCTTTTACTTAACTTGGGTAAGCATAATGTCTTGCTAGACACCACTTATGTTATGTGGATAAATGTCTAGGACATTTTTCATTCACTACCAACGTTAAATGAAGCTACTGGGTCACACGCATAGACGATCTTGTGAGCACGATGTCCACATTCAATGAATCTAGATCGTGTCCAGATTCGTTGAACGTATACAAAAGGGGAATCAGATTCCGTATTGTATTTATTTAGTAATTTAATAAGTAACTAATTTTATTTATCAGATAAATGAAAATAATTACTTAATATTATTTATCCAACCATTGGATGATTAGAGAAATAGATGGATGAGATTAAAACTGTCAACATATGACAATTAGCGTTCTGATGTTGAAAACTATAAAAAGTTATGTTAATCTTTTTCCATGTAGCCATTTTTGATCTAATTAAAATAAAAAGCTATAACCCTAGAACAGAGAGAATCGTATCTTGCCTTTCTCTCTCAAAATTCCAACGAATTACCAAGTAGTTAGGATTCGTTCTGAATAGTTTTCAGAACATCGAAGGGGCTAGCATCCCGAGCGCTTGCAGAGGAGGTTGTCGCGTGGATACCAGTAGAGGGTGAAGCGTAAACAGCAGTGCCTCCACACCTAGTGGCTTCAAACATTAAGGTAGTTTTCTATCCATTCGTTTTTCTAGTATGTACGGATCCTGTTGGTGGAGTTTCGTAGTTTTTATTTTTTTATTTTTTTTCTACGAATTCCAACAGTAAGGAGGTCATGGTCCAAGTGTTATTTTTCTCAAAATAGAGATTTCTTGTTGCATGGCGTGGCGCCATTCCGGAATAGCAGCAGCCTCCGAATATTTGGTAGGCTCCACACCTGCACTAACAGTAGCTAAAAAACTACGATGGGAGTGAGAAAATTTATCACAAGACAGATAGTATGTTAAAGGTTACAGGGAGGTACTTGGATCGGCCGAAGAAGAGGAGAAGTAGAAGAGATAGATATATTAGAAGAAGACCACACAGTGTGATAGATATAATCTCGCAATTTTTGAGGGTGTTGCCAAGACCGATTACTCCTATTAAGTTCTAGAGTAACCAATTGCAGGCCATTATCCAAGAAGAGGAGCCAATGGTTGGGCTTCATCCAAAGGACTTAGTAGAGGGTCAACTTCAAAACCTGGCGGCTGAGCAAGAACCAACGAATTAGAAGAAGGAGAAGTGGCTGGACTGTCGGCAGAACTAGGTTTTGCAAGAGGCCCAACTTCAGCAAGTGGCCCACCAAGAGAAGCACCAGGAGGCGGCATTGGGCTAGAAGGAGTGGAGCCCAAAGGAGGCTTAGAAGTAGGAGAAGGCCTACCATAGACTGGTTTATGCGGATGAGACAAAGTGGAGCGAAAACCGGTTTGAGGATCAACCGAGGTCCCAGCAGAAGACCAACAAGTTCCCCAAAATTGGAATCCAAAAAAGTCGAATCAAAAGAAGAATTTTGTATAATATTCAAGAAAGGAAACTTATCCTCAACAAATATAACATCCTGAGATGTGAGAAAGTTATGTGTGCTTAAATCAAAGAATTTGCAACCTTTCTTTCTATAAGGTTAATCTAAAAATACATACTTCCTACCCCAAGAGCTAAATTTATCTTTAGGTAGACCATGATCATGCACATACGCTAAGCACCCAAAACTCTTAATGTGAGAATAAAGAAGGGGTTTTATTAATCAGAATCTCGAATGGAGTCTTTCTTTTTTAAAATAAAAGAGGGTGTGCGATTTATTAAATATCCTACAGTAAGAACACACTCTCCCCAAAATTGAATAGAAAGATTAGCTTGGAAGAGCAAAGCACGAGCCACATTTAAAATGTGACGATGCTTTCGTTCAACCTGTCTGTTTTGTTGGGCCATGTTCCAAAAAATAAGACTTTAGACATATGAATTCGGTGCCATTATATGTATGTATAGTTTTGACTTGTTTATTTAATTGTGTCCGAACCATAGCAAAAAAAAGTTTCAAATTTTGTGCCACTTCTTTCTTTTCTGCTAACAAAGATATCCAAACACACTTTGAGTAATCACCAAACATAGTCAAAAAATATGATCCACCACAAGACGATGGAACTTTATATGGCCCCGCAGATCACAATGTACCACATCAATTATTTAAGCTATTAGAAAAAGAAGCACGTGCCTGTTTGGCATGAAAACAGATAAAGCAATTAACTAAAGAATCAGACTGACAAGACTGTCCTAAAAATTGTTTAAGTACAAATGCAGAAGGATGGCCAAACGAATATGCCATAAAGAACTTAAATCAAAAACTTAAGTTGAACACACTAAACCAGATGTCGGCGGCAGTAGTCGTAAATAGTATATCTCATCTCTTTCTTCACCAATTCTGATCGACGTCCCCGAGGTACGGTCTTGTACAAGTATCAGATCATCATTAATGGTGATAACACATTTATTTTCTTTCGAAAGTTGAGACAGAAAAATCAAATTGCAACAAAATTCAGGGATATGAAGAACACGTTTAATTTGCAATTTTGGATTCAATGATACTGAACCAACTTCTGTTCCAATCACCCTAAACCCATTTGGAAGCCCCATTGTATAAGGAGAAGTAGGAGATAAATTCTTCAAATATTGCTTTCCACCTGTCATATGGTGAGAGCAACCACTATCTAAAATCCATTGGACATTTGGCTTACCAGAGAGATTATCAAATTCAGATGAGAATTTTTTATTGTCCAGCAAACTGATGAACGAAGACCATTAGGCTAGAGACAAACTGGGGATGCCAACTGAGGAGGAGGATGAAGCAGCTGTGGCGGCTGCTGTTGTTTTTGTCCATGCGCCAGTGGCATCCAATTCTCTCGCAGCATTTAGGACATGGCGTTGGCGGCCTAACCCGAGGAAGAAGGTGAAGCTCCAAGAACTCCTCTACCAGTTTCTCAATTGCGCCCCCTGCCTCTTGTAAATCTCCCGCGACTGCTGCAGCCGCTAGCAACAGTTCTGCGACCCTGTTCCAGCCGCCATTCCGAGTAATCCACCAATTGATAACAAGATTTCGCCTCATGTCCTTGTGTAAAACAGCGTGTATACTGTATTTTGTTTTGTCCAATTTTGGGAGCTACAAAGGCAACAATTTCTTGTCTAATATCTGTATTTTTTATCAAATTTCAATGGGATTCCTCTTTAACAATCATAGCATATATTTTCTTTATGTTTGAAATGAGTTCCATTTGTATTATATTAGAATGAACAGTACCAAAAATTGAGTCATCTAGACTTATAAGAAACTGGTGGACTTTATCTTCTTCTTTCTGTTTGATTAATTCAATCAACATACCATAACTACATGCCGACAATTATTGATAATTAACTAATTCATCCTATATTTTCTTTAATTTATCATAATAGACAAAGACTGACATACCAGATTGTTTGCAATTTACTAAAGCAGTTCTGAGTTCATGTTTTCTTAGTGCATTCCCGGACATGAACCGCTCTTTCAAATCTGCCCAGAGTTCATCACACCGCTCAATATATGATATGGTGGTTCGTAGATTTGGTTCAATAGTATTTAAAATCCACAAACCTACCAAGATATTGATGGTCCAGCATTCTTCCTCCTTGTCTGATCCACCCTTTGGTTTTGGAATTAAACCTTCCACGTTTCTTCTTAGCACGTAAAGCAAGTCGTATTGCTCTCACCCATTCATCGTAATTGTCTTCTCTAAGTTGTACTTAGCAAGAATTAGGTGATGACTGTCTGATATTCTCATATGTTTGTTCGTCTTCTTCAACGACAGTTGCAATACTGGTTGTTGCGTCTTTACCATTCATCTTGAAGAAAGGAAAGGTGATGGCTATGTTACTAGGGGTATAAACGGGTCTAGACCCTCTGGATACTCCCAGACCCTTATAGTGAAACATGGACCTAGACCCAGACCCAGACCCATACCCTCTGGGTATAAAATTTATGGACCCAGACCTAAACCTCTAGGGTCTAAGATGGGGTCTGGGTATACTCGTACCCGTATGATATTTTTCTATTTTTTTTCCTTGTTAAACAAAAATATATAAAAAAAAAAATTTCAAAAAATCGAACTTTAAAAAATCATGCCTCTATTATTCACCTTTGGAACAAACAACCACTGATATAAAATTTTGAATTAGAGAAAAAATCCACAAGAAACATCCAATGGAGAAAATAGTAATACTGATGTCTCGAAGAAGAAGAAATCTTGAAGAAAATTTCTCTTCTCTAAACTATGAGGCCCTAAGAAAATTATGAGGCCCTAAGAAATTTTGAAGAAAATTTCTCTTCTCTAAACTATGAAGAAAGTTTCTATTCTCTTCTCTAAGCTAAGAAAATAAACCACTCAATATCATAATATATAAATTATGTATTAATAAAAATATATAAAAATAATATAATATATATACAAATATATATTATTTTATTATAACGAGCATGTGAATATACGGGTTTGAGTATCATAGGAAGAATGGAAGTGAGAAGAGAAGTCATTTAGAATATATAGAATAATAGAATATAGTGAAGTCTAAAACTGTATTAGCTCATTCAATCAATAGTTCACCGCTTCGCCCCTAAGGGTTGATAGTCGTCCGCTAGTGGTATCGTATCGTATAGTTGATCAAGCTTTTGTTTTTACGAGTGATCTTTCCTGAAATTAAATATAATAAGAGAAGAAAGAGAGCTTTAGAAGCAGCCAATCTTTTCTTTATGCCCAAAGACTCCCATTTCTTTCTTGGTTGGACCAACTCAACGTACCCCACCCATACCCATTTAATAGAATCTATAAGGATACAGGTATAAAATTTTAACCTTACCCACTTAAACGGGTATAGAACTGCGTGAGTACGGGTAAGACCCGCCCCGTTTACAGCCCTATATGTTACCATAAAAGTTTCATTGAGAAAACTTTGTTTGAATTTTTCTGTTATATTGAAGAGTCGTAATTGGCCAATATGATCAATAAAGTTGCAGTCCAAATCCTAACTAGCTAAACTACTAGAAGATATATGATAGAGTCGATTTTTAATACAAAAAAACACTTTAAGTTTCAATTATTAGCCTTTGAAAATATTTTATTTATTTATTAGTCATAATTTATTATATTTAATTATTTTATTTACCTTTGTGCAGATTTCTAAAAAAGAATGAAAAATAAAGATTCCATATTAAATTTGGTAAAGGAAATTAAGAGTGCCCATGGTCATTGGGAAAGAGAAGATAAAAAAATAATAATAAAGCATATTACCTGCTGCAATAGTTGAATCCTTTAAGGATTGAGAATTTAGTTGAATCCTTATAAGATTAGGAATTTGCTTTTCTTTTGTCTATAAATAGAAGAACCACACAACAACAACAACAACAACAATAACAAAAAAGAAGAAGAAGAAGAAGTCCTTGTCGTAAAATCTAGGAAGCGGCGGTAATCATTAAAGGAGAGAAGAAGCTATGATCTACTTCAAGAAATTGGTTCTTTCTTTCCCTTTAATTATGAACTAAATTTTCTTTTTTTAGAATCTTGATGAAACTCTAGCCATGTAACTTTGGTCTATTTTATTTTGGAAGATTTATTATAAATTTATGTGATTCCATATCTTGGGATGTTTCTTGGTTTGTTACAATTAATTCTTTGTGATTGTTCTTGCAGAATAATTATTTGAGTTAATTGATATTTTTATCCATGCTTAATTCTTGTAGTCTTGAGTATGAGATATGTGATTTTTGCAAATATATTGTGGGTTTTAGAATTGAATAGTTCATGCTAATTTTAGATGATTTATGTCATGGAATTGAATATGTCATGCTAATGGTTAGATGAGTTATGTCATGCATTTAAGCACAATATATTTCTTTAGTGAATCGAAGCTTGTAACGTAGATCACCACATAAAGGTCTAATTTTTTCTCCTAAATAAAATTAAATCAGTGTTATATAGGTTAGCGATGGATTCAGGGTTCTAAATCGTCTTTCTTCTTTTTATAAAATTAATTTAAGATGATGATAATTTAAAAAAATCCTGACTAATATACAACCAATAAAGGGGGTCGATAAAGATAACTCAGAAATCTATAAGGATAACTCGAAAATAATTCATTTAAACATAAAAATTTCTCTCTCTACAAACATTCTCTCTAACCTCTCTCTAAAAAAACTCAAACTTTGAACATTAAACCTAAATTAGTCCAATGTATGGAGTCTCTTGAAGAATTACTGCAAGAAAATTTTAGTTTTGAGGTAAAAAAATAGATTGAAATTTTTTTTCAATTTCTAGTACACTTTCGCCCAGATGGGCGAAAATTCTGGACTACTTTCGCCATCTGGACCAAAGTTCCTTGAAACTTTCGCCCAGACAGGCGAAAGTGGCCCAGAATTTTCGTTCCCCATGGACAAAAGTGATCTTGGATTTTTTTTTTTTTTATGAGTTTAGTTTTAATTTTTTTTCGTAATGCTAATATTTTCATTTTATATTGATAGGCTGATGAAAATCTAAATACGTTTGAAGAATTTTTAGAATCGGAAGAATATATTGATCTTGGAAATTTATTCACAACAAACAGAATTTTTAGTTCCAAAGATGAGTTGGTCAACTAGCAAAACAAACTACAATGAAAGCCAAGACATATTTAATCATAAATCGGTATCAGAGATCAAGAACAGCTGACCGTCGACTGTATGTCACATTGGCTTGCGAGCGCGGAGGGGCAGTTAAAAAATATACGAAACCAATAGTTGACGATAAGGAAGAAGAAATTCCAATAAAAAGACGGAGACCTTATGAAACCAAAAAATATGGCTGTCCATTTAAACTAAAGAGAGAGAGAGAGCTAATGGTAACAAGCGAAAATTGACAATTGTTCGTGCACAACGGGAGCACAATCATAAAATAGCTGTTTACCATCACGGTCATGCTCAGGCTGCAAGACTTACAAAGGAGCAATTGCAACAGACTGAGCAGTTCAGGAAAAGTCATGTGCCGCCTCGTAATATCTTACGATTTTTCCGAGAACAAGACGTTGGTTGTGCAGTTAGGTAAATTAGAAGGGAATTATTTTTAATACTTTATTAAAATATTTTAGATTTGTTTTTCTTCCGTTAATAAGAAGAATTTGTTTATGTATGTAGTGCTCAGAAAATTTACAATGTTGTTGCGATAATTAAGAAGAACTGGATGCAGGGAAGAAACACGGTAGAGGAAGTTCTCTGCCTAAGTGCACAAAGGGGTTACACAGTCTTGTATAGAAATCATGAGGAGAGCAACGTACTTAGTGATACTGTCGTTGCACACCCGACATCAATTGCAATGATTAGAATGTGGTCATATATACTGATAATAGATACCACGTATAAAACGAACAAGTAAGTGCTCTAGTGGATCATTGTATTATTAAATCTCTTTATTAATTTATCCACATAAACATTTAAATTCATTAAGTACTCTAGTGGATCATTGCTTTTTAATAATTTTTTTTAATAAATAGTTTAAAATATTTTGAAGTCCGTTTAAAATAGTTGCCAATGTTAATCATTAATTTTTCCTTTTATTTTTTTAATTAAGGTACAATATGCCACTATTGGAAGCTGTAGGGATGACTCCGACAGGAAAGAACTTCACAGTGGCAACAACTTTTATGTGCAATGAACATGCTACGACATACAGATGGGTTCTTCAACAAATCAAGCACTTATATTTTACATCTGCTATGTCAAATGGGCACGGTTCAATTCTTAATGAAGGTGAGCCACTAGTGATTCTTCCCGATAAGGAAAGCGGACTAATGCCGGTGATTGATGATGTGTTCAGAAATTCATATCATATGTTATGTAGAAGACACATTGATCAGAATGTGTTGACAAAGTTGATAGAGATGGTTAAAGACGAAGAGGTGGCACAACGGTTCGTGAATGGCTGGTAGAACAAATTAATAAATGAAATTGATGAGGAGGAATATCAGAAAAAGTTGGAAGTGTTGAAACTATGGCTATCAACGTGTCACAACTGCGAGATGGATGCCCTTTGCCTCCAATACAAGTGCAATGGCAATACCATCGAGATGTACGAGTTAGTGGATGGGCAGACCCTTATCATAACCGGATTGTAGATTGGGTGAGATACCATGAAATGTATCCGCTTCAGAGTCATTCGCATGTTGTTATTAACTAGTCAATCTATAATGTTCTTATATAAATTATAACGTGATGTTTGATGTTATTATTGCTATTTCAATTTTTTTAATTTAAATTCTTCTAATTATCTTATTATTATGAATTAATATACCGAGACGTGAAAAAATTAAAATAATGAACAACAGAATATTAGAAAATAAAAAAAGGGAATGTAACAAAATATATGACAAAGTATCCAAATATATAACATCATACTAAGGAGCGAGGTAATGCCTCCTTAGTAAATCAAAAACCGTATGAAGTCTCTCTCTCATCCACATCCTCTCCGGTAGCCTCACGTGCAATCAAATCCAATAGAGCTTGGGGTGGCATCGCTGGAGCTACTGGTACATGAAATCCAAGGGGACTATTGGAGGGATTCTGTATCCTCGGGTGACTGCGGGGGAGGAACCAGTCCATGTAATCATCCCTATAGGAACTCGGTGGAATAGTTGGAACACTAGTCCAGGAATCTGTCAGTAAATGCGAAGGTGTCTCGAGCCACAGTGCCTCCACAAAAGTATTCCTCACCCCGTACATCTTGTTGTTGGCGGGCTGCGTGCCTTATCAGGTTGGATAGGATGGGCGGAAATACACTGCCTAAACCCAAACTGTCTCAACACCCTGTCAGGCATATACGGCTCGGCACGGTCAAAGTATGCAATGAACCCGTGCCACGTGGAAACCCAGCAAGCCCGAATCTCCTAAGTCTTGTACAGTGGATGACAGTGAAGACTGGTAGCTAGTGGCAACATAGTGAAGCTCCGCTGCATTAAACCCTACACCACCAGTCAGAGCCAAACCCAGATCACCCTGGACGATCCGTACCAACTGATCCCGTGATAACCTCGAATCCACCGCCCGACCATATGCAGGTACCCCGAGAATCAGCTCCACATTGTATAATGTCATGGTCATCTCACCCCATGGCATGTGGAAGGTATTGGTGTCGGGCTGCCACCTCTCAACAAAAGCCGAAATCAATGCGGAATTGGGGTGCTGGAACATGCACGATCGCAGGTGTGTAAGACCTGCCCCGACAACTAATGAACGAACCTGTAGGGTCCCATCCTGTGAGTGCCATATAACACGATCGGCACTTCAATGAACCACGATCTTGAAGATAAAACAAATAAATGTAGCAAATTTATTACCGTTACATAATAAATCCTAAACTATTTATATAAATATAAATATTTGACAAATTAAAAAATAATAATAGTAAAAATAACATGTAACTTTAAGATAAAGATATGTACCCGACCACGCCATATCTGACCCGCGACATGTCCACCATATGATGGGATGAGCTCCGGGTCAACATGACCTCCATCTGCTGGGCCAGTCTGCTCCTAGTCTGAAGACTTGACTTTCTTCCTCCTCTGAGTTGGAGCCGAAACTTCACGAGCCACATTGGGTCTTTTGTTACGAGACCCTAAAATCTTACTCATAATCGACATAAAGCTCCCGGTCAATCCTTTCCCTTTCTCTTGACGAGGACGTCCACTAGCATGTGCCACAGATGCCACAGGTATGGGCTGCTCCTCATCTCCAGCATCCTCACCCACATCCTGATCATCATCACCACCATCACCACCATCATCACCTCCTTCATTCACCTCTCCCTCAATATGTAGGGCCTGGACCCTGTCATGCTCCTCGCCAAGCTCCCTATCACTCTCAAAGCCCCTATCACCCTCACAAACTCTATCTGCAGGCTTCCCTATGTAAGGCTCAGAGGATGAAACACCGAAATCAGCATGAGAATACCTATGTGTGCTGCATGAAGAATCATGAGGGGCGGCACCAACCATCTGATAAAAAAACTCTACCCTTATCTGCCTCGGTTGACCACTAAACTCCAATATAGGCTCCTGGGCTGCAGATTTGTATGGTATGCACGGTCATATAGTGGGAGCGTGTAAGTAGGTATCATATACTGTGTCTGGGGAGTGTGAAGGTTCGGGATGTGCAGATTCATATGTCTCATATGACACAGGGGTGTAAGACAGATGTGGTTGGAAGAGAGGTCGAGATTTAAAAGGTACGGCCGGTGGCTGGGTAGAAGACCCGGGTGCACCTGTTCCATGATGGAAACCAGGTGCGAGAGGGGTAGGAGTAGCAAAGAGGTCAGAGTTACTATGTCACCCTCTAGTACCTCTAGATGAAGCTGTAACAGTGCGACCATGAACTCTACGGACAGGACCAAGATCATCATCGCCTCTACGTCCGCCTAGTCAAACCATCTATTATATATTCAAACTAATTAATAGCTATTCATCATATATTTCAACATTTACTTTAACATATATTATTATTTTATTATTTATTATTATTGGGATCTGTTATTTCATTTTTACTATTTCTTTAATACTATTATAATCCATCACTAATATTCTTTAGTAATACTTATTAATTTATATATTATTCGATCTTATCTCCTAAACCCTAAACCTAAGGCCAATAATAACAATGAATTCAAATTAAAATTCAAATAATTTAGCAATTACATAACATTTTCTTATTAAACACATAATTGTAAGCAAAGAATTTTAAATTACTTACATTTACTGTACATAGACAAAAATTAAATAACATTTGAAATAACATTTATTATTACTTTCTTATTGACCTTACTGGGATTTATTAATTTATTTCTTCTCACTAACAATAATTCATTTCATATTGTTCACAAAAACATAATTCATTATCATATTAACAATAAAAATTATTACATAAAATATTTTAAACAACTAGTCATACACATTCTACACATATAAAATTAATTAATAATTCAAATAATCATTTGTGAGAAAAAAATAAATGTATAATAAAAAAAATTCAAATTTTTTTGCCAAGGCTGGACGAAAGTGCAGGTGACCTTTCGTTCGGGCCTAAGAAAGGATTGGTCACCTTTCGTTAGGCCCAGCAAAAGTCACCGAGCACTTTTGCCGGCCAGGGCAAAAGTGGCAATTTCGGCAGGAAAAAAAATAAATTTAGAAGTACGATTTTTTTTCAAATTAAAGGCATATTTTTATGATCTAAACCGATAAATTTGTAAATAAATGAGAATAGATTGAAGAACTAACTTTTTTTAAAAAATTTTGACAGTCGGATCTTCCTAGATCTAAGAGTGAAGTGAAGAGTCCTAGAGAGCGTTTAGGGAATTTTTTTTAGAGAGAGGAAGTTTTTAAATGAAAATGAAATTTTTTGAATTTTTTCGAATTATCCTTATAGAAACCAGAGTTGCCTTTATCGACCCCCAATAAACTACTAGAAAATAGAAAATATATACAATACAATTATGCAAGGTAAGTAGCCTCCTAAGTTTTTGACAGAATCAACATAATTAGGAAATAGACATGATTAATATTTGAGATCAATAATGGTATAACATACCAGATATTTAAAATTTCATTTGACGTACTACATGTACGCTATAAACTCTCTATTATATTGCATAAATAATATTTATTTGGAATTATACGTTACCTTTTCCTTTCTCATTATTATCACTTTTGGTGATAATTTAAATATTAGATTCATGAGTCATTTATAAATTATTATAAATAATTATTATAATGATAATATATTATAGAAATAAAATTGTTAATTTCATTCGCTTCAGAAATGACATAAAATTATTATAAATATAATATTCCATCAATAATTACTCAATCCTTTATTCAGTCTCAAAAGGTGATCAATGACGTTGAGATTTTTCTCTCAATGTTGCTACGACATGAGCATATTTGAGACATGCAAAACATAAATTATCTCTATGTTATTTTAATTGAGAAAAAATCTAGATCAAATATAACATTATATACTGATAGATTGATCAAAATATTGTACTTACAACAAATATGAGTTTTCTATCGGCATAATAACCATTTTCTGGTGATTGTACCTTCCTTTTAGATTTTGTCAAAATCTGTTTTAAGAGATTATTGAACCTTCAGGACCTCATAAATTAATAAGAAAAGAAATATTTATAATCGTGATTTCTCAACTGCGTTTTCAGAAATTAAATAGATTTATACAAGGATCTAGGATAAAAGATTTGATCTTTCCATGACATCAAGTTATATATTAAAAATAAAACATAAAAGAAAGAAAAAACTTATCAGTAGACCAATAATGAGGCTTCAAAGTAATTCATATCTACTTCCAAAATCTGTTAAATGTGAAAGATTAAAGTTTTAGGGAAGAGAAATTGTTTAGAGAGAGAAAGAGGGTAAGAAAAAATGAATTTGTTCGCATTATATTTTTAAAACTCGGATATTCAACTATAATACATGTATATATATATATATATATATATATATGCAACATATGACAAATTTCATCCCAAGTATTTTAGCAGCAACAAAACATGAACATCTCTAATTTAGCAATATGCTTTGATTTCTTTCTACTTTCTCCCAACAAGCAAGCCTCCTCATAGAGAACCATCTCAACACCCTGAATAACATCTTCCATCTCGTCTGAGCTTTATTGAGGGGAACAGAATGAACAAGAAAGCTATTAACAGCGCTCTGCAGATAGTTTTGTGATCCCAAAGTGGAGCTCTGAAGAGGACACTCGGAATTAAAAAAGCCCAAATGCTCATCGCCAAGCATAAGATCAGACATTCTGTTTTCCCCAGAGAAATTTAGGATATCAAAAAGTTACGCTAAGCCAGATTCAACTATGCTCAAGGTAACTACAAGTAAGCTGATAAAAGGTTTCATTACAAATAAATAGGCAGGGATTAGTTTTCATTTAATTTGGAACTTGAAAGAAACAACTGGATAACAAGTTTCAACTATATATATATATAATCGTAAGGCCAGTAGTTGCTTGGAAATATTGTAACACCAAATGCAGTATCTCTAACATGCAGGAAAGCATAGATCTTTGTCTCTAATTGCTTTTCATTCATAAGACATGAAGTTGTCAGCTACATCAGATTACTCTATATCCTTGCTTTCATAATTTATGCCTCGAGGATAAAATAAGAGAGCAAAAAAGTTAAATATACAACTTCAGTCTCGCAAAGGGTGCATAAAAAAGAACCAGAAGATTTATATAAACTGCTTAGCAGATTTTCAATCATAAATGTCAATTTAATATAAGGTGCTGAGAGATAAGAAGCTGTTACCCAATAATTTTGCCTTGTTTCCATAGAACAATTTCAACTCATCCAGCAGATAAACAAAAAGCCTGTCGTCCAGTTTTGTTTCCTCAATGAATTATTGGAGATGGTCCCTAAAAGAAAGCAAATATAGAAACAGTCAGACAAATTATTCAGTATCAAGCATGGTGATTATAAATTTTCTCTATATGATCGAATTAATGTTTTTTTATCCAGCCAGAATCTGTTATGTTGTTGGTAATTTATTTGTCCTTTCCAGAGCGAATATGGTAAGAAGTTTAGTTACAACTATCCAATTAACGATTTTCAACCTCACTTAGCTTGCAACAACAAGCAGCTGAATCATTATTTAGGAGTCCATTATTTCTATTATTAAAAAATTAGTAAGGCCCCTACATTATTATTTCTAAATGTTGGTGTTTCGCCAAAATATTAGCCTTTCAGTTTGGACCCAGTATTCCTGCCATAGAGTGAATAAACAACACTTGAAGAGGCAAACAAGATACAGAAGCTTCAAGTGTATTTCATATGACCATACAACAAGAAAATAGGCAAAGAAATTTTAACCTTAAAAAATATCCGCATAGGAAAGGAAAATTTTATATACGAGTATCCAAGACTTTGAAAACACATTATTAAGAAGACATCACTCCTGAGTTACATGAGATGCCAAAAGAGATGCTTCCTGTTATATTAGACTTGGAACTATGATATTGTGCATGTTTCCAAAGGACAAAAAGGAAGAATGAAGAAACATATTATGCCTGATAAAAACAAAAACGTAAAAGAAGATTTCTAGGCAGAGAGCCTTTGGTGAAAAGGTCAGATGATCAGACACACTATGAAAGTCGTATATAAAAAGTAAAAAGGAAAAAACAGAATGATTATTTGTATCGTTACCTGGCAGGAAGGAACTGATGGAATTAGTTCAGAGATGAATGAAATTGCCCAATAGGATGCCCTTATTTGATACTGTAGACACCATTACATGAGCGACCAAAATTGCTGTAAATAAGGTGCGGAGTATCCTGAAAATTAGAAAAACAGAACAGTGATAAAAGAAAGGATAAATTGGGATGACGTAGGAAGAGAAACGATAAACTGTCAAATTTTGAAGCATTAGTCCAGGGCTAGCCTTGATCAGGGGATAAGTTCATCATCGACTTCTATGTGGTGAATGTTTACAACTTTGTGCCAGTCTTCTCCTTTCTCGAACTCTAAGCGTTGTTTGAGCAATGGGCAGCTGTCGATGATCAGTCTAGAGAGGGACTCCGGCAGTCCCTTTTTTGGCAGGAGCAAAGGGCAATCTCTCATGGTTAGACCAGAGAGGGAGGGAGGCAAGCCCTGTTCAGGTAGTGAATGGAGCAACGGGCAGTGTTATATTTCTAGAGATTCAAGGCAGGTGATGTGTTGGAGAAGCCCAAAGTTGAGCATCTTGAGATCCTTATGCGATGCCAGGCGGAGAGATGTAAGAGTGGAAGGCAATAGAAAATCGTCTGGAAGAAATGTCTCTTCTTCATCTGTACCGGATAATTCAAAATGTGTTGGAGAGGGCAGCCTCGGCAAACCCCACTCTCTGCGGCAACTCCTCCAAAGCCTTTGACAGCGGTCAATGGTGAGGTCCTCTAAGCTAGATGGCAAACCACCTTCTGGAAAGCATTCAATTTCTGGACAATTCCATAGAACCAATTGTCGAAGAGATGGGAGGAGAGTGTGCATCTTTTCCGGCAATGACTTTAGCTTCAGGTCGAAGAGAGTAATAGAGGTTAAATTTGGAGCGGAAATCCCTCTGTAGGAAATAACTCAAAATTATTGCAATCCATTATGTACAGAGTTTGTAGGGAAGTGAAATTCTGGTTCTTCATTGAAATATCTTCAACGGCCAAAATAATCAGACAAGCGACAGAGGAGATTTTATTTTATTTAAAATTATTTCGCGAAGGGACAAGTGACAGGTCATCTCGTCGGGCCCCAATTCCAAATTCTCACATGCAAATGCTTGAGTCGTTTCAATGTAGTGGGGAGGTGATTAATTGGCAAGTGCCCGATTTTCTTGCATGCTCTTATATTAAGCCTTTCAAGACTAGGCAAGAGTCGGTAGAGATATGAGGATGATGAGAGTATTTAAATTTGGCATTTCATCAATCTGCAAATATCGAAGAGCACACAACTTCACTGGCAATTCTACTTTGGGTCAAATATATTCAATCCACCATTAGCATTCACAAGTCCTGGACATCCACAGATCTTTAATTCCCTTAACGAGGGAAGCTTCTTTGGAATTTCTCCGACCAACTTTGGACAATCATCAATTATTAGATCTTCAAGACATGAGAAACCTCCATTGATCGGAACATGCCATTTTCTCAACTCTTGCATCTTCTTAATTGTAAATTCCTTCAGACAAGGAAATGGATTTCTCTTACCGTAAAATTCTTCACCCATCTCCGATACTTTACTTAGACCATCTATCTTGAGATACTTTAAGGAGGGTAGCTGCCCAATAGCTGGTAAAGAATAGCAATTTTCACAATCAGAAATACTAAGGGATGTCATCCTACAAAAGGAAGGATCTCCAAGCCAATCAGAGAGCCATGTTCCCGGATATCTATTAATCTTAACACCCTCTATTTCCAAATGGGGTTGTAAATTCGCAAGCACATCTTGTGCTAGTTGCGAGCTTGCAGCATCACCATTCCACTCCAAAGTCAGCTTATTAATGTATTTCTTACCCTTCATGTTGGCCTTTGAAGCATCCTGAGCACTAGCAACACTTTCCAGCCCAGAAATAGTGAATTCTCCATGGAGATTACAAAGCCTCCCTAACTCTTCAATCCTCAAACTGCTATCTTTGCCAAACATAAGAGAGCCCATGGATAAGAGTTGAAGCTTTTCTAGTCTTTCAATTTTCATTGGCATTTTGGTCAGTTGAACCCCACTTACATCCAAATGCCGCAAATTAATTAGTTTCTCCATATTTTCCGGGAACACTTTCAGAGATGTACAACCAGCCAACAACAGAGTTTGTAAATTATAAAATGTACATATCCAACTTGGCAACTTTTCAATTAATGTATAAGACAAGTTCAAAAAGCGGAGTTCTTCAAATTAGAAAGGGCATCAGGTAGTTCTTTAATTTTATAAGATGATAAAGATAGTACCCTTAATGACCTAAATGTGGGTAAGAAATCAACTAACACTATTTGGCTCATTCTGTGAAATATATCTCCACGAAAGTATAGTGGCAAGAATGTCCTCAAACACTTTGAATCATGCAGAGGTTTGAATTTTTGAAACACATCATTATAACTGCTTAGATAAGAGAGATGCCGCACTGCAATTAAGGGATCATTGCACTGCTGATGATCTTCTAACCGAACAAAGTATTGCCCAGACACAGATTTAGCCAAATCATTAACAGGATCATGCATTGAGAATTTTTCATCACTTGACTGCTCAAAGAATGACCGAAGTCTTAGTTCACGAAAGAACTCCTCACCTATATCTTCAAGCCTTTTTCTATTGATTCTGGGGCCCTGCAACATATCATTAGCCATCCACAACAAAATCACTTCATTTTTACTAAATTGATAATCCTTGTGAAACACTGCACAATAAGAAAAGCATCTTTTCAGATAGGATGAAAGACAATTGTAGCTCAATCTTAGTGAAGGTAAAACTTTGTCATTATTTGCTTGATCCCACTCTTCACTTCTCAAAATTTTGTTCCAATCCTCAACCGTTTCTTCAAATCTCAACAAACCTGCTAGTGCTTTTACTGCTAAAGGAAAGCCTTTGCATTTCTTCACAATGTCTTTACCTATGGACTCAAATTCCAAGTTTCTATGGATCAAAGCGTGTTTTCTAAACAGAGACAAACAATCTTCTTCAGACAGAAGGTTCAAACGATGAATATGTTGAGCACCCATAGTCAATGCAACCTTTTCATCACGTGTTGTGACAATGATACGACTACCGGCTTTTCCATATTTTAAAGGCTTCGATAGCATCAACCAATCCTCGTAGTCCCTATTCCAAACATCATCTAGAACAAGAAGGAAGTTTTGATCGGACAGATCCTGTTTGAGCTTTTTCTGAAGCAAGTTCATATCGGTCTCATTAGGATCATATGATGATTGGGTCACTTGGTGTAGAATTAACTTTGTGATCCTTAAAGGATCATATTCTTCGGAGACACAAACCCATGCTTTTACATCAAAATGGTCCTCCAATCTTTCATCATCGTAAACAAATTGGGCAAGGGTGGTCTTCCCTATTCCTCCAAGTCCAACTAATGAAATCACAGCGAATTTTTCTCCATCTGCACAATTATGAAGCAACTTTTGGATGATCTCGTCTTTATCAGCCTCTCTGCCGTACACATCATCTTTATGAACCAAATAAGTCTGGTAGGATGTTGGTTTTTTCGACACTACTTCCCTAACTAAACCCAGGTTACAATCTGTTTCTCAAAATCGTCTAACTTTTTAACAATCTCTTTTAATTTGGGCATTATCTCTTCAAGAAATTCAATACTGACTGGTTGAGCTTCCGTATTCAGTTTCCACCTTAACCCTCAAAGCTTCGGTATTGATCTGATCCAGCAAGTCATCTGCTTGGTAAACAACTTCTTGGAGTTCCTCAAGCCACTTCTTAACAGCAGGGTTCTTACTCTGCTTGCTCTCGGCATCATCAAGCACAGCCTGAAGGATAAGTAATTTCCACTTGAGCTTCTCCAAGATTCGGTAATCATACTTTTGTTGGCAAAATAGATTGAGGAAATCAGGGGTGGCCATCCGATCAAAGAGAACTTGAAGGAAAGAAGAGAGGAAGGAAGCTCCCACTGTCAAAGCAATATCCATAGCTCTTGAGATAAGGAATAAGGAAATGGAAGCAGAGAGAGAAGAAGGAGGAGGCGAAGGAGAAGAGAGCAGAGAATGGGAGAAATAGTCTTAACCTAACAAATGGGGTCTTCTCATGGTGGACTAAGTTTATTAGATCTAATCCCACTTTTAATATTAAAAAATTTTATTGTCCTTCCAACCATTTCATCTCTTTTAACATTATCTCTTCCTTTCAATTTCTCCCTCCCCACTCGTTCGTTTTCTCTCTCTCACTCACTCTCTCTCTCCCCTGCATCTTCCCATTATTTCTTTCTCTCTTCATCTCCTTCAAACTTTCTCTGCAAAAAGGAAAACCAGAATTGCAATGCAGACAAAACACAATCAATAGAGAGAGAGACAGTGGCGGAACTACCCGGGCCCAAAAAAAAAAAAAAAAATTTTAAGAATTTTAATATTTTTATAATTAATCCCTTCCAATTTTGAATATTTTATATTTAGAATTCATTTATTTTATAGACGAAATTTTCGTAAAATTTTTAATGTTAATTAGCCCTTTCAAATTTTCTGATGTGGTTCCGTCAATAGAGAGAAGAGAGTACTCCAGTTCAGGTTGTGGTCTCACCGAAGCCGGGAATCTCTCCCAAGTGAGTTACACTCCTGAGACGAGGAAGAAGGAATCCTTCTTGGCCTCTTCAAAGTTGTGCTTTGTATTCTTGATTTGTAGGAGTGAGTAGATGATGTGGATTTCCGAACTAGGGAGGTCAAATGTTGAAAAAAATAAATTAAAAATCGAATCGATCGAATTATTAGTTTATTAGTTTAATCGGTCAAATTAGTGTTCGAACCGAATAGCATAACAAATTGTATAAAAAATTAAAAATATATATTAATAACTCATTCATATAAATAAATTAGCCTAAAAATCAGTGTAGCGCGAAGAAAAAACCTTATTAAAAAGAAAAATAGAGAAGAAAATTAATTATATTAAAAAAAATGTCCTTTAAGAAAATGTCAAATATAATAATTTGAGAAAATATCTTACTTTAAAAAAATGATATTTTATTCTTGAGAAAGAAATTATTATTTCATGAAAAATGATATTCCAATATTTGAAAAGCTCCACAAATAAAATTATGAGTTAAAAAAAAACTAAATGATTTAAAAATTTTATAAGAATTCATACCCCAACCCTAGAGCCCTCCGCTGTCCTTTCCATTCCCCTCCCCAACCTACTCCAAAACCCTCCTTTTCTCCCATACAAAAAACTCATCAAAAAAATTCCTCTTCCCTCATCCCAAAAGTGTTTTTAGGCTCAGACCAGATAGGCCAATCGAACCGGTAACCGGTAGTAATCAACTTGAGTCCTTTACTGCAAGGGAGATGGATTTGTAGTTCTTTGGAATAAGCGAGAAAGAAATATTCAGTTGACCTATAGAACCGAAGGAGCATCAGATCAGTCAAAATTCGCGGTTTGACCAGGAACCGAGATGACCTAAAAAAACGAATTTTTTTTAAGTTGAAGTGTAAAAACTAAAAACTTGTGTTTGAGAACTTTAATTTGTGCTTGAATTAATCTAGGACTTTGGAAATATTTGTTGATTAAAATTTTGGACTATAATATTATACTTGTGTTGAATTAAAATTTTCATTTGTGCTAGGAAAGGGAAGATTTGCACTCTTTTATTTGGGTTCAATGAATGTGTTTTAACTTCTAAGTATTGATATGTAATTTTTTTTTTTTTTTTGAAGAGACATTGATAGGTACTTAGCAATTATTATATGTTTTCTTAGTTATTTTACTAAATTATTAATATATTAAATATAATGACATCATAATAATGATGTCATCCAATTTTTTGTATCGGTCCGACCGGTTCGATACAGCCATCCAATGACCCAATAACTTGATCGGTTTGATATTCGGTCCGGTTCTTACAACATTACATCCCACCCCATCCCAAAATATAAAAAAATAAAAAAAAATTCCCTAACTCATGAAAAAAGAAAAGGAAAAACTTAAATTTTTTTTTGTCACTTAAAAATTAATGATAAAATTGATTGAAGAATGAAACTATTTCAAGATTCTATGGTGATCAATAGGATATTTACGTAAGATCGATATTTACATTTTAAAAAATAATCATGCACTAAGATTTGTTATGTGATAATTTTAAATGAAATGCTTTTCTTTTTCCAAATAGATTTCCCTCAAAAGAGAATACTAATTTACATAAAAACTTTCGGTACTTGAAAATTAAAATGAAAAAAATCGAGTATTTATAATACTTTTCCTTTTCAACCTCCCCCATTCCTCCCTCCCCAAAACCCCCTCTTCTCTTACCTATCCCTTGACAAAAAAATCTTCTCCTCCTCCAAAAAACCCCTCTTTCCTCGTCCCACCCCCTATCCCAAAAAATAAAAAAATAAAAGATCCCCCAACTCAAAAAAAAAGAAAAGAAAAAACTTAAATTTCGTCTTGTCACTTAAAAGTTAATGATAAAATTGATTGAAAAATAAAACCACTTCAAGATCTTATTGTAATCAATAGGATACTTACGTAAAATAGATTTTATATTTTAAAAAATAATTATGCACTAAGATCTTTTAGGTGCTAATTCTAACTGAAAATGCTTTTCTTTTCAAAAGAAATGCCCCTCCAGAAAGAATACTAACTTACACCAAAACTTTCAATATTTTTAAAAATTAAAATGAAAAAAATTGAAAATTTATAATACTTTTCCATTTCAACCTCCTTCTCCCCCCTTCTTAACTCTCCTATAAGAAAACTTTCTTCTCCCATCACCTTGAACTTCTCGTTCTCTCCTACTATTCCTACAAATTGAGCAAAAATTTGTTATTAATATCATTCCCCACCTCTCCATCCCTGTCTCCCAAAAAAGATCCTCTCGTCCCCTCCTTCCCATCTCAGCCCCTCCTCCCCTCTCCCTCACAAAAAAGAAGATAATAAAAGAAAAGAAAAAATAAAACCCCTCCTCTTAAAAATACACCTCTTCCCCTACAAAATAATAATAATATCAAGCTACGCCTGCTGAGCAAGATGCATTTCGATTTCCTCTTCTGTGGACGTACCGAAGTATGACGCGGGACGGGAAGAGAAACACTTT
Organism: Catharanthus roseus; assembly: GCA_028651295.1. Lineage (NCBI taxonomy): Eukaryota > Viridiplantae > Streptophyta > Magnoliopsida > Gentianales > Apocynaceae > Catharanthus > Catharanthus roseus. The sequence goes on from JAPQWS010000159.1 coordinate 8,175,810, forward strand.
TTTCTCTTGACTTCTTTCTCTTGACTTCTCCCTCTCCCGCTGGCTAGTCTCTAACCCCTGTAGGCAGATACTTGTACTCAAGCCTTTCTCTTGCCACCAATCCATCTGTCTATTCCTTTTTCATTAGCTAACTGAATTCAGAGATAAGCAGAAAACCTAAGCAGCTCTAAAAAGAAGAACAAGAACCCCACCTCAACTGGTGAGCCCGAACCAATAATAATAATTATAAGAAGAAGAAGAAGAAGAAGAAGAAGAAGAATGATAATAATAATAATAATAATAACAATAATAATAATAATAATAATAATAATAATAATAATAATAATAATAATAATAATAATAGATCCAGAGAGTAACTGAAAGAAAACCAAAAAAAAAAAGACAAATGAAAAATTACATAATTTTAATTTGATTAATACTCAAAGAATTACTAAAAAGAACATGTAAAGGTAAAAATTTTTCCTGTCATGACTACTTTCTATTTTTTCTCCTCTTTTTCCATTAGGGCCAAATCGAGGGACTGAGAGGATTATCTCAGCATTTTTTATTGACTGACTTATTCATTCCTGCAAACTATGATGAATAAATTGTCATTTGGATCGAAGTTAAACATAAATATAAAAAAAATATAACAAACGTAAAATTTAAAATTCACAACACAAATTATAAACCACTGAAATGGTAAACTATTTTCTCCTAACTATAACGATGAGCAAACTAAACTTGCAAAAATAAAAAACGATAAATTTAAACATAGAAGATGAAAAATGAAGACAGCACACAATTGTCATCAATGTAACTTAATCAATTTCAGGAAAAAAATGTAACTTAATCAAGTGAAATAGTGAGATTAGCATGTTATACGCTAATTTTGTATATATAAGAAAAATAGATGAATTTCAAACACTACAGGTAGATTAACATCACGGGAGTGTGCCCAAGAGTAATTCTTATGATGGATATATATGATAAAAATTTTTGCTTACCAACTCCTTGTTTGTTATTTATAAACAGTGACAAACGCTTAAATAGTGTATACCCAATGTTTGGTGTGAAGGTTTCTAGCACATTGTTAGGTGTGTCTTGTACTATCTTTCTACCTAAGACGATCCATTGTATTTTTATGCTATCGATTATGAACCTTGACTTTACTTCCTCGACAACTGCATTAGAAATGTACTAGCTCTTGCATAGGACAAACTTCTCATTAAATAGATCAATAGATATATCAAAAAGGATAGCTAGAATCCTTGTTCCCTGTTTTAACAAATATAGGATAGTTGAAATATTTAATTGTAATTCAATTAATGTTATTAAATATGGATTAAGTCTAAAAGCTTTACCTCATCATCAACCAAAATTATTTTTTGGTATATTTTTCCAGGACTGTTCATAAAATTCAAAACTTGTATTTTTTTTCTTGGACTCTGACTTTTGCCGTCCAAACTCTCATTCCTTGCAAGATTGAATTCTTTAGTGTCGTTATCTTCTTCTAATATTTTGAGATATTGTGGACACGTGTCGTTGGTAGCTATCTATTGGGCAATGCAGGTCCTGTGATAGTCATGGTCGGACTCCGACCATGTCTTAACTTTTTCACCGTTATCAAAATTCTTCAGGAAAATAACACACAACTCGTTAATAGCCTCTGAATAATGTATTATTGTGTCTAGATGAACAAAGTTTCTTGGGAGAAAGGGTGGGGCAATAGTTGGTCGACGGAAAAAGTTTGCAGTAGACGAACTCTGGGCAAGCAAATTACCCATTTCAACATTATCCAATTAAGCCCCTTGATTTGCAAAGTTCTATAAAAAGTCCTTCAAAATATTATAATTGTGTAATTCAAGGCCTCGTCTAATATTCCTTCAAATTCAAATACATCGACCTACTTGGATATTTTCTATAGAAAAATAAAAAGAAAAAAGAACAGAATAGTAAAACTCATGCATAAATAAACCTAATTTCACAACACTTCATCCTTCTTTCTAAAAAAAAGTGTTGTTATCTTCTTCAAATACTTTGTGATATTATGGACACGTGTGGTGGGCATCCATTGGGCAATGCAAGTCCCGTGATAGTCATGGCCGGACCCCGACCATGTCTTAACTTCTTCACCATTATCAAAATCCCCTAGGAAAATAACACACAACTCGCTAATGACATTCCAATTATGTTATTGTGTCTAGAGGAACAAAGTTCCTTGGGAGAGAGAGTGGGACAGTAGTCGGCAGACAGAAGAAGTTGGCAGCAAACTATCTCTGGGTTGCAAATTACCATTTTAACATTATCCAATTGAGTCCCTCAATTTACAAAGTTCTCTAAAAAGTCCTTCAAAATATTAGAATTATGTCAATCAAGTCCTCATCTAATATTCCTTTAAATTCAAATACACCCAGAGCCAGATCTATTTGGATATTTTCTACAGAAAAATAAAATAGAAAAGAAAACATAACTGTAAAAACTCATGCATAAAGAAACATAATTTCACAATACTTCATCCTTCTTTCTAAAAAACACTTTATCCTTCGGTGTTGTTATCTTTTTCTAATACTTTGTGATATTGTGGACACGTGTCATTGGCGGCTATTCATCGTGCAAGGCAAACCCGTGATAGTCATGGTCGGACTCTGGCCATGTCTTAACTTCTTCATCGTTATCAAAATCCTCCAGGGAAATAACACACAACTTGTTAATAGCGTTCGAATTGTGTGTTATTGTATCTAGAGGAACAACGTTCCTTGGGAGAGAGGGTGGGCTTAGGAAAGAGGGTAGGCAATAGTCAATGGACGGAAGAAGTCGGCAGCAGACTAACTATGGGCTTGCAAATTACTCATTTCAACATTATACAATTGAGTCTCTTGATTAATAAAGTTCTATAAAAAGTCCTTCAAAATATTAGAATTGTGCCAATCAAGTTTTCATCTAATATTCCTTCAACTTGAAACATACCCAGAGCTAGATCTATCTGGACACTTTCTACAGAAAAATAAAAAAGAAAAACAGAATTGTAAAAACTCATGCATAAATAAACCTAATTTCACAATACTTCATCCTTTTTTTTCAAAAAAAAAAAAGAAATTCATCCTTTAGTATCGTTATCTTCTTCTAATACTTTGTAACATTGTGGAGATGTGTTGTTGGTAACTATCCATTGGGCAATGCAAGCCCCGTGATAGTGGTGGCCGGACCCCGGCCACGTCTTAACTTCTTCAGCATTATCAAAATCATCCAGGCAAATAAAACACGACTCTTTAATAGCATCTGAATTGTGTTATTGTGACTAGAGGAACAAAGTTCTTAGGAAGAGGGTGTGGGGCAATAGTCGGCAGACGGAAGACGTTGGAGCAAACAGACTCTGGGCATGCAAATTACCTATATCAACATTATACAATTAAGTTGCTCGATTTACAAAGTTCTATAAAAAGTTCTTTAAAACATTAGAATTATGCCAATCAATTCCTCGTCTAATAGTTCTTCAAATTCAAATACACCCAGAGCCAGATCTATCTGGATATTTTCTACAGAAAATTAAAATAGAGGAAAAACATAATTGTAAAAATTCATGCGTAAATAAACATAATTTCACAACACTTCATCATTCCTTCTATTAAAAAAAAAAAAAAAAACACTTCATCCTTTGGTGTTGTTATCTTCTTCTAATACTTTGCTATATTGTGGACACGTGTCATTGGTGGCTATCCATTGTGCAATGCAATCCCCGTCATAGTCATGGCGGCACCCCGCCCATGTCTTAACTTATTCACCGTTATCAAAATCCTCTAGGAAAATAATACCTACATACTATATGACTTGTTTTCTCCTTCCGGTTAATATCATTAGAGCTCTAACTTCTATGTTTCTTCGTTTCTTTTGGGGTGCGTCTGAGTGAAAAAAATCTTGTTGGAAATCTTGGGCAGTACTTTGCAAACCAAAAAAACATGGGGGGTATGAGTTTTAAAGATTTCAAGGGATTTAATTTGGCTCTCCTCGCCAAACATTGTTGGCATATTTTAAACTCTCTATCATCTTTGGTGGCTAAATGCCTTTGGGCTAAATATTTCTCCTCAATAAATTTCATAGATACCTTGCTAGGTCGCACGCCTTATTTTCTATGGCGAAGTCTCCTTCAAGGAAGGAAACTCCTCTCTTTAGGGCTACGTCATTGTATTGGCAACGACTGCTCTACCTATATACTTGATAAGTGGATTCCTTCTCTCAGAGAATTTAGAGTTTCCTCTTTCTTCTTCTCATGAGGTAATTAAATGAAGGTGTCTAATCTCATTGATTTCAACAAGGTATGTCGGTGAGAGGATAGGATCAGGCACCTCTTCCTCCACTAAGAGGCTGATGCCATTCTGCAAACTCCACTCATTCTAGTGTTTCATAAGGACAAATATATATGACACTTTACCAAAAATGGTGATTATACAGTTAAATCAAGATATAATGTTGGGATGTCCTATATAAGCTCAAGTAGTCTATCAGATGGCCCATCATCCAATAGTCAAGAAGCTAAGGTTTGGAGATCTATCTACAGTCTGCTACGGGAGAAACGGTTGTGAATTTCTACTTGCAATTTCATAGATTGTCTCCAGTCAGTTCTTCTGCTATATGATATGGAGAGTGTTGCTATTTTTTCCATTTGTGCTTGTCTCATTTGGTGTGTTAGGAACAAGCTAAGGCATGAAGGGTCGTGTTCTAATGAAAGCCTGATTGCTCATCAAGCTCTTGTATTCTAAGAAATTCCTGAGACTCTATAAGCAATTAGTAGTTCCTATTAGGGGGTTTCCCAGGTTTTGTCGCCATGGGTTTGGCTGCTTCCAGAGCCTGTGGTTCTTAAAGTTAATACTGATATTGCTTTTGTTGAATCTAGAATTGGTATTGGTATTATTGTACGCAATCACTTGGGTATTCTGTTATTAGCAAAAGCTCTGACCTATCAAGGGAGATTTTCTATTGAATAAGGAGAACTTTTGGGAGTTATCGACAGTTATGTGGTTAGTTCTTCTCTTTCGGCCAGCCCGATTATTGAAAGCAACTCCCTTCTTACCATTAGCAGCCTTGCATCCCATGAGGATGATTTTTCAGAGCTTGGAGCTCTATCCTCTTATTTTCTTGATAGTATTCATCCCACAAGCACTGTTTTTTCCATGTTTATAGAACGAGAAATAGCCCGACTCATCTTTTAGCTAGGAATGCTATTTTATCTCATACCTCACTAGAGTGGACTTGGGACATTCTTTCCAATGTAGCACATGTCATCCTTATGGATATTAATGGAATATAGTTTCTTTTCCTTTCAGATAATAAATAAATAAATAAATAAAACTAGATTTTAATACATAGAGGAGTTGGAAGGTCTTTGCTAATAGAGATACATAAAATATAATTAAAAATATAAAAAAAAAACTAGATTTTAATACATAGATTTGGAAAATCTTTGATAATTAGATAGTTATTTAAGAGTTTCATAGAGATAATTAAACTAAAAATTACATTAAATTTTTAAGTAGAAGAAATAGTAACTTTTGGAGAGTTAAAATATTTTATCTATAAGATATAAATAAAAAATATTAAACAAGTTAAAATTTAAAACAATATATAACTAATAAAAATATTAGAAAAACTAATAACAAACTAAAGTTAACTAATGTTAGGCTAGGATAAAAATTATTATTTTATTTTGGAAATATATAAAGAATTACATAGAGAAATAATATTTGAAATAATTATTTTTGAATTATATTTTAACGTATAGAAAAAATTATTTTATAAACTTTATAGAACTCATGCGACAACTTAAAATATTTAATAGGCTAATAGTTAGTAGTAAGAGAGTTTCAAATACTAAACATTCCAAATATTTAAGAGAAAAATGAAAATTCATTATAATAAAGAGAGAGAGTTTGATATGTAAGAATGTTTGTAATAACATTATAATAACATATTAATTATTAATAGTTTTCATGCATGTTTTCTCATATAACTACCATTAAAATCATTTAAACTATGAAAGTAACTACTAAAAAACTCCATCAATAAATCATAATTGACATAGTGTATAAAACTTTAAGTATTAAAAAGAGAAATAAGTTAGTAAAAAGATAATTTGAAATATTAAAGAGGTAGACGAGTTAGCAAAAAATATTCTAAATATTAAAGATAAAAATGAAAATTATTGAAAATAAACTAAATATAACTATTTTGAAAAAGATGCTATTAAAAAGAAACCAGGCAAAATATATACTAATAAATTTAATTTTATCAAAAAAACTTTATTACGTGCCATCCACGTAAATAATACTAGTATATATATACCTATATATATACATATGTATATACCTATATATACACACACGTATACACACTAATATATATACAAAAACTTTTGAATTTATCAGTATTCCACTAATTAGTAACCCCAGATTTTAAACTTCATATATATATATATATATATATAGATATATGTGTGTATGTGTATCTTTTGTTTTTTGGAAAGTGTATAAAGTATATATTAATAAGAGTAATATATTAGTGTGTTATTGTATGAATTGAATTATCATTAACATTTACCTTTTTGAAGAAAAGATGATACAATCTTTCTATAATAGCATAGAAATATAACATGTTTGGTTAAATGTATATTTAATGTGATAGCTTGGTTTGGTAAAATTGTTTCAACCAAAACATTTTTTGCTCCCATTCTACTTGATTGATTCCCATTTGTTAATGAAACAAAATCTGTCAATCATTCGTCATCAGAATTACATTATGAAAATTCTTTTCAAATTACCTGCACAATTACTGGACAACAGTCTTGTTTTATCACTTCTAATCGACCACTTAAAACATCTTGCACTTTATTAAATTAGCTCTGAAGATGAACCGACAACACCTATATTTTCACTTTGTTGATTCTTTTCGCCGTTTTTAAGCTTCACGCCTTTGCCATACACCTATACATTTTTGTTGTTATTTATCAAATTATGTCATATTTAATGATGACGTAATCAATTTTTATCACAAATTTTAATTGGTGGCTATATAAAATAAATTTTGAACCTTACTTAAATAGTTGTAAATTTTTTAAAAAATTTCTCTTATTTCATTCAATTTTTTTTTTTAAATGGACTAAAATACCATTCAAATTAATCTCTCCTCCTGATTGTACATTTACAAATTTCCATGTTGAAAGAATTTTAAAAGGGATGAAACTTTATTTTTATAAAAGGATAATAATGAAAATAGTTTGTTAAATATTACATTATTTTTACAATAGGATAAATAAAAGTAATAATAAATGTGAAATGAAAAAAAAAAATGAGCTGGGTACAAAACATGTAAAAGAACATACGGAATAATGCCGGTAGATGATAGATAATGACTAGGAGTGTAAATGAACACAGCATCAAAATTCAATTCGAGTTCAATTTTGACTAAACTTGAACAGAGTTCGAATTGACTTGCTAAAAAACAAACCAAGTTCGAACTTCTTAATACTGACTCGATAGCTGTTGAGCCTATTCAGCCACTATATATATATATATATATTAAAAATACTCAAATTCAAACTAGCATGTATAAACACCCTAATTCAATGACAATAAAGAGCTTTAAATATAATACATGGTTTGTTCACTTTCTGCACAACAGAGAGCTTCCTTTGTTCTAGCCCCTAAATTTGCTAACACAGAAAATCTACTAATCTAAACTCATGAAACCCTAAATTGATTACACGATAAATACATCCATTCTTACCTAAGAATGGAATCCACATACAACCCTTAGTTCCTCCACTTTGGAAGTTTCCAATGCCAAACATCTTATCTTAGCAGGAAATCAGGTCCGCTTGAAAATAAGCGTCCCAGTTCTCTCCCTTGAAAATTTGGAGGAAGGATGGGAACTGAGATCTCTGGATCTTCTGATTAGGAGATGTTACAGAAAACCGGAAGAGGGTTGTAAAGTAATCAGCGGAATACTTCTGGAAATGACCACATGATGAACCTAGCGAACAAGTCTGATTCCAAGAACTCTATGTGAGCAGCCCTTCCGATAAATGTATTCAAGTTTCGCCCTTGTGTTGAGGTATCAAAGTTAACATCACATCGCATAAATACTCTATGCTCAGAGGATGGGGCACGAATCTGGTCCAAACACTCGTTAAGCATCTCAAGAAAAGCTTTTGCTTTCTTTGAAGAATCTCCTGAAGATGCTTGGCACATTTCAATACGAGCAGAATGATAGGGAACATAACCATCCTGAGAGACGAGCAATCAACCATTTGCGTCAACATTTAAGTATGCAAAACTAGATTACAAACATATCATCCAACACAATGATGTTCGTTTAGATAAACAAGCTTCAAGGAAAGAACTGAGTGTTGATAACATGAACATGTCCCTTTCCAACCAAATATTCGAACATCGCTTATATGCCCCTTATGTATTCTATGTTCAATGTGCTTAAAAGGGATGGTTTCCACCCTTCCGCACTTTGCACCTATTGTCACATATTGCACTTGTTTCTGATGTATAAACCTATTTTCCAAAAGTACAATCACAGTGCTAGTTTAAGTTTCACAGCCAATTATATTCAAGATTTGTAGGTCAAGAGAAAAACTTTAGCTATACAAGGTGTAATAGCATACCATTAATGTTGAGGTGCTCACAAATACTATTTACTGATTTGAGAGGTGCTTCCGTCCAAGAATTATTATCGTAGTTTTTGTCAATCAAGAAATGCAAAAAGGTTATCCCATCTCAAGTTCCTCATATCTAAACTTGAAGTGTGAAGTGTTACTTGTGGAAACAATGACCGACCATGAGAAGCAGATTGTAAAGTAACTGCCATGCACAAGACAGCAAAAAGCAGTAGACAAAACAAGTGGCTCATCACCAATCATAGTGTGAAAACTGGATATGAAAAATGCCTGAGGGCGACACTCTGTATAAGCATTGCTGTGGTTCATTCGGTAGAATATGCAAATATATATTTTTTTTTGGTCGAATAGAATATGCAAATATTGTTCTCCGTGAACTTATCTAACTTCCCCATAGGATGCAGAAAATCTGCGTGAGAACTATTACTTTCCTTAGAGATTCTCATTTCTATATATATGATAGATAATACAATCTGAAAGCAAAAAATAGTTGACGGACTCTCTGCTTATCATGAACACATCTAAGCATTATCAGCATGTTCTGATTCTAAACCAGAAGCTAAGTGGGAAATAAGACCACAAAGACAGATTCTTTGAAATTGGAAGACAAAAACTTGCACAGGAAGAAAGGAAATACCTGAGGTGAAGATAACAGAATAATATTCTTGAAATGCTCCAATGTCTTTTGCTGAAAGAACAGAAAATTAAGTCTATCAGATCTAAAGGCAATGGCAAAGACTAGATCCCACATCCCCCTCAAAAAAAAAATAAAAATCAGGTAAATACGTCAGCATGAAAAAGAGGAAGAAGAAAAGAGAGAAGAGGAAGAAGGGAAGTGACAGTATCAGTTTACTACCTTACAAAGTTTGTATAGGAAAGTATTGTGGATGTCTGGATCATCAGTAAATGTAAGCTGATGAATGCACTGTGTGCCCTTGAGCTTCTTCAATAGCCACAAACCTGAATTAAATAAAGAGTTTGAACTGTACAGATAACCTAGATGTGGACCAGAAACAGAAACGTAGGTGTGCAGGTATCTGAGGTACGGTTCCATTATGGTTTCTGCAAAAATAAAGCGCAAAATCAGTAAAATTCCAAGTTGATTTGACAACCTTCTTTCAGTAAAGTACAGGCCGCAAGCTGTTTAGTAGTAAAATCATTCCGTACCAAGCCAGATATCTTGGATTCGAACCACTTCCCCTCCCTCAATGTATAAAAAAATTAAAGGAAAAAGAAATGTAAAGCACAGAAACCTGTTATTGCAGTTCTCAAAATGATGTTTCCAATTGAATGTCCAACAAAGCTTAGCTTGATGCTTCTAAGATTTCCAGATCTTGAGTATTTATCCATCTTCTTCTTTACAAAAGACACTACCTCTTTCGCTAGTCTTTCTCCCATTTCTCTGAAATCTCCAGATGTCTTCTCTTCATTAACCTCCGACATCAAAAATTCCACCTTAGGATCAATCAATAGCCACTGATTCCGAACCAGTCGCAAGTCCAGATGATGTCCCTGCAAATTTTATGTGAATCTGATTAAAAGTAATAATTTAGAGTTAAACATGAACTGTCAAAGAGCATTGCAAACATTGAACCCTCTTACATGCCTCTTTATTTGGCAATACAAAAGAACAAGTATCACGTGCAACAACCCAAAAAACCAAGAAGCCACAGTAGATGTCAACAGTCTGATGGAATCCAGAAGCAAAAGAAGTATTTTTTAAAAAAATTTAAAAAAATTAAAATAAATAAATAAATTTAAAAAAAACACCAGAAAAGCATTTAAAGCAGCTCTTGCAAAGACACCGGAAATTGTTTGATTCTTTCCTTGTTGGTTAGAGCCTTTGTTGAGCAATCCTATCGCAACTTACAAATTTCAGTTACAATGACATTAAACAAGAAACTACAACTGGTAACAAATTTTGTGTATAACTTAGGCAATTCTAATTTAGAGCATAAAAAGAGAGTTTCTCTGATATATTTTCCCAGCCACATTCTGTTATTCCTATAGCTATAGCAAAATTTTTTGTATGCATAATCAAGAATAACTACAACTAATAAATTTTCAAACTAGTACTTTTTGTTATTGACTCTATACTTCTTCAATAAATGCTGGCTTTTCAATCAAGTTCTTCAATAAACTAAGGAATCGGTTCATTTATGTATTTATATTTTTATTTCTCTTAACTTCGTTAGGAAAATCCTCAGCAGTTTTTCCATACACAGCTTACTTATAATTATGAGCTGACTATAAGAGGTGTCCCACTCCGTATACGCAGGATATAAAGCAGAAACACCCATGCAATAAGCACCGAAAGGACGCCATGCATGAAGTACCAGCCCTAACTCTTCCCAACAGGAAAAATATGTTAAACATGCATGAAAAGTTTTTCAAACTGTAGTAGTAAAATTTGTGCAAAAAAGGCCAATACATAAAAATATGAAGATAATAAAGCATGCCTGAAACCCATGAACAAAGACAACAATCTTCAGAACACGACCATTTTGCTTCTCATTAGCACCAGATAATTTGTCCATTGATTTTAATCCCGTTACAGAAAGTGGGTATTCTTTGCTCTTTCTGTCCAAATTGCTGAAGAATGAATTTCCACTAGTTGAACGCAATGGTGCATTAACAGCTCGTTCGACAATTACGATAGGGATCCGTGACGGATCTCCAAATATATGCATGTCTTGAATGGACCTACTATTGATCTGCAAACGAGGAACAACTTTTCAGACACACAAAAGTGAAGATAATATCATAATAGATGCGGCAGTAACTATGAGCTACCCACCTTCATCTGGGCAATACTTCGTCGATGAAGCTCAGCTCGTGTAGCTGCAGTCTGGGAGGGCTGCATAAACCACAATGAATGTTTTAAAATATATACTAAACAATGAAGAAACTACTCGTGACAAACTGTAAAAAGAACATAATGATTGCTCCAATAAAACTACTAAACGAACTAATCCGGAACTGTTTCAAGAAGTAAAAACCCAAATGTTTTTTAAGTTTTTACCTCCTCAGATAATTTCCGTAGAATAGGTGCTCTACCATGCAAACTGTGGACAGAAGAGTCATCAACAGCACTACTTATGTATTGGTGAGGCATCTCAACTTTCAAATAAACCATCCATATTGACCATTCAGCTCTGCGATCAACAGCCCATTGTTCCCGCAGAAATTCAAGAATCTTTGTTCTGTTGGACCTGGTTTTAAACAAAGCAAATAACAAACAGGGATCAAGGCGCAGAACAAGTAATAAACACATTGCTTCAAAATATGAAACATAATAGCACATTTCAAGAGGAGTACCGAGAAATATATGCTGCAATAAGCAATGTACTATCACTCATTGTCCATCAAATCATGCATGATTTACTTCTATGACTCACAGTTCATAATCATGCATGATGTACTTGTAATACACCTTTGACCATGCAAGTTAATATCCCCCAGTTCCAGAACAAATAAACTTCATTATTAAAGGATGTCACGTACAATAGAATTATCAAATTAAGGATATATAAAATACTCTTGGAAAAACAAACATACATTTATGCAGTTTACTTCTTTCAGACAGATTAGACGAAACCTAGTACACACTTCCTGGAACAAAATGTTGTTACATCTTTATAACAATAAGATAAATTTCCCACGAGGCTAATGCACCATCTCAGAATTCGGGCGTGCTCCATTAAGACAGACTGATTGTGCATGTGCAACCTGTGATTCCCCTTGTTGTAATGGAACAATATTACACATACCCAAGGGATCCACACACATGGTTTGCATGTACAAAGATCAGGCAAATCACATGCAGAATGCTCCTAAAAGGACAAAGCATGGAAAGAGTTAAGACGGGTGCAAGCTAAGCCACTAAGCTGGAGCAGATGCTAGCATGTATTGTTTTGTCAATTCTAGGTAATGGTTATACAAAGTTATATGCCACCTTTCGTAACTATTTTAGTTTTAGCAACATAGCACTTAAAATGCTACCGATTCCAAACATCATATAAGATAAAAGAATGCCCAGTCAAATTGGCTTAACTTTTAAAATACAAGAAAAGGCAATTTTTAGCGAGTTTTATGTACTTATCTTCTACTTTCACTGGTTGAGCTGTTGAGCTCAGGACAGAAAAGTGAAAAAAGTGTTAGACAACATTGCCAAGACTAGAAAAAGACTAAAAATATGTATAATTTCTCAATTTTCTTTCACTATAGGAGTAAGTAGTTTGTAAGCTTCCTCAAAGAAAAGAGTGCTCGTAAGAGGAAAATCATGCAGGTGGGGAAACAGGACAGTTAAATTTAATACAAGCTTGTATTGATAATATAAGGACTTAAAAAAACACTTTTATCTTAAATAAACATGTCATGCATTTTCTTAGCTTGTTATCCTCTACATTTCTATTCTCACGCAAAAAGTATTGTGTTATCATCTATTGCATTTTTCCCATTTGTCTGGAAAGTCTGGACAAGTTACAGTAGTTGGAAGGGAAACCTTGAGGGACTGCTTAAACCAATAGTACCCTACTTTAAGTCCTATTGACCTATACCAGTACATATCATGATGCGGAAATGTAAAACTCAATACTGACCGTTTAGGTTCTAATTGGTGCTTAGTTGAAGTCATGAGTAAGCGATAGTCCAGCGGATGCTAAATTGCATGGTTAAGTAAGGTATCAGAGTTGAATCCTAAAATGATGCAATTACTTATGAAATGTCTTTTATCATAATGATTCTTTGGTGCACAAACCACAATATTAGCAATAATGCATGAGGGAAAACAACTTTCTGATGTTTTAATATCTGTCTTCATTCTCTTTCTTTTCAAATTTTTCATTTTACTATGATTTCAATCTTGCTTACATTTTGTAGCCAAACAAGCAAAGAAAAACATTACCAGAAGCCACTCAGTTCACGAGATCCTTGTATAATTATGTAAAAACCCCTCTTCAATATCAGAAAGAAAGACAGCATTTACATTTTCAAACCCTCCAAACTGTAAAGCATACAGTGGTTGAATGAACGACTTTAAGTAGAAACTAACCTGTGAAACTTCAGAAACATACTCCACAAGTAATATGTTTGATATCCAAGAGAGTAAAACGAGCGGAGCAATTCATCTTTGGATAAGGACTGGACAAATCCATCAGTTTGAAAGTTCAAACTGCCATTTGGTTTCTGTTCAAGAACACACAAAAGATCACGATTGAAATAATCAGGCATGACTAACTTAATAAGTCGCTAGGCTCAAACTAAGAGAATAGACCTCCAAACGATTATGGATTTCACTTGACACTTTATCTGAGACCCCAGCAGTAGCTTCTCTATGATCCTTGCTTGTAGTTGTTACAACCAATTCATGGTTACCAAGCATTGATGCAAAATCAGGTAAATCCATAGTTTGATTGATAGCTTTGCTGAGATTATGTAACTCTTCAATAAGGACATCGCGGGCAGCTAAAAGTGCTTTAACAAGTGTCACCTGTACAAGGAGCAAAAGTCAAGCATCAGTAAGAGGGAACATCATAAAGAGCACTAATACACTACTTATGCACACTCAACTTAAATTTCTTGCCCTATAATAAGACTACTTGCGATAGCTTTCTAGAAGGTAAACATTTCAAGGCTTCCAGAGAGATTATATTAAAGATCAAATAATATAGGGGCCCAATCCTGTATTAGAAGATACTTCATTAAAGTGGCCCCTCATCCCCACATGCAGAAAAGTGACAGGAATACAGTAAGAATAAGTAATATCCAAGAATGAGCAAAGATCCAGCAGAACAAGCTGCACTGAAAATAGAAATTAACTTCTAGCACAGGCTAACACAAGAAACAGATATCAACAGAAAGCTGCTAGAATTCAAAGAAGAGCACTTACTTGTTTTGATGCATCAAAGTTCTCATCATCAGCATCTTTATCAATGCCAAAATCACTGAAAGGATCAATTAATTTAAAATCTTCAATTGCTTGGTTATAAATACCAATTAGTGAGAGATGGAGGCATAATATATGTGAGTAGCCGACCCTCAATAGAAACTTCACTATAGCACAGATATCTCAACTCTTTACCAATTATGGTCTAAGGAAATGGAATGCTATACAAACCTGGGTACCTGCAGTGAGGAGGGATAAAGCCCGCCTTTTAGTAAAGTGATGTGCACGCTTAAATCAACAAGAACTGAATGAAAAGCATCAAAATGAACAGGGCAATATGAATGCAGCCCAAGAAGAGCTTTGGGAGGAAGCCGAAATTCATGTACTGCAGCAGGGCATGCATCCAAAGAGGCCTGCACATTAGGCCTAGAAATGGTGCCTTACTATCAGTAATATAATTAAATAGATCTAAGAAAATTTCAAATTCATTTTGTGATTCATTCATACACGCGAATAGATAAATCAAGTGATATAGGACTACAGGAGAAAAGATTATAACACTTACCCATTCTCCAAAACAGGAGCATACAGTAGCTCAAATTTCAATATAACAGCTGATGCGGATGAACCCTGGATGCGGTGAGATATGATTAGTTTCCGAAGTATGAGACAATAAAAAACTGAAGGATGATTATGTAACTATTGGGAAGATACTTCACAGAGATTACTCTGGGAAAGAAAGGCCCTCATAAGATCTTCCTAAACCAGAAAACATTTCTGTCTAATTTTGATGTCTAGACCAGGTATAAATGGATCTTGTTTCAAATCTCAACTTGTCTCCTTGCTACTCATAAACCAAAAATGTGCTTTTTTTTCTGAAGCAACCGCGGCATGCCATGAGGTCTTCGTATGGTTATTATAAGGAGTGAGAAAAGAACTGAAAATATCATATTAGACCAGGCTTTAATCCTTTTCTTTTTATCCTTTTAAGTTCCTTTTCTGTTGGGTAGGGTCTGGGAAGCAAACTGAACTGGTACAGTCTCCATTGCTGTCTTAATCGTCGGATTCTCAATCTTGAAAATCCATCCGACGGATGTTTTATAATTCTCCCTGAGATATTAAAAATTTCAACTTGCTACACATATTCCTATAAGTGTCATATGGAGCTCATAAAGGCAGCAGAATCTCTCCCTGAATGAGGTATATATGCTAGCTTTATCATGCAAGGATGTCCAACATCATCTAGTATACATATCCATGACTTTTTCAACATAGTTTATTGCCAAAACACAAAAAAATAATATCAGGATAGATAGAAGAAAGAATACTACCTCATAGTTAGTGAGAGGCAAGCTGAAAGCAACCATCATAGAAAGAAAGACATCCTGCCTTGCATATCTTATTCTGAAAGGTTGAGTTGAAAAGCTGTGATCTTCATCATTGATCCTCCATACTCCAATTACATCATCAGATCCCAAGATGGGAGCTGCAATTAAAACAAAGATTTTATGGTATGAAGCTATGTATATATGATGTTTTATGGCCTTAAACTATTATCTATGATGTACAGATTTGTTAATTAAGCTGTGGATATTGTATCTAGGCTATAGTTAAACCAAAGATGGAAATGTTTATCTTCTATCTTTTTCATTTTTGAATTCCAAAAAGGCAAAAATGTTATTATCATTGCAGGCCCGAAAAGAGAATGCATTTGAGTAAAACACATCATTCAGTAAAGAGGAAATAGCATTGTCAGGAACAGTCACACCGTACAAACCCACTTCAGCTTTTATAAAATGGATGTAACTATATTCCGTATGATAGGAAACTACCTTCATACTGAACGACTCTTGATGGAGTTCCCAACGAACCATACTCCCCATCCTCCCACCTCATAGTGATTTTGATTTGGTACCACCTAAATGCATGCCATAAAACATCCAAATGAAGAAAAACGTGTAAATAGTAATAATTAATAGTGGTTGATAACACAAATAGAAGGAAAGAAAGTTAAGGTCAAAAGGTCATAGATACCCTTGCTGAAACAAATCAAGATTATGAAACCGATGGATATAAATGGCGATCTCATGGACAGTCTCAAACATTGAATTTCTAGCACTTCTGGATTTAGGTTCCGGGGAGCTGCGGCCAAGCACTTGCGAATGAGGCTTTTGCGATGATGATGAAAGTGGTGATGGCCTCACATCCGTATTATTGAGTCTCTTAGGAGTTGCTCTGTTAAGACCAGTTATTACCCATTTGAGACGCCGTAAAATAGCTGACATCTACAATAGTTTTTTCCAACTCCAGAACTTGCATCCCTCCGGTTCCACTTATGAACAAAGATTAGATCTGATTCCCGTAGCTGACAGGCAGATGAGCTAGAAACAACTTTTAATTCCAGAGTTCAGAAGTATAGTGGATTTGTAAAATTCTCTTTCGGTAGAGTGGATTAAAACAACGAAACCTTTAACCAGGAGAATGCCTGAGCCCAAAAAAGTAGATTGTCAACAAAGTTTCCACAAGCATGCACTAATTCAAAAATGTTCACAGTAAGAAAAAACAACCATTTAATTGAACTATGCAAGATAAGCATATATCTTTAATATGTAACCGGACAGTTAATGCAGATAATATATCCTACTATGAAACAATGTCAAACTAGCAACCAATAAGATTTAACAACTATTAATCCTAGGGTTCAGAAGTGTGGTTATTCCAAACTTTCTTTTGGTTAAGTAAACTAAGAAGATGAGAGACCTTAGATCAGGAGAACATCTGAGCCCAAAAAAAAAAAAAAAAGATAACAACCAATGTTTCCAGAAGCATCCACTATTAGCAATAATCCAAAATTTTCGCTTAATTTGAAAATAGAAGTATAACAGCCATTTGTTCAGGGTTTGTCCAAAAGTAGCAAATTTTATGCAAAATCCAAAACCTACTGGCTCAACGAGGATAGGAAGAGGAAGGGAAGCTGGAGAGGTGTTGAATGCCTATAGTCAGCTGGTTGCCCTACCTGATTAAGTACATAACTTTGGGCAGCACCAATTTAAACAAGAAAACTTTATATAAGATGATGCTATTGCAGAAGTGGTCCAAGCATCAAGACTTCAATTTCTTAAAATTTAATGTATTTGGAAGAAAGAAAACAACTTTCTTGCATTTTTTAGACTTTTTCAATAAAAGAAGAAATTTAATTATTAGAAGAAGGTAAGAGGATGAGGAACCCTCAAGAAAGCAAACTAAAAATGTAAAAGCAGCAGCTTTCCAATTCCTATTAAAGCTATATTTCTACTCTTTTGCACATTGACCCCATCATTGCAACTTACCAAGCTAATCTTATCGCAGCTACTATTACAAATCCAACCCAACTAATTTCCCTACAAAATGAAAATAATGTTTGCACTAAATTAAACAAATTCCTTTCATTAGCAGGAGCTCAAAAGAAGAAAAAACTTGAGGTTTGCCAAAATTATTAACAAAAAACAGATGCTTTTGTAAACAATGCAGAACCCATTACTGAAACCGAAGCAGAAAGACTGCGTAAGTAAATTTGTGAAAAAACATACATTTTTACATTGATATCAATATCAAATTCTTGTACATTATTAACCGGACAGGTGTGATCTAGGAAAAATAATTGGGTAAGAACTTACCCAGCTTGTTTCCGGATAACGGGAGGTTAAAATGGCCGTTGACGAAGACAAACCTGATCAGAATCAGTGGTTCGAAGGCGACTCGCGCCGGTGACAGGGCAGAAAAAAGCGTCCGACAGAATGAGAAAGGGAAGAAGAAAATGAGGAGAAAGAGGACTCTTTTTTCTGCCGTTGTTTGCCAGCACATGGAGACTTTTTTGTTTTGTTTGGAAAAAAAAAAAAAAAGAAATTATTCAAATGGAAAATAATCGAAAATACCTATGCAAAAGATTACTTCTAGGTTTATATTCTCAAATTATTTTTCCAGGAAAAATTTTCTCAAATTAGTTTAATGAAATATAAATATCCAAAATATAATGGTCTTTTAGTTCAAGATTTTTTAAAGATATTTTTGACAAAAATTAGTGTAGCTGACTTAAATATATTAGTCTATTTAATTTAAGGTTATTTGAAATGATTTTCGAACAAAAATTAGTTAGATCAATTTAAAATTTATAGAATAGTTTTATTACTCTTTTTCTTTTGCCTAGAAAGTCGTTTTGACAATTATAAAACAGAATTTTAATTAAAAAAATACAAAATGTAATTCTCAATTTCTAAACTTCTATTTTTAGAACTTGTAATATATTGGTGAAATATGCGATTTTATTTTGATCATATCATTTAATACATTTAGTATATTTGACCTCTAATATTTATTTTATAATATTTTTATGAATAAAAATACAAAACATAAACTACGACGGACATACTTTAAATAAAATTTATGATAAAAAATAGTTTCTAAAAGATTTCAATATTTTCACTTACATAATCAACATCCTTTAAATTTTTTATAAAAAAATAAGCTCTAAAAAATTTTAATATTTTCACTTACATGATCAACATCTTCTTTTAACAAATTACTTTATTACCTTAAAGATAAAAGTAAGACATGTAATCGAGAAATTTCACCTCATAATTGTTATGATGAAAATAAATGATAAGTATAATATTATCTAAATATTTTAATATATACATGGAAAAATATTTGAATATACTTATCATATATATATCTCTTTTTTTATTATAAAACTAACTTAATTTTTTAAATTTTTGTAAACCCTGCATTAATTTAATTAGATAAGATATAAAGTTTTGTGGTAAAAATTTAGCTACAAATGATAGGATATGAGCTTCTAGCTAATCAGAAAGTTTGACATAGTCAAATCTAATTTCAGCCAAATTAACATATAACTAGCTAACTAGTAAATGGATATGACTAGATTCGAGAAGACTTATCATTACAATTGTTGCAAATTGTAACTAACAACAAACCAAACCGAGCTAGACAAGCAGTTTTGGTTAGACCATCATAGGGATACATACTATTGAGACTTTTTTACTTGACAACTAGAAAGTATCTAAAATTAAATAAAACATAAAACCAACAAAACCAAAACCAACCACATCACTACAAACAAAAAAAATAAGGCCGGATTTTGATTCACCAAATACAAACATTGGCAGAAGATTCGTTCTAATGACGAGGAATCATGAATGAGCAGTAGCAAAGTTAATCAAGGACTTCAAAATCCATCTATTACCATCCTATCTCAAGAGGAAGAGCATACGGAGAATGCCACCAGCAAAGGCCATAGAAGGTTTTTTTTTTTATGCTGGGCCCAGTTTTGATTATTGGGTACTAAAGTGGCCCAAAATTTTTTTTATTTCCGACTTCGGCCATAACGGACAATGGATGTGCGTTATTTATAATGATAACGCACAATCATTGTGCGTTATCAATTAATTAGCTTCCTACACTAATGAGCCTATGTGGCTAATAACGCACAATAGGTGTGCGTTATGATCAGTGCAATAACGCATACTCGTTGTGCGTTATTAGCCACGTAATTTTTTATTTATTTTTATTTTTTATTTTTTAATGAAAATTTCTTTTGGAAAAACTTATAATTGTACAACTTTTTTTTAGTATTTTGTGTAATGAATTGTTTTTTTTTTTAAATAAAAATTTGTTTTGGGAAAACTTATAATTATATAATTTTTGTAAAAAGATATTACATTTAACTTATTTTATAATATTTATAGCGTTTTATTGGAAAATATATTTATATTTTAACCATTTCATCGCAAATTATTTGAAGAAGTAACCCAAAGAAATTGTAAAAATTTAGAGCAATGATGTAATAACTAGAAAAAATTGAAAGAAAATTTTCATTAATAGAAACATGTTTTATTACAACTATTTTAAGAAAATGTCAAACTTATACATTGCTTGGTCCGGGGTTATTACAATTTTTCCTATTATGTCCCGGCATGCGACATCTACCACATCTTGGGGGAGAATTCGAATTTCTATAATCCATTTTCCTCTGAAATCGCTTGCCCTGTTTCCTATCTCGTTCCTTTTTCATGTTTGGAGGATAGAATATTAAATTAAAAGGAACATCCCTCCAAAAGTTCTCACTCAAGACCGGATGAAAATTCGCTTGGTAAGTCTGTACGTTTGTCGCGAATATATCTCCGGCACATAAGTATTTGTTCTTGACCCATTTTATCTACACACTGCAAGAACATGAGAACAAGGCAATGTATATGTTTGCCATTTTCCGCAACTACATGATTTATTATTTAGCCACAATGTATAGACGTTGTTTCCCGTACCAAAAACCCGGATTGGAGATCTGACTATGTATATTCCTTCTCGCGGATTGTAAGTTGTAACTTTGTGTCTCTTGATTTCATTTCAATCCGCAAGAACTTGTCGAAAATTCGAGTTGGGAATGGATGCACACAATTTTCAGCCTCTTCACGGTGTTGGTGAAAGTACTTAACTAGTTTGTTGAATATTAGTTCAACCAGGGCATTTAAAGGTAGAACCCTAACTTTCTTCAACATATTGTTAAGTGCTTCAGAAATGTTGGTTTTCATGATACCATGTCTGTGACCGCCATCATGCAACAGTGTCCACTTCTTTGGGTCCAACTTCATCAAGTAAATGTAAGCATCAACATTTCTTTCTTGAATCTCTTTAATTACACAATCAAATATCCATTGTTTTGTTTCTGTTCCGGCCTGCCACATCAAGCTTTTGAGGTTTGTATTTTTAAAACTCTTGTTGAAATTTGCTCGAATGTGGCGTAGGCAAAACCGGTGAACTGCAAATGGTGGTTGCCACAAATGTTGACTTTGAATAGCAGAGAAAATACCTTTATGGCGATAAAAAATGAGGCATACGTGGTGATCTTTGACTATGTATTCTCGCAAGTTTTTAAGGAACCGATTCCAACTCTCGAAGGATTCCTTATCAACAATTGCAAAAGCAAGTGGGAACAAGTGATTATTTGCATCTCACGTACTTGCAATTAATAGCACGCCCTTGTATGGTCCCCTTAAGTGTGTTCCATCCACAGAAATCACCGACAGGCAATATGAAAATCCGTCTATGCATGGTGAGAAACACCAGAAAACAAATTTGAAAACATAATTAGGGGGACTGCTTGTTATGTGATGCAAGAATTCGTATACAGTCCCCGGGTTTAAATCCTGTACAGCTTGTAAGTATTGAGGTAAAATACTGAAGGTTGTATCCCAGCTACCAGAACCCTCTCGATGGCAAATTTTCGAGCATACCATGCCCGCTTGTAAGTACAGCCAGTTTGAAACAATACCTGCGCTTCTTGAATGATGTTCGAAACAGGTATCTCAGGATCGTTGGCAACTAGGTGTGATATAGACATTGATATAAATTTTGAAGACAAGTTTTCGTGTTTGTTTTGTTCAATCTGTACAAGGCATATGTGTTCTTTGACGAATCTGGTTATTTCCCACCGATTGTGCGTGGCTTTCTTTTTTATACGGATGTACCATGAACAGTAATTGTCGTCACTGTGATGGTAACATCTTGCGGTCCATGTATCAATCTTACTTTTCAAAACCCGGTATTCACGTCCCACACTGATAGAGTACTTACGAACCGCACTTACTGTCTGCACTTTGTCAACGAATCTCATGCCTAACTGTATGTCAGTCATGAAGTCGTTCCAATCGAGTATTCGGACGGTTCCAGATTCTACAAGGTCATCTATAGGAGAACCCGACCTCATATATAGGAATGCTCCAGAATGTGTGTAATCATACCTAGCGTTGCTGAACCATTGGCTGCTCTCCCATTGTTGCACTATGTTTTCAGTGACCGGGTTGACAAGATTTTCAAGATTCAGGGGAGTTTGGAACTCTCCTTCTTCCGGGTCATTGTCATCATCCGATTCAGATTGACTAGAAACAGTATCATCTCTGTCCGACCCGTCAACCTCATCGTCATCATTATTTACGGTACTGTACAACATAGACGGTTCATCAAAAACCATATGTGTTACGGCCGTAATATGTTCGGGCAAAGTTGTTTTATTTTTGTCGTGTGTACTTGGAATATTTTGTTGCTGGATAGGCTCGAATTCAACAATAATATGAATCATTTCCTTCAATAGGTCGGCTGGAATAGTCCATAAATACCGCATTTCTTTATCGTTATTCATGCTATATAAATTAAAGTAAAACATACGATGCACCTCGTAGTACGAAGGCACCCTCATCATCATTCGAATATTCCAGAGATTGGGATCCATATCTCGGTATTTCAATATTTTCCTTACCAGTTTTGTATGTAATATAATTCGGTTCGTTGGTAATGTCCAACTTTTTTGAACTGTTCCAGTAAAATAGGGACCGTATGCATCTCTTGCAATTTTAGAATACCAAAAATAGCATTACTCTAACAGGGTTGATTGATTCCATTTCAAGATAATTCAACTGTAAGTGTTTAGGGAGGATGAAAAATGAAGATGCTAGGAAATTCGGGAATTGAAAAAAGAATGTGTGGATTGTTAAGGCTGTTTTGAAGATGTAGAGAATAATTAATGAATGTATGTATTTATAGGCTTTCAATATCACTGAAGGCAAACAAAATTTGTAATGGGATGAGGGAAAATAATTGGTGGATTGAAGATGGGTTCACGGGAAGCTTTGTTGGATATGAAATTATTGTCATTTGAAGCTTTGTTGGAGATGAAATTATTATCCTTGGAAGCTCTTTTGGATGAAATTATTGTCCTT
Organism: Catharanthus roseus; assembly: GCA_028651295.1. NCBI lineage: Eukaryota > Viridiplantae > Streptophyta > Magnoliopsida > Gentianales > Apocynaceae > Catharanthus > Catharanthus roseus. Next base: position 8,199,127 of record JAPQWS010000159.1, read on the forward strand.
GGAAGAGCTGGTGTGAGTGAATTATTGTACGGGGAGGAGGTTTAGATAACGCACAGTTGTTGTGCGTCATCTTCAAGGATAACGCACAACAGGCATGCGTTAAAATTCTTAGTATTAATTTATTCCCCCTATTCTATTTTCCTTTTTTTAAACCACATTAAACTTTTGGTTTAGGATTCTTGAAATCAAATTGAAAATGTTATGTTTAAAATGGAGAATTTGAAACAAAATAAGAATATATTTATGATACCTAAAACAAAAAAATCAATAATGTAAACATCGACTGAGTACTTTATATAGAAATTTAAATTACATATAATTGGCAAACAAAACTAGAAAATAATAATTACAGCTAAGGCTAGTCGGATGGTGTGAACCCCACAGTCTTCTTACCAACACGATGCCCAAAGCCGAGATGCTGAACACCGTCCATGTTATCCTCTCGCTCCTCTTCGTCAGACGAAGATGTCTGCGATATAGGCTGATGCGGCATAGATGAGGCTGAAAAAATATGGGAAGAATAATGAGGCGCAGATGCTGAAAAAAAATAGAGGAAGAAAAATGAGGCGGAGGAGACTGAAAAAAAAATTTGAGGAAGAACCGAGGAAGAATGAGGCTGAAAAAATAGAGAGAAAAAGAAATAGAGAAGAAGAAATAAGGAAGAAGAAGAAAAGGAGAAGGGGGTGGCTACGACTGAAGCTAGGTTTTATAACGTGATAACTCACAGTCACTGTGCGTCATATCCTTGATAACGCACAGCATGCGTTATCACCTTGATAACGTATCATGGCTGTGCGTTATCAAGGATGATAACGCACAATGAGTGTAAGTTATCGCCACATCAGCGTCAAATCGGAGTCACTCGGAGCCACATCACTTTTTCACGCAATTAGCACGGCTTAAGCCCCGTGATTACGGATAACGCACACTCATTGTGCGTTACCTCAGGTGATAACGCACAATGAGTGTGCGTTATGGCCTGTCTAGGAATTAAAAAAAAAATAGGCCTCTTTAGTGCATAATTTTAAATATTGGGCCCAACCCAGAAAAAAAAACCGCCATAGACTCCACATTGTAAGACATGCAACAAATATACATTACTCAAATTCCCACCCAGCTTGATTAGTAAGTGTTAAAAAAAAAAAAGCAGCATCAAACTAACACACCAACTCAAACTTGGACAGAAAAAGATAGAAGAAATATAGATTACTGGGATGTCCAACAGGTAGAGAAATCACAAAGAAAAACAAAAAAAAAGTCAAAATATAAAGAAAAACTATATCTAAAAATTACAACTAAAAAATACTAGCTACAATCTAGCCCTATTCAACCAGCAAAAAAGAGCCCCGGAGGGCTCCCTTCACCGGCGAGCAAGGGTTGAGAGACGAAGAAGAAAAGGTTTTTGGGAAGGGGCGGAGTTCGCGAGGGAGGGAGAGAGTCTTTTTCTATAGATATGTTCCGTAGTATTAGTCACATGTAAAATAGGTTAGTTTTGTTTATATATATGGGGAGTGATTCAAATCCAAAACTTTTGACCTAGTTAAGGAGTATTTTTACCATTGAGCTAGTACTTCGTCACAGTAGTTTAAATATTATATACTTGTCATATATGTCATTTTTTCATTATAAAATTAAGATTATATGTATTTATTGATTAATATTATATATATTTAAAATTAAGATTATATATATTTATTGATATTTTTATTTATGTTATTGTAAACTCAAAATATGCAAATCCTTAATAAATATGTGTCTTTTTTAAGGGAGTAAATGTGTTACATAACCTTTTAATGATCTCAAATCTTAAGATCAATATTATACTAGTTTTATTATACTACATCAAAAAACTACTATTAGCATTTATATTTTGGAACACATAAAAGGGTAATATATTAGTAAATATAGTTTTCTAACTTTTTTCATGTATCTTTTCATTATTTAAGCCATATAAGTTTCACAAACATATTGTGCTATTTTAGACAAACCTAGCTAGATATTTTTAAATTTTTAAAATGATATGTCCATTTATCTATACTAATTAATCTTCAGTTTTCGAAGTGTTTTATGTGTAAAATGTAATATTTACCTACAATTTCCTCTCTTTGGTTTATAGGTGCATCCCGGATGAGTTAGAAAACAAAATGAAACGGGAGCATACAGAGTAAGAACGAACAAACAAAAATAAGAAACGGAACCTCCTAGCGACTAGCTGGATCCCTACACTCAGCCAGCTGGATATAGTCTGCATTAAGAACCAAACAGCTTGCGGACAGAAAGCAACTGGATTTGACCAGTCGCGATAGGGACCAGATTTGCAATTTTTTGTTTTCTTTTTATTAGACTTTCTCTTGTGTATTTTCTTATCTTCGGTTAGAGCTTAGAGAGGGAAAAATAGGCGACTTTCGAGATAAAAACTCCTCTAGAAATCTTCTCTAACTCTCTTACATCATAGATTAGATAGTTAATTCGAGTTTTTGGAGGTAGATTGAAGACTTTCATCGGAGTAACTTTGGAAATTTTTTGGTGATTCGAGAAAAGAGCTCGGGCGACATTCTAGAGCATGGATTCTTCAATTATCATCCCTAAGCTTTCTAAACTATTGTTATAATGAATTCTTTATTGAGTTTATGATTATGACAATGTTTAATAACTAAGTTTTTATTGTATTTGAATGGGGTTGAATTCTAGATGATCTTAGTATAATTCTATGAATATTATGGAATAAATTGTTGGATTATATGTTGATTGTTGTTTGATTGCATTATCAATTTTTACCGGTAATTACTATTTCCATATATTATTTGGAATTGAGAAAGGAAAAACTTTCTTGGGAAATAATTGAACATTAGGAATTTGTAGTTTATTATAGATAATAACTACGATTTATAGGTCATTAATTAGTCTACTTCACTTGTATTCCGTTAATAATTCATAATTGAGTTTAGGTGTAATATCGAAGCCTAAATCGAATAAAAATAATTTAGTGGCTAAGACAATAATATGGATTATATATGAAGGGCTTTAGTGCAATTAAGGAAAAGCCCTACTGTTTCTTTATTACTTTCTTTGAAGGAATGCTCGGAAGTTGAGAGAGAGAGAGAGAGAGAGAAGATTTTAGCGATCGAATGTGCGTGTTCGTTCATTTGAGGATTTTGATTCGAGGTAAATGGAAAATGAGCACTAACTTTATAACGATTCTTAAATTATGAATAAATGTCTAAATATATTTTTAATCATTTATAATTATTGATTGAACAAAAGTGATGTGATTTTTGTATGAAAATTGCTCATAATAAATTTTGAAGAATCAATTTTGTACATTGACGTTGAGATTTTGATTGTCATTGGGTAATTTTGGGGAGGAACATGTTTTAACTTGTTTGAACTCCTTGGGCAAGGAAAAAAAGTTCCACTACATTTATTTGGCCTACGTGGCAGCGAGATAAACAGTCATGCTTGATATCAAGTTTTGACCCCATTATAGTCAATGTTTGTAAGATTGTTTTGAGAATTGTGTTTGGAAAATATTTGAATGATTAGAAAAGCTATTGTTTGTGATTAAAACTAATTTTGAATATAAATTATATATTGTTCGCTGCTCCCTTTCTATGCAATCCATAATCGTTGGATTAAAATAAGAGAAAGAGTGAAAGATCACACTATTTTTTCTTCGTCCAAATATATTATCAGTGGTTAGCTTTAATCTATTGTAGTGAAATCAGGGAAGGGAAGGGAGTATGAAGGAATTTAAATCTGGACAAAAAGTCATATTGACATCATTTGGTTGCAACGTAAAAGTGAATGTAATATAAACGCGGAGGGGAAGAGCACGTCAGCAAATTAGCCCCTCCCAAAACAGAAAGACCATTTTATCCTCTTATAAATTAATTTATTATAGATCTATTATAAACAAAACTCCTACCTAATATACATACACATATATATAACATTTCTAACTTTGTGCAATGATTCTCATAGTAATATATATATATTTACCAATTTACATTCCACTTTCTCTCCAATCAAACAATTTTGAAGTAAATGAATATACTTCCCGTAATGGAAGTAAATGGTGCCATTCTCCCTCCCTATCCCCCTCCACGAACCAAACCAAGGCTAAGGTTGAATATCTTTTGGGTGATTTATCCAGAAAGACCTTGTCTTCAATTCTATAACAGCCTTGCAGTCAAACTTGAACACATCATGTAACAAGATTTGGAGAGAGTGGCAGCTCTATGGTGGTGCATATAGAAAGTACAAAATGCATCGATTTTCCAAGGTAGATGCCTTATATACAATCTCTCTCGCGCAGGAAATAGACCATCAAATACATTGTGAAGATAACATCACTAATCCTCTCCCTCAACCTTAGAATCCCCAACCTAATTGGGCATCATTGTGTATTGATCACTTCAAAGTTAATAAATGCAATTCCAGGAAAAGAAGGTTAAAATTAGAATCATCATTTGGAATTGTGATGGTGAGGTCATGGCTTCTTTAGCTAAACTCATTCATTCTGTACGTATTGCTTAGCTACATACCATCATTTTACGTGGCGAAAATTGACATTGAATATCACACGTGACATAATTTATTGTTTTATCATTCTTATTAAAAGAAATTAGTTATAAATACTAACAACTTAAATATTAAAAAATTCTCGAAGTAAATATATTTCAAGTTTGCATAAATTCAATTAAATTTAGTCTTACCAAACTATTATGTCTTGGATCAAACTTTTTCCTTTTAGTTAAATAATCTATTTCAACATCTTATTCTAATCTAAATTTTAAAAGTATTTCACACTAAATTAGAGCACATATTAAATTAATTTTAGGCCAAATTTAAAAAGTATTTTGAAATAAATTATAACTTATATAAAAGCTATTTTTGATATTGTACTTAATTTAATGGTTTTGGGAATAAGATGCATATTTTTTAAGATTTAGCACAAAAAATACTTTTACTCTTAAGTTAGGGTGTTATTTTGCAATAAACTCTTTCCTCTCTTCAAAAAGAGTATACCATGCATGGAGACACGTGCCATATTCCACATGTCACCTCCTTAAAATGCCATGTCAACATTAAATAAAACGATTTGGGTCCACGCATGGGCGCGCCCACAGAGAATCCGAAACCCCTCCCCTTCCCCCCCAAAAAAAACCCGAAACCATATCAGTGAGCGGTCACAACTTGGCACCGGTCGTGTCAGCATTGCAATAACTGACACTGTACAGGGGTAAATTCGTCATTTGGGAAATCAACAGAAGCTTTCAGTTCATAACAGACAGCCTACTCAGAAAAACTAACCCCCCCTCTCTCCCTTTTGGTCCGAACCCAACCACTACTACTTCTTCTTTCTCTCTCTACACTTCGATGCTTTAAGGATTCTTCGACAATGGCCGCCGATGAGGTAATAACTTTGAGAAAATATACTTTCTTTAACCACCACTTGCACGGCGGCGCAACTGCCCGCTTCAGTAACCTCACTTGGGGCCAAAAACACCAACGACCTAACTCATTCCCTTAACTGTTTTTTTTTTTTTTTGGTTTTGAAAAATTAGAATGATGGGCATTGAATTTTGATGGTTTTGTTAGGTTTTTATGATGTTTTTGGAAATGGGCTTTTGTTTGATGATGGGTTTTTTATTTTTGGGTTTGATTTTAATGGGGGTGTTTTTTTTTTTTTTTTGTCAGAGATTAACGGCTTTGCAGAAAGCGTATGCGGATATAATCTTGAATACAGCGAAGGAGGCGGCGACGAGGATAATGATGTCGGAAAGGAAGGCGCAGAGGTTTCAGCGTGAGCTTCAGGTGGCTAAAGACGAGGGCTTGCGGATGCTGCTTAGGTTAAAACAGATGATGGATTCCAAGGTTAAACCTTGCTTTTCTTTTTCTTGGAAAGTTTTGGTTTGGCTTTTCTTCTTCTTTGATTTCTGTCCTTTCAAATTTCTGTGTGGAATGTAATTCTTTGGTCGGGTGTGGGTGTGGGGGTGGGGGGTTGCGCTTGATGAAATGGGAGTTGAACCATGCTTTGAGGTTACTTGAAACTCTAAAAACTAATAGGCTTTTTGGGAATTCATAAGTTGACTTTTCTCAATGTTATCTTGCTTGACAAGAACTTGTTTCAAGATTTTCAGTTTTGTATCTTGATTATTTGACAAGGGAAGAAATGTGGGCTTCAAGATACTCTGATGTTTTAGTAGCCTTCTTTGACCTGATCCTTATGTTATGTTGCTTACAAGTCATACACTTGAATATAGAATTCAGACTACCAGTAGTTGGTGATATTGGTACTTTGTTACAAGACCTTCTTAATAAGTTACAAGACAGGGGACTTGCTGATACACGGCACTTTATCTACACTAGGTTTGATTGGGGAAGTGTGGGAGGAGAAGGGAAAGAGAAGTGAACATGGGCATAAACGTTAGTGAATTGGACAACAGCAGAGGGAAAGCAAATCAGTAGGGTTACAACTAGCCCTCCATGTTAGTATTTCTTCCCCTTCTAGATTGGAAAAGGAAAACTAGTGTCAATATTGATTTTATTTTAGCTTTAAAAACTGAATAAGGGAGAATGAGAGAGAAAAATGTGAAGTTAGTAATTATCCTCTTTCTCCCCTCATATTCTCCTTCTCTTTCCTTCAAACCAAATAAAGAAGAGGTACAAGGCATATATAATTTCCCTTGATGAAGTGGTTCTCACTCCTCCCCCTTCCTTCTCTCACCATTCTCCTCCACCTCCACTTCTTCAAAACCAAAGTATGTTTTTAGCACCTATGATTATTTGCTCTCAGAAAAAGAAAGAAGAATCAGCAATTATTGGCTAGATTTCTGAATTCTATGGTCAAAGGTTCAAAATTTTGCCTTTATTTTTTGAGCTTGCTTGGTACTGAAATTGCGCCTAACCCATGCTGACTTAGCAGCCTTTCTGCTTCACAAAAATGGAGATTGGATAAGAGCTTTGGTTCTGTATATGTGGGACAGGATGACAATCAAGTTGCTGTTATTGCTTTGGTTGTCTTTGCAGAATATTCTTTGCGCGCTCAGTTATTTTCTGCCAAGGCGGGGCAGTTACGGTGACATCTGTCATAAGTGAGATTCTAATGAATAGCATGCCAAAATGTTTGTGTTTGTGCTTTCATATTTTTCCTGTATTATCGAAACCTTCGTGACTAAAATTTACTGTACAGCAACTATATTTAGCTATCGTGTGATTACAATTTTTTTCCCTAATACCTGCGTCATCATTAACTGGATTAACCACGGAGCCACTTTTGCAGATTACCGAAGTGGAACTGACATCACAGAATCAGCAGAGAAAGATTGAAGAACTTGAAGCCCAACTTCAAGAAGCTGAGGATATTGTTAAAGACCTCAGAGAAGAGCTGAGGGAAGTGCAATCTGAACTGGAGTGGGTGAGAAACAACAAAGCTCAGCATGTGGCTGAGTGTCAAGATGTAACTCAAGGAGAAATATCAGAGGAGAACAGATTCCATTCTTCTGAATCTGTTGTGTTTCATCCTCCAGAATCAGAGTTTGAATATCTTGCAGCTGCAGACATGAGGAGTGCAAATCACTTTCAGAGAAATGAGTGTCTTAAATTTTGCAGAAGCATATCTAGCATAGGGAATTCGTACTCTGGTTGTCCGGATTTACCTTCTATAATTCTGAGGAGCAAAGAGCCTGAGCTTTACAGAAATGGGTGTACACAGAGAATTCGTGCATCCGAGGGGAACCTTTTGGATAAAGAACTTAGTCTTTCTGGGAAAATAACTAAAAAGAATGAAGAGATATCTGCAGGAGAAAATGAAAGTGCTAAAGAAATCTCTAAATCACCAACTTCTGGGATGGGAAATCTGAGGAGTTCTAAGAAGAAAGTACAGGGGGTAGATGGACGTCTTGGCAACTGGCAACCTATGCAGTCTTTCGGTGTGAAAAGGAAGCGAGCTAATAGATATAGAAACAGGTTTACCTCATCAAGGAAAATTTCGAATCTGATTTTTAGCACTAATCAAGCTCCTAATGTTTTGTGCATGGAAACTTGTCCTAGTGACGACAGAACCGATTTTGATTTTGATGGGGGTGCGTCTCAGTTTTCTCAAAGATCATCTTCATGTAAATCTGAACTAGGGCCTCAGGCAACTTGTGCTGAAATTTCTCAATATGAAGCAGAAGAAGAGGTTGTGGAATCTGGTGAAGACAAAAACCCAGTAAATGACAAAATGGTTACAGAAAAGTTGGGGTATGCAAGTAAGGAAGTTGGCTGTATAGAGATTCCAACGATTTCTGTTGGTGAAACAGATGTTGAAAAAGGTAATGCTTTATTGCCAGAAAAATCGCTGTCAAATGATGTAGCTCATGAAACTCCTAGTCAACCTATCAATGAAAGAATCATCAAGATCACATTCCAAAGAAAGCGGAAGAGAGAACCTGCGAAGGAATCTAATGGGAAGGCTTCTCTTGAAAAAAGAACTTCTAATGAACAGGCATTGGACAAGCAACATGGTAAATCAAACGGAGAGAAACCAAACCTGATAACTAGTACATTGGCTGGAGAGAAGCCAAACCTGCTAACAGATACATTGGATGGAGAGAAGCCAAACCCGATAACAGATACATTGGATGGAGAGAAGCCAAACCTGATAACAGAATCATCTCGTGACAGTCGACGCCTGGTGCAGGTTGCTCGTCAGGTTGGTATAATTGTCCCTTTTTTATTCTATTGCATGATTGTATTCCTTTAATAATTTTCTGCACAGCTTCTCTCACGTATTTTATCCTGTAAGATGTTTGTTCTAGTAATAATGTCTTTCTTTTCAAGCCTTCAGAGTTGCTGAAAAACATGCCTGTATGACTTTCATTAGTCAAATTCATGAGTTAACTTGGATGCAAGTCGCATAGTTGGAACATATCTAATTTCTGTTCTTTATAGTTCTCGTGAGGTTATACTCATTGCAAGGATAATGCTACCTCCTCCTCCGGTAAGAAATACAAGTTCTTCTAGGGATAGGGTGGACAATCAAAATATGAGTCATGTTGCATATTTCAATGAATATTTATTTCCAACTCCATTCATCTTTAATTCATTTATTTCTTCCTTCCTCTCTTTCTCTCGCATTATTTATCAAGGGTATAAAGAATATCTTATCTCAAAAGTTACATTGTCTTCTTAACCCTTAATTTGTGTGCACAAGTCCAAAAGGACTTATATTTTTTACCGGAGGTAGTGTAACATATCTTACACCTTCTTTTTTATGAGCTTAATTGTCACATTGAGAGTCCAGAATTAGGAGGATTTGTTTCTTCCCTGAATAAAATTATTTTGAAATATATTTGTAGTATACTTCCGATGTCCTCATGTCCGGAACACCTGACCCACCTGCCCCTTCTTTTCTTTTTATGTGGAACTATTACTTACAGGAGTTACCGCTTAGATCACTTTTCTAGTAGGATCTTTCTTTTTACGTCTACCCAACTCCAGGTAAGCCTCGTCTTGCATTAGGGAGATACTCTTATCTTTTTGTCTCTTATAAGATGTTTGAGCCAAGAGCAAGCATATCTTTTCAAGATTACTTATGATTATGTTAAGTTTAATCTACCTTTTTCCACAGCTTTAATGATTGACTTGTTTTTAGAAATCTTATTTGGTGCATGCAACATTCTCCAGAAAGTATAACCAGCACATGTTCTTTGCTGAATATTTCTATGTTGATGGTTATATATCTTCTCACTATTGCCTCCTTGAGTTATGTGGGTGGGTAGAGACTAAAAGAGGTTTGAGGTTTACAGAAATGGGTTTAGAGGTTTCAGAAGAAGAATTTATTGCTTATTCTGTGAACAATCGTCTAGGTGTCTGAGAAATTAATGATTAACTCTTTCTGTAGGATTTTATTAAGCATTATGTTCTACACAAGATCTCAAGCAGTTCAAACACTGGAGATTGTTAGTAGTTTACTAAATTGTTTTCTTCGCATTCTTTCTGCAGTTGGTTATATTGTTATGTTAAATTGAAGGAGATGAACATAATTTTTGTATGTGCATTGAATATTGGTTTGTCATACACGCAACTCTTGGAACCGTGCGTGAAGAAGGTTCGTGTAAAATTGTGAGAAATGCTGAAAATGTTTGAACTCCTCACCTTAGGACTATTTTCCAAGATTCAGACTCTTTTTCCTGTGTGAATCAATGAAGCAACCATTAGCTGAAGTAACCTAACCACCGCTTGATTATTCATTCTCTTAACTGTCAGCTTTAGCTTGACCCTTTTTGCCTTTTGTGATACTCGACATATCAATCCTCAACTGTTCCTCATCTCACCTCTCCACCACCCAACCATAAAAAGGAAAAGAGACTGAAAGAAACCAGAAAAGGGGAGAAAACACAAAACTCGAAAGGCTCACTTCAGAAAATTCAAGTTAATATATAATCCTTCCCTTGTATCATTTCCCTGTGTGCCTGTTGACTTGCTTTCTTCCTAAAAAAATTCCTATCGGAAAATTAGCCTCTTAGAAATGCATTTGATCTTGTTTTTTTGAACCCCTTTTTCTCTATTCCTTTTCAGCGATTGTGCCAGCAGCCAGCACTGGTATTGAAATGATTTTCCTATCATATGCAAGTCAGTGGAAAGATTTCCCTGTACCATCGTGTACTCTTTTCTATTACTATTCACCTTACAACCCTCCATCTTTCGTCCTCACGGGATATCTTTCAACTGCTTACCTTTTATCTGAATTTGAGGCTGATAACCAGATGGCTTGGATAAAAAACCCTATTAACCAGACAAGTTAATAGGGAAGGAACAAACATTTAGGCTTTTTATTTTTCCCTCATGAAAGATGGGTTCTGATTCTTGCTTCTTCCGGTGGTACATTAGATGGAGTTTCGATCACATGTTTTCTCATTGTTGGGAACTGTAAAGTGACACTTTTTGCTTGGTCTTTTGCAGCTTATATCTCTATCTGAGAAGAAGTGGTGGCAGTGAATTTCTCAGTTCAATGCTGAATACATAGAGCAAGAGGAAAAGACAGCGGCACCGGTCTCTAACAATTCGGCCATTTTTCTTTACTGAAGAAAGATTTTCTAGAAGATAACCTGTTAATTATATAGAGATTCAGATGATGTTATATAAAATTTATTAGAGTTTCAAATGTTGTTATCTTCTTGGTCGAGTTTTACAATATATAGTGCCTAAAGATTGTTAAAGCAATATTGAGGGAACTGCTTATTGTTGATATGCTTCTTCTTAAAATGTCTACTGCCATGCATTCTAGGCTTGTCCCCATACTAGCCCTGTAGTGTTGCCTCCTTATCTTTCATCATGACTTTTTTAAAGCATGCAGTATCTTTACCGATTGGTTAAATTAAGACTTAGTTTAGCCCCAAGCAGTTGCCATGTGAGTTTTTTGGTGGATTCTGTCGGTTTGGTGATGGCCGAGTAGTTTTTTGACTTACAATCTTAGTTTAAAGACAAGAACTTTTGCTGTCAAACCTCTCCTATCAAGCAAACAACCTCTCGTGTCAAGCAAACAATGGAGAGCGGTCGAGAGAGATAGGAAGTATGGTGAACAATTGAGTGGCTATTCAACTATTCAATCGGCTATGGAGGGGTATTGCATTCACCCCCTTTTAAGACCTACTGCACTCCATCAAACTTCTTTAGAATTAGACGAAGGGTATGTGATTCATATGAAATAAGGTGTCATACTTACCCCTTAAGGAAGGTATAGAGGGTTCTGTCTGACTTAACTTAAAACCAAACTAGGGAGTCATGATTCGTGATTCGAGAGTGCAACTTATAGGTCTGATAGTTAGATGGCTTATTATTTCATAATTACTTGATTATATATGTTTAGGTTTCATATTCTTATACCGTTTGATTTTTCAAAATAGATATTTGCATATTGGAACCATATTAAATGAGTTTTGAATTACTACTTCCGTTTTATATTAACTGTTGCTTTAACATATTTTTTTCTTTTCAAATGTCACTTTCGTTAATCAAATTAACATTAAATGATATTTTAATTTATATACACTATTTTGTTGGAATTACACAATTATCAATAAACTTTCGTTAATATTATTAATGACAGTCAAATGATAATTTAGTTTATTCTTAATTTAAACAACTCTATCATTTTATTAATTATTGTGCCATGTCCTAAAGCAAGACTTAATATGAAACGCAGGTAGTAAATCCTAGGGATGGTAGCGGTACGGTTTTTTCTTGATTTCGATGGGTAACTGATTGATTATGTGACTGATGGTAATTTCAAATGAATTTAGTATTTACTAAGATCGACTGATACCGAAACCGATAAGTATTGGTAAAAGGATTTTACCGATGAAAAATAACGATACTGATTATATATAATTTAATAAAAAATCCTAAACTATGATTTAACAAAAATAAGGACCTATAACTAATTTATTAAAAATATGAAGGGCCTATAACTAAATACACTAAACTCTAACAAAACAAAACTTAAAACATTCTAACTCTTCAGTCATTTTCATTCTTGTAGACTTTCAAGTTTCAGCAGCCTCCCCTCTCCTCCTCTCCTCTCCTCTCTCGGTCTCCACAGTCACAGACTCCACCGCTCCCCCCAAATCATCTCACAGACTTCATCACTGCGGCCCGCGGCGCTGGTCCTTTCAGACAAAGACAAGTGCCGCCTCTCTCCCCTCCCCCAAAACTTCTCAGCTTCTCTGCATCACTCCGACGGACCGACGCTGGTCACTTCGAAGTTCGAACATCCAAGGCTGCATCACTCCGTCGCTGCTCACATCGAACTTCGAACATCCGAGGCTGCTCAAATTCCGCCTCCGTCTCCTCTTAAGGTATTCGAAGTATTTTAGTCCTTATAGGGAAAGATTCAATTTTTTATTCTTCATTGCATCTTCAGATATTGTATAATGTTGATATTATTAGCTCCCCTGAAGGTATCCGTTAGATTTGAACCTTTTTTTTGTGTTCCTTTTGTGTTTTGCTTTTTTGTTTTTTGCTTGTATGGGAGACATCTCTCAAAGTTTCCGGGCAGAGAGAGAAAGAAAGAAAAAAATAAAAAAACATAACCCGCGCGGTGGTGGTGCTAAAAGACAAAAATTATAGTCGCTCTTCTTTGTTGCTTTTTAGTATATAGGTAGATGCTCAAAAGAACTCTTTGGACCAAAATGAATATTAAAAATAATTTAAGTCTTTGTTTCAATTTATTCTTCCCTCCTTATTTGCCGACTTCCCTTTGATATTTACAACCCGGCCCCCCTTCAGACTTCAGAGTCGCACTCTGCGCCCCCTCTTTCCCTCTTCATTCTTCTTCTTCTTCTTCCTCCCGGCGCACCTCTGTTCCCCTTATTTTTCCATTTGTTCTTCCCGGGGGCACTGCATTTGTGCATCACCCCCAACCTTGGAGAACTTTCGGATTCTCTCTCCTATCCAGCTTTGAATTATTTGAAACCTGTGTCTTAAAAGAAAGTAAGTGGAAGTAATTTTGGTTTGTTTAAACATTCTGAGAAGTTTATTCAGTGTTTCTGTGAATCATTCGATTAAATAGCAAATTCATTGCCTGTACTTTTTTAGTAAGTAGCATTTTTTGCTGAATTTTTTAATGCTGTTATTAACTATCATTAAATATTTATTCACAGGTCATCATAATATATGCTTACCCTGGAATTTTTAGCAGAAGTTAGTGAGACTATTGTAATCTTTTGTATATGGGTTTAGGTCTTTTGACATTTTCTTCTTTCTTTTGGGAATAGTTCAATTCTCACTTGATGAAATAGCTTGTTAACTAATTGTACTAGTATTATTATGTATCTGAATTGGTGCTGCACGTTCTTGTGAACAACCTGTATTTGAGTTTTATTATGGAACTTGATGCTATAGACTATGTTTACCTAGGAGGCAAGTTGATGGCTCTTTGTTTTGCCACCAGGGGGGTGGTGGGGTTGTTTGGTGGCTGCTGCTAATTTTGAATGGTCTCCTGTAATATTGCATTTGTGATATGGGGGCAGAAATAGGGTTTTAGGCTTATGAACTGCTAGTATTTTTACTATTTGCCTGCATAGATGAGGTTTGGGGTTATTCAGAAAATATAGAGAAGTGCAACAGAAATAATAGGAAGGAATTTTTGCAATGGATAAAATTGTCTCGACCTTAGAGGACTTGATAGGCTTCACTTTCATTTTCTTTTTTTTGGGGCATCTTGTTTTCGCGGTTTGATATTCTGTTAGTAGAACTACTGATGACAATAGATGGCAGGTTCAAGACTGATATATGTATGTATCTGTGAGTTGGTGCTATAGCTTGTGGCTTTTGTGCTTTTTTTTGGTACCAATCAGTCAAAAACCTTTCAGCTCTGAGTTTTAAGTTGTAAATATAAAAATTGAACCAATTGAACAGAACTGTTCATTTGAGTTCATTTTTAGGTTTAAACTAAACAATTTGATCAGGGAGGCTTCTGACATGAGGTGGGGTGGAGATGCCCCCAGAAAGCCAAAAACACAATCTTTGAAGTCCCATTGGCCTACACTACATTTCATTTCTCCAAAATTTTGTTTCACTCATGGCATATCTGAGGCCAAGCCATTGTTTTCTTTTAAGATATTCCATTATTTACTGATTGGAAGGAAGTCGGATATTGCTAGAATGATATGCATGTTGTTTTTGGAAATTTGTTAGTTGTACTGATTTTTTATGAAGCCCCGTGAGCATTTGAGGTAATTTTTCTTTTCCTCACATATGACCTTTTTAAGTATGTGTGTAAGCTGATATTTTATTTGGACACTTCGGAAAATGTTCCAGGCTCCATCAGTTGCCTCTGTTTTTTTTTTTTTAATCCTTTTCCTATTTTCTTATTAAATTTGCTTCTGTTTTGAAATTTCAATTTCTAAGATTAACCTTGATTTTTTCACCATACAGATGGAGGGCGAAGATTGTGGAAATTTATCTAATGAGAAGATTTTTCAGATCTTTTCAAGTTTCATGGCGAGGTTGTTAAAATTGTTGCTTGTGTTAAAATTGAAAAATAATTTTTTTCCCAGTTCTTATCATGGAATCATCAGACGTTCTTGTAAATCTACTATAGTTATGAAGTATATGCCTATTGTTCTCAGTTATTTTTGTATACACTCATTGATATTATATGGATACATCCAAGTATGGTTTTGTGTATTTGCTAATGTTCTATTTCAAATATTTTTAATAGGATCACCAAATTTGAGGAGCTAGTGGATGCAGGAAACAAATATCTTATTGGATTTCAGCAAGGGCTTGGTAATTATCTTGGAATATTATCACAATTGTTTGAAAATCAGAATAAAATTTTTCTTTATTTGCTAAATTTGATTCACCTCTTCCTAACTAGAGTTTATTCAACGGCCTCCAATTGACATGACTGCTGAACTGATTGAGCGCATTGTAACGGCTAATAAGACTACCAGGCTTTCATCATATGTTGAAGCTGGATGTTTTAATTCCCACGATAGAAAACAGAATATGAGCAAGTGTAAGTGTCTCCGAATTCTGTATTTCATGTTACAGTTCAGATAACATCCTCATTTTAAATCGCCTTCTCATTCTAGCCATTTTAGTCAAAAGAAACATCCTCTCCTACATATAATCTTGCTCTACTTAGGGTCCATTGGATTGCAATTAAAACTGAAAAAAAATTCTCCTTTTTACTTAGGGTCCCACATCTCCTCTGACAAACAAATTATTTTTCAGGAACCCGAAGTTAAAAAAAAATCTCATTTTTTCCAACCTAAATTTCTATCCAAGTTGACTCTTAGATGTCGAAAGTTTTTGGACAGGTTTATTGCAATATACATGCTATATCCCATAATTGAACTTAAAATAGGTGGTACTCAGCCAACAAAAAAGAAAAACTTAAAATAGGTGGCATACTTACAATTGAAATTGGTTTCATATTTTTGGCTTGTATGATACGATATGCAGTTCTAGAACTACTACTCATGAAGAGAGTGAAAATATGGTTGTTACTTTTGTCAAAGGGGTCCTCAAATGTTTTCTTTTCCTGGTTTGTTTTCCCGAGAGCAATTGACTATGGAAGAGAGATCATTTTCTTCTCTTCATTTTGAAATATCAAGCTGCACTTTTCTACATCATGTCATAATTAGTTCTGCCATTTTTCGTACTAGTTAATGTCTTAATGAAACTCATTGCTTTGACGTCTTCATATTGCTTTTCTCTGATATGTTGTTCATATTATGATTTTGTCCTTTCTTGATTTTCTGATATACTTATGGAAGTATCTGCGTGCCATCTTGGACTCTTGGACAATCTAAATAGAGGTATGTCCATGAGCATTATCATTGTCCACATCTCTTATAAATAGCTCTGGCTGGCACCGAATAACGTTCTTTAATTAAATTTCTTTTTTGTTGATTTCTCAGTTCTACATTTCTGGGTTGTTCTTCTTTCCTCCCTCCAAACCCAATTTCGTCCATATTTGTAATGATAAGTTGATTACAACTTTCTCACCATGTTGATACTTGTCCATGAACTACTTTTTCTTCTACTTTTCATGTAATTGCAGCCCAAACTGTTGTGAGGGAGCTTCAGTGCCTTCTTGATGATGCTGCAGTATTGGTGCAAGCTAAGAATATGATCTTTCAGGATTTGCTTCATTTTCAGGATAATGATACTGATCTTGACGTGTCTTCCTTTACCACAGCATGTAAAAGAGTATGATCTTTCTTGTAGTTACATGTCTCTGCTTATTTTTGGTGATTGTTATTTGTTTCTTTTCCTCCATTTTTGGTTTCCTTTATATTCTATTCATGAACAAGCTAAGATGCATCCAAATGAGACTGGGAAGGAAATTTTATAACAGTATGTGTCTTTTCTAATCCTACTTATCAGCACTGAATCTTATATTTGTCCCTGTATCAATTTGACAAATTTATTGATAGCTCTATTTTGCTATACCTTCAGTATTATTTTGGCTGTGTACTTGTGTTGTCATATGCTTGTTTTGCCGTTTAATAAGAGAATTATGCGGCTTTTCTTTGTTCATTGTTCTCTGATGATTCTCACTTCATACATTTGTTTCAGCTGGGATCTAATACACAATTTATTGATACAATACACTCCAAGGTTCCTTTTAAATGAATGCATATGGCACTGAAGTTCTTAAATGGAACATTTTTATCATATATTCTACCTCTTGAAGCAAAATATATATAAAAAATAAAGGAAAAAACACGTCTCTCCTTCCCTATCTGTTGAAGGAAGATATGTTTGCCAAGTGCTTTTTCTTGCGCACAGATTTTATGAAAGATAGCAGTGGAAAAAGAGAAGTTGGTATGTTGGGTTAATAAGGTATCTACAGGTTACGTGAAGCAAGTCTTTCTTTGCGTGCCATATACATTGCTTGCCTATTCTGTATTTATTATTATGAGCATGACTATTTTGTGTCGCTCATAAACAATGAATTGAGTTCAAAATGTTTTACATTCTCTTTTCTAGGTAATATGCTTCTTACTTTGTAGGATTTGTATTCGTCATTCTTGAAGATCTGTTGGAATATTAAGTTGATGGCTGTTGTTCTGTGAGTGAGCGTTATTACCTTTGATGATCTGATTTTTCTATCGCATTTTTTTTGTGAACGTTCCAGAATCCTGGAATTACTGATTACGCTGTCTTGATGGCTTTAATGTATGGAATGCTCAAAAAAGACTATGAGATGCAGGTACACTCTCCCCTTGATCTTCAGTTGCATTTTTATGTTTCAAGAAACAAGCTTGCATTTTCCTTCTTGTAAGAATGAATATAATTCTGATCAGGAGATTAATCAGCATGCATTTTTATTACTATTATTATTTTTTCTGGTAATAAATCTCTTTTCATGATGCATTGTTATGTTACAGGAAAAGATTGTATCTTCTCTTAGTCTAAAGTCATCTTCTGGGGAACTAGAGAGTTATTGCCTGATGTGGTCTTTGCGGCCTTTTGTGGACGATGAAATCATGCAAAAAGCATGGGAACTTATTCCTTAATTGCCTCAACACTGTTGCCGCTCACTCTCACCATTGTTTCCTGTTGGCAGACTTAGGACTGAAAGACGGATTTCTTAGACCACAGGTGAGGTCTTCCAGACAACTAAACAGAACTCTATGGCGATGTGTTCATATTCATCTCCTGCTTGCTGGATGCTCTTTTGTCCGCCTTTGTTCATATCTTTGGTTTGGACAAAGAAAGAGCTTTTCTAATACTCCATGTGGTGGATTCAATCTAAAACTTTGTGCTCCAGATTATTTGGGGGATACATTCTTCTCGTGTAACATAACATTCCTTGGTAATTCTATGATCATAATTGTACACAAAATGTTAGTAGTAAGTACCATTTTGGTACATTCAACAACAAATTAGTAAACTCACAAGCTATGTATTTGGTGGTGGGTTGAACTCCATTCAAATAACCTTATATCTGATTCCAACAACCCCATATGCGACATGGTATAAAAATTAATTAATTCGTGAGACTTGAATGGATGTTTTTGTCCTTTTAATTCTTCACACGCGATCAACATGTGTGATCTTTTGTAGACCCCATGTACTCAAGTAATGGTACTTTGGGGTATTAATGCAAGTTAAATTAATAGTACAAAATATTGTGTCCAAATTTTAAATGGTATCCATATTTATGTAGATTAGTGATAGGCGATTCAACACTCATGGTTCTCATAAAATTTGAATTTTTGTGGGTATTTGAAAAATTTGAAACATGAATAACTCTGTGATTGAAGATTCATTTTACGCATATGACCACGCGTTTTGATGATTTTCGTAAAATAGGTATTTACGTATTATTATATAGAAACATGATTACATAGAAAATAACATAAAAATTTTATTACAATAAGTGCATGAGATTTTATTTAATAATAAAGTATTTACGTATTCTAATATTTACAAACTTCAATCATTTGAACTTGTAATTAGAGCAAAAAGAATACTACTCCTTTGTTTAATTTTCAAATTTGTGCCGTAATTTTTTAGTTAATAAGAGAGAAAGTATTAAAAAATTACAAAAACGTAAATTAATACGAAAATAAGACGTTTTTGTGGAAACCTCCATCGCGTAAATCTATAAAAAATACATGAAATTGCCCATAAGAATCGCCTCAATCGGACTTCCGTGCGCAAAGTTATACCCCGTTAAAGTTTTCGACTATACGAGACAATTTTCTTGCTCTGAAATGCGTTCGGATAACTTTTTCGACGACGCCGTAACGTTTATTTTTACAAGAACCATCAAAACGAGTGGTCATACGCGTGAAATGGACCTCCGATCGCAGAATTATTCACGTTTCAAGTTTTCCAAATACCTACAAAAATTCTTTCTCTTAAAAAAAAAAAAAAGACTCAGGTCACCCGGACCGGTGATATGGACATGTGCATTTTGAAGAAAAAAAAAATTCAACTTTTCTTACATCTAAATCAATATTTTCTTCTTCAAATTCTTTATAATGATCCATATCTACTTCCAATACAAGTTCCGGTCGAGAGAAGTTAGAGAGAAATTGTGTAAAGAGAGAAAGAGAAGGGAATAGGAGGAAAAATAGCGATTTTTTTCGCGCTATACATTCATATTACCGAATTAGATTTATCGATCTCCATCTTTTATTGCTATTGTTATGTCTTCCTATTCGATTTGAGACGTATTGTTTTTTACATTTAAGTTTTGATTTACATTTTTTTAATTTGCTCTTTTATCCGAGTCAATATAAAGGTTAAAATATTTTCTAAATAAAAATTAAATTTTACAGACACCATTCAAATCAAGTCCGAATTAATCTTAGTAATTGATGAAAAAATTCTTTCATGCTTTAAAAGTTTCCTGTTTCAAAGATAAAGGGCAGTCATAAATTAAATTAGGCCTTTTGAGTTTAAATATTTAAAATTATAATTATTTTTGGATGGTGCTATTTTGATGGGCGGGGAAGTGTCTTTTGGATGATTCTATCAAGTTTAGTCATGGTATGTGATTTTAATTTTAATTTAAGGTAAAAAATAATTTTTTGAGTAATGTGATTATATATAATATATATAGATGTTTTGAGACAATTTCCTATAGTTTATAACAATGAAAATAAGTTTTACTCTCCTAGAACGCATTGCCTGGGTGTTTCTCAGATAATGAGCGCGTTGTGACGCTTAATCTAAGAAACGCGTTCCAGAATGCGTTAAAGCTGTTTGCGGCAAAAACAAGGCCAAACAGGTAAAAGAGACCCAGTTTGTTTGCTTGGAGTCCACTGTAGAGTAGAGCAGAAGAAATGGGAGTTGCGAGCAAAGCAGGGGACTTTGTATTCAAGGCGTTCACGGCGGGCCTTGGAGTCGCCACCATTTATCTCGCCGGAACTTTCTCCGTCAACGTCTACCGCGGCCTCTCTTGGCACAGTGAACAATCGGTTCGGACTACCACCCCCATCTCTTTCTCATCTGTTTGAAAACCCTAGTCGCTTAACATCGCATAATTTATTATTTTTGCTGCTTTTCTTTCTCATTACTAGTCTAATTGAGCATTTGTTGAAAACTGGACGAAATAATCGAAAAGATTTCGAATTAGATGTTGTCACTTGTCTTTGATTTTGTTTTTGCAATTCTTTGTGTATCATTTTAGCTTATGATCCAGCTGGGATTCGATGGAGATTGTTGGAGTCTGGTTTGGAAGACACTCTTCATGAAACTTTTGAAATTATAGAAACCTCGTTGCTTTCTTTGAGGAAATTGCTATTCTAGACTGACCTATGTTTTTTCAATAAGAGAATTTTAAGATGATATGAGGAAGCACTCATGATTGACTTAGCTTGGATGCCAAAGTTAGATTCTTTTTTCCGGCTTCACGTGAAATGAACATAACCTAAATATAGGTGGCATTACTTGATAGTGTGCAAGTAGCTTCATTTGCAATGGGAAGTCCTTTAAGTTTTTTGCAAGAATCTGTGGAGTTTAGTTGCTTTCTAAGCAAAAAGACTAGAAAGATGGAGACTTGCTCAACTGGGAATAGTGCCAATTGTCATGTTTCTTCTTCACCCATCGTATAAGTAACTTGAAGCTGCATCTTGATACAAACTTGTGAGTGAATAGAATTCACCTACTTCATATTAAAAATTTGAACTGGGACATTTTTTCAAATTCTTGTACTCCATAGTTTATTTGCTTTCTCTCTCTCTCTCTCTCTCTCTCTCTCTCTCTCTCTCTTAAGTGATGGTATTGTTATAGGTCTTACTTCTTTATGAAACTAAGGGGTAGCAATTCTGTCATTTTTGCATTTTCCTGTGGCAGCTGTAATTGCTAAAACTCTTGAAAGAGTGCGGAACTTGTAGACTTTCTTTTTTGAGTTTATAGTTTGGAATAAATGATATGTCTCCAAGTTTTGTTTCATATTTAAGTTTGTCTGAGACCCAATCAAATCTCGTTTACTTTCTTGTTATCTTCACTTAAGTTCAATCAACAGAATATACTTCAAGAGCCAAAGAATCAAATTGACCTCCCATGAATTGTTTATCTCATCTTTTCTATTTTCCCCTCCCCCTGCTATTTTGGCCTCACTCTATTTTGGATATTTAAAGAAACATAAACATGGTTATTGGTGGACAACTTATTGTGAACATTACCTCAAAATGACTGCAAGGTTCTCTCTGCTTTAAGCACTGGCCTTGCATCTGTTTGTTCCTTGTCCATATTGAAAGGATCCTAGCTTGTCTGAGGATTATTTCTTATCCTCAGAATTACTAGGCTTATCTTTCCGGGAAAATAATATCCTGAATTAAAAACCTCTAGATGTCCCTGACTTCTGTATTTTCACTTCGGCAACAAACATTATAAGCACTTCCTTTTTCTGTTTAATTTCTTCCTCACATAATGATGCTTATGTGTCCCATTTGTATCTCAAGCTTATGGCTTTTTTGTTGCAGAAACTTGAGAAGCAGGGATCTAATTATGAAAAGCAAGAATGAATTTTTGAAGAATAACCGCCATAGTTTTGGATACCATACTCAATAGTTTCATTATTTTCCCTTTTAGCTTTGTATTTATCAAATAGACAATCCCATGCTGTGATAATCAAAATGATTTATTCCACATTGTTAATGAGGTTATTAATAGACATGTGACAACAGTACCCAAACCTGCGATGCTCATTACTGCTTCCATGTATGACCCCTTGTAATTCTGCTTTTGACATTTTCGGCCCCAATAGTGGGATGATCATCAATCGGTCTTTCAGGCAGGCAATATTATCACATTTTTAAGACATTTGAGTAGCTTTCAGGAGTTGTTAGTTAACTTCTATTATTCCTTGTCAGTTGTTATAACAAGGGATTGGTTAGTTCGTTATCATCATGTTATCATATGTGAAATTTGGTATCACATTCACGCCTTAAGATAGCGCACCCCATCAGGCATAGCTCAAAATTAGATTAGGGGATGTGAAACGGATATCACATTCATCCCTGAAGATTTGGAGTCCTATATCAGATGTAGCTTAGAACCACACCAGACTTGCATTTGGAGTACAACTTGTAAGTCTGACAGTTTAATGACTTGCTGCTACTCAGGAATTGTTTTGTTATGCAAAACAATATATATCTCAAATTAACAGTGAGTGTTTAGACACATGTTTTTGTACCATTCATTTTTATTAGATTTATTTTATTAAATTTATTCTATGAGGGACTTAGCATCACAAATATTGTTCTTGATAGCTTGAATCTGGCAATCCTCCTTCCTTGATATGTGATGACCCAATCCGTACATCCCAAGGCATATTTATTTAGGAGATGGCTTCAGCCTTTTAGTCATTTTGGGAGAGGTTGAAAAATCTTCGAGATTAGGTAAAAAAAATTACCCTTTACCACTCATTCGTTGATGCCAGATGAAATGTATTTGTGGTTTGAGATTACAGTATATATATATATATGTCTATTTTTTTATTTTTAGGCGAAAGCATGCTAGGTATGTCAAGTGCTACTACATTTTAACAAACAATTAACCTATATTTGGTGACACTGAATTATTGAATTAATGTCTAGTTATTTCTGTTACTGCCGACAACCAATGAATGTACTCAAAATTCCCCTTCCAATTTGCAAAGCTAACTAGCTGATTCAAATTAAAATTTGATAGTTGGTTGGTCGTCATCATCATCAATCATGTACACACCAATCCACAAAAGTTTTCACACCTAAATAATCATTAATCATCATACATCTATATGTCATTCCACAGCCAACATGCATTTTTTTTCCATCACCGACTATTTCCCAGGATTTAAAAAAACAAAATTGGTTCAGTCAAACTCGGAAAAAAAAAAAAAAAAAAGACTACAGAGTAAGCTGTAAGCATCAGGTGCAGTTTTTTTCACGCTTGTCACCGTTCAACAATAGTAAAATTTTCACCATAAACCCAAAAGAATAGATTATTCTACGGTCATCAAAACTGCATAAAATCATTCACAGCACAGGGAGGGGCATGTGTTAATGTTAACATCCATTGGCATCAACATCAATTCGTATAAATTTTAAAGCCAAGTAGACGACAATTGAGTGAAAAAGAATTGAAAAGAATTGACGTCTTTCTATACAGATCCATGATTCAGATTAATTAGAGACCTCATGAGGTGGTAGGTTGTTAATGTTACACCATTTGTTTTGGAAAGTGAGAACAACAAGGGACTCCTGTAGATCAATATTCTCAGTCAAATACAGATACTCCACTCTTTATGTTCAAGAAATTCTCTAACGATGGGTCTTGACAATATATCTTTATTTCTGAGAAGATCCCGAGTATGAAAAAAACTCGACCTTGTAACCATATAGCAACTCTACATACCCTGAAAAACCAGGAGAAAGAGTAGCTTGTCAAGAATTGCAGTATTAGATTACCCCTTTTTCTAACACGTAGTGATAATTTTTCTGGAGAATATATGGAAATGAAATGCAACACTTCCTGACGATATTGTATTCCAAGTAAACATTGTCAATAAGAAATTAAGATTAGGATACCTGCATATATAATTCCGCAGAAATGAAATGTGCCTGTGGCATCACATAGCACCACGAACATTCTTCAACATTCTACTTGAAGAGATTTCTGAAATGCCCTGGGAGTCACTAGGGATCTCGGCCAATGGGTTCATTATGATAGCACGACCACCTTGGAACCGAGATCTCCTGTTCTCTGGCAGATATGTTTCAGTATCCACATTTCTATTGCGCAGGGATGATGCTAATTGACTTCCACCGGAAGGAGAGAATTTTAAGGGTGTAGACCGAGATTCTGTCTTTCTCCAGAGCTTTGAACTAAGGAATTCTGCACCGGGGAGTTTGCAACATGTGGATCCTGCTGAGCCACCACTAGACATCCTTCCAGTTGACATAGCCAAGTCAAATGATATCTCATCTAATGCCAGCTCCAGACCATGTACACGAGACTCCAGAGAACGCATTCCACTCTGTGAGCTGCCCATAAATTTCTGGATTGAAAAATAGAAAAGGATAAATGTGAGAAACATTCACTGAACTCAAAATCAAGTGTGAGTAATATTATTTTTTGATGGTAGTAATTTTTCTGGGAAAAGCAATGATATCTCCTGCATCCACCAGCCAACGCAAAGAACAAAATAACTAACTTTCAAAGAAACACAATTTGGGATTTTACCCAAAAGGAATTTCTTTCTGAATCATGTGGTCAAATACCATTTACAAGAACAGGAGCTTCTATAGATATAAAGGATCAATGACAGCATTATGTGATAGTTCTGTTGTGCAGCACAATCAGCATTTGTGGTCAGATAGTTTTGCCTTCATCAGTTATCTCCCATTGTTAATCGCAGAAAGAAGCAACACATTCAGCATATGATAATTGAAATGCAGATCACAACAATTACATAGAACTATAAGTCACATCCAAGATGACAAATTTTCAGAGACAATGTGACCATCAGTAAATACCTGGAGTAGATCCATCAAATTGGACTGTTGAGTTTCAATCTGAACAAGTTGCTTACGGATCAAGGACAGATCCCCACTCTCCTTCTGGTTCCTTTGGATTTCCCCAGTTTCATTACTTACAACCACTGTGGATTCTGACTTCTCATCTTGACACGGGGCCACACGAGATCCAGACTTATTGAAAAGGGTCCGTTTTGCTTCTGGTTTTATATACCTATTTCTATCTTCTCCTTTCTCTATGACTTTCTCATCTCTGCCCTGTGAATTGTCCTTGGAGGTCAGAGTCCCAGAACCATCTGGAATGGGAGTTTTCTTACGTTCCAGCTTCCGGAACATTGCTGGACCTGTTTTTCTATCACTACCATTTATTGGACTTCTTTTTCTGGCTGTAGTAACGGCAGAACCATCACATAAAACTGACTTGTTACTGAAAAGCTTCTTTCTCGCTTGAGGTGCATTGGTGGTAACAGTGCATGAAGTTTTGGAGGCAAGTGGACAATGCACATTGCTGGCATTCTCTAATCCTGATTAAAGGAAAGAAAAGGTTAATTCTAATACTTGGAGAAAATAAAGGACTAACTCAGAACTGTTCTCTAAGTATAAAAAGAAAACAACATCAAAATACAGATTTAGAGGGAAAACAATTTGTTCATAGCCAAGAAAACCACTGGAAATAACCAATTGATGGACAAACAACAAGATATCAATTGCAATAGAGTAATGTCATGAAGGACTTGCAGTATGGTAGACTAATTCACTTACGTCAGTAACTATTTCAGTGAATTATTAAGGTTTCAAACAATTTACTAGCTTCAAGCATCCATCAGAAACAAAGATTTCAATTACATCAAAGGACACTCAAACTTTGCATTAATCAAATATTAGAAGAGCCAATATGAACAAATTCACTTTTTTTTTTTTTTTTTTTTTTGATGAACAAATTCACTTCAGTACATATTTTCAGTGAATTATTCAAAATTTCATATAATTCACTAACTTTAATTATCCATCGAAAAACAAAGATTTCAATTACATCAAAGGACACTCATACTTTGAATCAATCAAATAATTGAAGAGCTAATAAGAACAAGAGCAGAAACCTTTATTTGAACCTTGTGATTCAGGAGGAATTGATTCCTCATCTGATGCATCAGGAACCTCCTTCCACACTTCCACCATCTGGTTCATGGTTTCCCTTACTACCTTGACCTATATAATCCAATTAATAGATTTAGAAGCAAGTAAAAATTAGAATACCATTATGTTTAAGATAATTATATTGATCCAAATTCCAGACCTTATCAAATCTTTTAGCTTCAAAAGTCTTCAAAGTAGCTGCCTTAAACTCCGGCAATGCCTCCTTTTCCACCACGGCAAGTTTCATCAAAGCTTCGGCAGCGGCTTTCCTGGCGGCCCAATCTTCACTACTCAAAAAATCCACCAAGCACGGCATCAAATTCCCCAAAATCTGCCTACTCCCGGAAACTGCGCCAACTTCAACCACACTACCAATCAATATCAAAACTGCCGCTTTCGCTTTAAACGCATCACACTTGACTAATTTCTCAAACCTCGCCATCATCTTCCTTAACAAAAGTACATCAGGTTCAGGTGCTGCCTCAGTTATCGCGGACAAACACATAGCGGTTCCGATCTGAGAATTGAGCTCTTGTTCAGTAAACAGAGCCTCAAGGAACGGTTTAGACATAGATGAAAACGAAGGTTTAGTAACATTAGTGGCAATTGCCGCAGCGGCGGAGACGCAGGCGGTACGAATTGCTGAATCCTGATCTCGGAGTCGGCGGAGGATTGCATTAAGGAGCTTAGATAGATACGGAGAGAGAGCATTACCATGGTGAAGAGCTAGAACAGAAATTAAACTTAGGCATTGTTTCCTAACGGCAGATTTATCGGAGGAATCAGTGGCGGTGATGGAGGAGAGAAAAGACGGAAGTGAGTCGGCGGACAGCGATTTGGCGATATTTTCAAGTTCCAATGCCGCCGCGGCATGTGTGTCTCGGTCGGAAAGCTTGTGGACGCACGCGAGTACTCTCTGTTTCAGGTCACGTGCGGCTGCGGCGGAGCTTTGATTCTGCTTTTGCACTGACATTGTAAAAGGAATTAGTACCAATATCTTCTCAGTATTAGTAGTGATCGGAAAAGGATAGTTTTCGGAGGGTGGAAGGAGGAATAAGGATTACAGAGGCGGTGGTGCGGCTGGAATTTCCGGCAACATGTCGCCGGAGGAAGGCGGTGGCGGTGGAGGTGGGGTGGGTGTGAACTGTAAAGAGGTACTTTGCATCTGCGCTTTTGTTTCTCTCTCTGAGTTGCCCTTTTAAAGAGGGAAGAGAACTGTAACAAACAAGTTACTGAGAGAAAATCCGTTAATTACAAGGTAGTTAAGTTTGACGACGTCGTTGATGGCTTCAAGACAGCCCCAACGATGTCGTATGCCGTGCAAAGCGCGCCATTTGCCATAACCGTCCGCGATGCCGCGCCATATTATTTTTTTTTTCTTTTCTCTTTCTTAACGTTTTGCATATATTTTGCATCATAATATATATATATATATATGTATATTGTGTTGCTTTTTTTTTTTGGGGAATGATTTTGTATTGCTTCATGTCATTATTAAAAAGTATTACAAGGAATTATAATTTTGCTAGCAAAAACGAACAAAAAAATGTTAGGGTTAGTTTCACCAAGTGAAAATAAAACTTGTCGATGCAATATTTTTCTTATCTTATATATTTGGATTAAGAACTTATTTTTTATCAAAGAGTTTCATAAATTAATTACAATTTTTTTAAAGAAATTAATTAGAGTTTTAATAGCAACAGAATTAGATTTATATATAAAAGAAAGGACTAAAATGATAATAAATTAATGTATGGTAAATATACCTTTAACCATTTACTACAATTAATTATCACACTTTTGTTTTGAGAGGAGGATTACCACACTATTAGTAGAGATTAATTTACTACTATTTCACAGGTTTCAATTTATACAATTACATTCATGCCTTTAAAAAAATATATAACAATATATGATTACTGTTAATTTAATAGATTTATTAATAATATACTCATAATAGAAATGATACTATAAATATGTATTTTATTTTTTACATATATTAGCAACACAAATTTATATTAACTTCAAATTTATTAATAAAAATACTATCGCATCTCTTTTTCCTTTTTTTTTTTTTTTTTTAAGGAAGAGAATATTGTAGTGTATCGAATAATGAATGTTTTTATTCAATTAAGCTATAATTTTTCACAATTAAAAGTACTATTTGTAAACCATTGATATTATTGACTAAATATTATATTTTTTTCAAAAAAAGGAAAGTTTTATGGAATCGAATTGTTAAATAAAAATAGAAAGATATTCAATGAGATTATGAAGTGGAAGATGCTCTCTAATTATGGAATCTTAGGTTGAATTTATATGCAACAAACCTTATTTTTATATGTAAATTTATTTAATCAAACTTCATCACTCCTTTGCTAAGGAAACATCCATTAAAAGTGGGGATCCAAGGTGTATATCTTCTATAATGTCACCCCCCAACAAAATTTATTCTTTTCAAAGGTTAACCTCTAGACTAGCATCCTAGATAAATTACTTTATCTAGATCAAAAAATAGCTCATCAATACATACGGTTTTTTTTAAAAAAAAAAAAAAAAAATTGTCCACCTCTTTTAAGTAACGACCTAAACTAACCTTAATTTGTGAAAAAAGATACACAAATAGCCATAATGCGTGATCATTTTTAAATTTTTCTTAAAATAATTTCCTTATTTAAAATGAAATCTAAAATAGTCATATTGTGAGACTAATGCACCTTTTCGACCAAAGCCCTCTGCATCATATGATTATGTCAGTCCTTCTTCTAAATTTATTTTTTTCTTTTTAGCATTTTTAATTGTCTTACTTCTTTTGTGTTTTTCTCCTTTACAAAATTTGAAAGAAATCATACCTTCTTTCTTTTATTTACTTGGAAGAAAAATATTAACTCTTATAATATTTTTATTCTATCTACTTTTAAAAAGTCAATATTAAAAAATAATTTATATTTGTAAGGATTCAACAATATTAAAAATCAAAATATTATTCATTTTTCACTAATTAAAAGTAATTTTTAGGAAAAATAAATTTAATTAAAAATAGCGCATTTTAGACTCAAGTCTATTTAAGCTTTAAAGTATAAAAGTATCAACTATGGATTTGGATTTGAATTTGTTAGGTATACAATTTCTAGTTCTGTACCTTATTCTAAAGGCTCCCGAATCCTCATTTTTAAATAATATTTTAAAAAAATATATATTTACAATTTTTGAAGTAAAGTAAACCACAATACATTATCTTAAAATTCAATTAAAAAAATTATGTATAACATTTTAAATCTTGTTCTATAATATTTTAAATTTTGATTTATAGTAACATTAGTAATATAACTTGAACCACAAATATTCAGATTTAACTAATGTTACTAATACATAAGAAATTAATTTCTAAAAAAAATTAAAATAATATTTTATTATCTATTTTTTAACCTTTTAATCTTATTTAATGAAATCATTCAAAATACAAAATGATACATATATAAAATAATAAAAATAGTTATATTTTTATAACCCTCTATATTTATTTTTATATTTTTAAATAATAAAAATAATTATATTTTTATAAAAAATAATAAAAAATAAGTATTGAAATGGATGAGAATTCAAGTTTTAATTGTTGAATACTTCTTTTTAGGAATATCAAATATTTACATACATAAATTATTTTTTGATATTGACTTTTTAAATATAGATGAAATATTCCTCAATATATATATTTATATTATAATAAAATAAAATAATATGTAATATATTTTACTTTAATTAAATAAAATAATAATTTCATTTAAAAAAAATGAATGATTTCTTAAAGAAATAAAAGAAATATGAAACCAAAAAAGAAATAGAAAAAAAATAAGGACAAAATTGAAAGAAAAACTCAAATCAAATTGTAAATTGACGAAATTAGGTGAACATTAACCTCTAACTTCTAAAAAACTAGGCCAAATATGACAACCTTTTGAAAAGGCGGCCAATCTTTTAAAAAAAACCCCATGCATGCTATTAGTGGTCCTTTGGTCAAGAATTGGGTGAAAGTAATAAGTAGGACAGTTAATGCAGTTAAACCCCTAAAAAAAACAAAAATAGTAATTTTTTTTAATGTATAATGCGAAAAATTTGGTTCGAATTCAATACTTTTGACCTGGTAAGATAGTGAATTTATTCCACACGCTATAAAATAACACTACTAAGAAATTATGATATAGTGCATATATAGTCTTAAGTTTTAGGTTTTATTTTTAATCTTTGTAAAGATAAATTAATTGTGAAAAAAATGTACAATTAAGTTTTAGTTTGCTTTGAAATAAGAGATGGGAGTAAGAGGGGATATAAATTAGAACGTAAATGTTTTATTTATATCATTTGGTTGCAATATAAAAAGTGAGAGTTGTAAATATAGAAGGGGAGACGTAAGAAAAGTAGCCCCTCCCAAAACTTATACTATATATATAACATTCTTACTTTTGTACAGTAGATATAATAGTAAATTTTATATAATAAAAATTATTTACTTTTCACTTTTTACCCTAACCAAACAGAGGAAATAGATGTGATTTACTCCCCTCTCACCCTTACAAAACAATTCTGAAATAAATAAATATACTTCCCCTAGTAAATTAATTGAAATTTAATGATGTCACTCCCTTTCCCCTTCTCCTCCCTTTTTCCTCTGCGAATCAAACTAGCACTAAGATTGAAAACTTTTGGAATTAAAACAAATACTCAAATATGTTGCTTGTATTAAAAAAAAAAAAAAATCCAAATATATTGCGACGATTTATTTGGATTGTAAGATACCAATATGTGTGGAGTAGTATAACGGCACTATTAATTCTATTAAAAAGAAAAGAAAATCTTAAGCTTGAAATCACGGGTATCAAGTAAAAAGTAATTTATCTTTATTCTATATACTTAATAAATAAAATATAAATGATTAAATAATGTTAAAAAATATATTAAAGAATCCAAACTGAATTATCGTGAATAAAAAAAAGGAAAAAGAAGCAGGGGTTTAGAGAGCAGAGTATTGTGCAAGTAACTATGGTTTGGTAATCATGTTTGCTTATTTATTGTTGTTACGTTATTAGCTGCTTCTTTTTAAAGGTTTTGTTAGCTCTTAATTAAAAAAATAAAACTTTTTTCCACTTTTTTTCTCTCAATATTATTTCTTTATTGCTTTATTTATGTCACCTAAATGAATTAAGGTTTTCATCCATTGATTATTAGATGTTTATTGATAATGCTTCAAAATCAGTGCAACCTAATGGAAAAGTAAAGTTAAACAGTTTGATAGATCCATTTCTGGATGTCTTTTTTTAATATAATTTTTTTTATCAGTTGTACAATTAAATTGTGTTATTATGCATTTCCAAATATAAACAGTCTCTTCTATTAATTTTTTATTTATGATTAGCCAAAACAAAAAAACCTAGTAAATAGTAATATATAATTGCCTTTTCCTAAGATTATCCAAAATAAAAGAATCTCTCCGTTTCATAATATAAAACATTTTATATATTTCCAAAAATATTCATTAAAGTTTTCTAGTTTTACACCTCTGGCTCTCTATTTATTCATTTGATCCTTTTTGTCCATCTTTATTTATTAATTAAGATTATAATATAATTTTTCTACGCGATTCCTCAAATTCAACTTTAAAATCATTTTAATATGTTTCCTCAAAAAAACCTTTAATATGTTCGTATTAATGGGTTAAGTTTAAGTGTAAAAAATTTCCTGAAGTTAGGAGTTAGGTGTCAATTAAGGTTCTGAATTTTTTTAGACATGTAACCCAGCTCTTCAATCATTAAAAAACTAACATAAATAAGTTTATAGTTGTTAAAATACCCTTTAAAAGAGAGAAAACTTAAGTGATTTAAATTTGAAAATTCTCAAAGTTGAAGATTTGTCAATTAAGATCATAATTATTTAGTCATTCCCGAAGAATTAAGACCGTGATTAACAATTAAAACTTAAAGTTTTAAAGTATTTCTCTCCATATTGAAGAGGTATTTATTGTATGCTTATTTTCATAATTTTTTTTAATAATAGAAGGTTGAGTGCTACATGTTAAAAAAAAAAAAAAAATCCAAATCTTAAATGTCCAAGCCTCCGATTTTGAGAAATTTTAGACTTTACCCTAAATTAAATCTCCAAAGTAACATATCATATTATGAAACCGGGGGAATACAAATAACCATAGAGACACAAATATTTAATTTATTTATGACAAAATAGTTGTAGTAATTAAGTGTAGAATCATTAGGATGATGCATTACCTGTCAATAAATCTTAAATACATTTGGTTAATATTTTATGAAGTACCAAGAAATAAAAAAATATTTTCATTAGTTATTCATAGTAAATTAGTTTTAGTAGTTACTAGTATGCATTTATGGCATAATTATTTTTTCCTTAAAAATGGATGATAAATACATAGTAGTTTTGGTGAGTGAGTTGAACCAACTCCTACATTGTTTGTCTTAGATCAACTTCACACCTACCTAACTACTTTCATATGTGACCTCTTGTTTTTTTATGCCATCTAGGAAAATGAGACAGAGATCTACTTTCTTCAAGAAATTAAAGTGAAGTGTGTCTCTCATGATTCATGAATCAAAATCGGCAACTTCCACTTATATTTCTTGCTTTCTTTTACAAGGATATGGAGAGAAACAGATCCCCAAAGAGGGACATGAAAGTAATTTAATCTCAATGAGATATGTATACAAGATTTTTTTTTCTTTTAATACGATGTTATCATACTAAGTAGAGTCCAACATTAACTTTGTAGTTTAGAACCTTAATTTTTACTAATTCATCTATAAATTTATCAAAAACAACAGATGACGGAATGATAATTTTAAGGATAGACTGTGTTGCAATCTGAGGGGCCATCAATGGTCATATATTTTTCGTGAAGCAACAAATGCAATTTGGTATTACCAGAATACAAAGTATTATGGATCGAATGAAGATATCTCACCTAGCCAAAAGATTGAAGATAATATTCTTGTTAGAGTAGAAGGAAATAGCAAGTTGTATTAACCAAGAGATTGTCACGATCTTTTAGAAATTCTAAGCACTATAAATCCACCATTTAAATTGTAATCTTGTATCATTTTGTTATATTAATGAAAGTCCTCATTTAACTCAAAAGAAAATTATGATAAATATTGCATTATATTAGAATTGTTGGTGATTAGATATATAAACCCTATTACTATATGATATAGTGGTAAACATTTTGATAGCAAATTTTCAAGTTTTTAGAATTTATTTTAAGAAAAAGGAGAAGCGTGAAGAAATTCATGAATGAAGAATTTGTGTGTGGTGGTCAGTATGGGAAGTGTGGAATTTTTACTTTATTTTTGTGAGAGATTTATATGGGTTTGTCTCAGCAAGGCGTAGGCATGTTAAAAAGTGAATCAAACTATCCTCAATTTATCCAAAGTGAAAACACCTTTTCTCATTGCTCATAATTTTATAACCCACACAATAATTTTTTCAACCCCCCTGGATTAATGCCTCATTTCTTGCATCCATTCATTCCACTTTCTTCTCCAAGAAAAAATTAATTAAAAAAAAAAAAAAAACCTGACTTATAACAGTAAAATCACATCACTCTGTATCATATCAAAAGTTTTAAGTTTAAATTAAATATTTCTTTCTTTTAATGTATGAAAACAAAATAATCACTTAAATTGTAATATATGGAAGTCAACCGGACTTAGCTCAAATTTATAATTTCATGACTTTAGTCTAATAAATAGTATGGTATTACGTATTGCAAATTAAATAATATATTAGGTATCACATTAAAAATTGTATTAGAAGTTCAGAAGTGGGTTTTTTTGGGTTAGGCCAAGTTATAACTATTGGGTATTAAAGTGGCCAAAAAAATTTTCTTTCGAGTCTGGCCATAACTCACAGTTATTGTGCGTTATCTCATATGATAACGCACAATCATCCCTAATCACGCGGCTTAATCCGCTTTCAGCCGCGCTAATTGCGTAAAAAACTGACGTGGATCCTATCTGGCGCTGACCTGTAGATAACGCACAATGACTGTGCATTATCAAGTTTAATAATGCACATTCATTATGCGGTATTAAGCTTAATAATGCACAATGACTATGCGTTATCTCCTTATAAAAAAACGCTAGCTCCCCAGCCGCCACCCCTTTCCTCCCCTTTTATTTTTCCTCCCATTTTATTTTTTCAGCCTATTTACTTTCTCCCCTTCTTCCCCCTTATTTATTCTTAGCGTCTTTTTTTCAGCAACCTCTTCTCTCTCTTTCCTCCTTCATTCTTCTTCCTTTTTTTAGCCTCTCCATCTCATTCTTCTTCCCTTTTTCATCCTTCTCCTTCAGAAATTTTTTTGCAACCACCTCCGCCAACTGCTAGGTAAATTATTTTACTCTTCCTCTTATTTTTTTTTTTACTTCTTATTATTATGCTTTAACTTCTCTTCTTCTAATATATGTGTATTTTATTTTGAAATTTACGGTTAAAAATTAGTTAATCTTCGAGACTTTCTTTGGAGTACGAATGTTATTAAAGATTTGGAGTGGAAAACGGTAGACTAAAACTGTATTTTAAATTTTCAGTAAGTTTTTAGTTATTTAAAATTTTTTTGTGTATTATTTATTAAGTGTAATTATTTCGTTATTTGTTGTTTGTTAATCTTTTTTATGAATTTTATTTATTAATTTGAATTAATTTATTTTTTGTGAAATTGGGTTTTGGATTTATGTTTAAAATGGTTGTTATTAATAAATTTGTACAAATTTGATAATTTTATCTATATAATTGTTTTTAAATTTAAAAAGTGATATTAGGGTGATGTATTATTTTCATGAATTTATTTGGATAATTATGTTTAATTTCTTACCTTACTTTATGATTATTAGAAATTTTTTTAATTATTTTGCATATTTCATATGAATTATTGAGTAGAAAATATGGGAACCTGTAATTTGATATTTTTAACCTTTTTTTTTTTTGTAAACAGTAGGAAATATGAAAACTTTTTGTTGTAACTTAAAAATTCTAAAATTTAAATAATACAAAACTTAAAAATCTATTATTAAAATCCAAAATTTTACATTAATTTTTTTTTTTTTTGGTGAAAGTGGGGTTTGGATTTATGTTTAAAATTTTAGTGATTAATAAATTTGTACAAATTTGATAATTTTATGTATGTAATTGTTTTTTGCATTTAAAAAGTGATATTAGGGTTTAGGATTTTTTTCATGAATTTATTTGGATAATTAGGTTTAATTTCTTACTTTATGATTATTAGAAAATATTTTTAATTATTTAGATAATTAATTTGCATGTTAGAAAATATGGGAACCTGTAATTCGATATTTTTTTTTTAAACAGTAGAAAATATGGAAATTTTTTTTTTTGTAACTTAAAAATTCTAAAATTTAAATAATACAAAACTTAAAAGTCTATTATTAAAATCCAAAATTCTATATTAATTTTTTTTGTTTTGTGAAAGTGGGGTTTGGATTTATGTTTAAAATTGTAGTTATTAATAAATTTGGACAAATTTGATAATGTTATGTATATAATTTTTTCTTTTTGCATTTAAAAAGTGACATTAAGGTGAGGTATTATTTTCATGAATTTATTTGGATAATTCGGTTTAATTTCTTACCTTGCTTTATGATTATTTGAAACTTTATTTAATTATTTGAAACTATTATTTGTAATTCGGTAATTTAAATTTTTTTTTTTAACAGTAGAACCAGATTCGTCAAGGAACACACATGCCTTATACAGATTGAACAAAACAAACACAGAAACTTGTCTTCAAAATTTATATCAATGTCTATATCACACCTAGTTACCAACGATCCTGAGATACCTGTTTCGAACATCATTCAAGAAGTGCAGGTATGGTTTCAAACTGGCTATACTTACAAGCGGGCATGATATTCTCGAAAATTTGCCATCGAGAGGGTTTTTGGTAGCTAGGATACAATCTTCAGTATTCTACCTAAATACTTACAAGCTTACAGGATATAAACCCGGAGACTATATACGAATTTTTGCATCACAAAACAAGCAGTCCCCCTAATTATGTTTTCAAATTTGTTTTATGGTGTTTCTCGCCATGTATAGACGGATTTCCATATTGTCGGCCGATGATTTCTATGGATGGAACACACTTAAGGGGACCATACAAGGGCGTGTTGTTAATTGCAAGTACGTGGGATGCAAATAATCACTTGTTCCCACTTACTTTTGCAATTGTTGATAATGAATCCTCCGAGAGTTGGAATTGGTTCCTTAAAAACTTGCGAGAATACGTAATCAAAGATCGCCACGTATGCCTCATTTCTGATCGCCACAAAGGTATTTTCTCTGTTATTCAAAGTCAAACATTTGTGGCAACCACCATTTGCAGTTCACCGGTTTTGCTTACGCCACATTCGAGCAAATTTCAACAAGACTTTTAAAAATACAAACCTAAAAAGCTTGATGTGGCAGGCCGGAACAGAAACAAAACAATAGAAATTTGACCGTATAATTAAAGAGATTCAAGAAAGAAATGTTGATGCTTACATTTACTTGATGAAGTTGGACCCAGAGAAGTGGACACTGTTGCATGATGGCGGTCACAGACACAGTATCATGACAACCAACATTTCTGAAGCACTTAACAGTGTGTTGAAGAAAGCTAAGGTTCTACCTTTAAAACCCTGGTTGAACTAATATTCAACAAACTGGTTAAGTACTTTCACCAATACCGTGAAGAGGCTGAAAATTGTGTGCATCCATTTCTAACTTGAAATTTTGACAAGTTCTTGCGGATTGAGATGAAATCAAGAGAACACAAAGTTACAACTTACAATTCGCGAGAAGGAATATACATGGTCAGATATCCAATATGGGTTTTTGGTACGGGCAATAACGTTTATATATTGCTGCTAAATAATAAATCATGTAGTTGCGGAAAATGGCAAACGTATACATTGCCTTGTTCTCATGTTCTCGCAGTGTGTAGAGAAAATTGGTCAAGAACAGATACTTATGTGCCGGAGATATATTTGCAACAAACGTACTGAAGAATTTACTAAGCGAATTTTCATCCGATCTTGAGTGAGAACTTTTGGAGGGATGTCCCTTTTAATTTGACATTCTATCCTCCAAACATGAAAATGAACGGGGTAGGAAACAGGGCAAGCGATTTCAGGGGAAAATGGAGTATAGAAATCCAGATTCTCCCTCAAGATGTGGTAGATGTCGCATGCCGGGACATAATAGGAAAAATTGTAATAGCCCCGGACCGAGCAATGTATAAGCTTGACATTTTCTTGAAATAGTTGTAATAAAACATGTTTATATTAATGGAATTTTTCTTTCAATTTCTTCTAATTACTATATCATTGCTCTAAATTTTTATAGTTTCTTTAGTATTATTTCTTCAAATAACTTGCGATGAAATGGTTAAAATGTAAATATATTTTCCAAGAAAATGATATAAATATTACAAAATAAGTTAAATATAATAAATACAGTCTTTTTAAAAAAATTATACAATTATAAGTTTTCCCAAAACAAATTTTCATTTAAAAAAAAATCATTAAACAAAATACTAAAAAAATTTATACAATTATAAGTTTTCCCAAAAGAAATTTTGATTAAAGACAAAAAAATGTTCATTAAAAAAATAAAAAATTTAAAAAATTAGAAAATTTTTTTAAAAAAAGTAAAAAAATTAAAAAAATAATTACGTGGCTGATAACGCACAATGCGTATGCGTTATTACCTAATCATAACACACGCCCATTGTGCGTTATCAGCCACATAAGACTTATTAGCGGAGGGAGTCTAATTAACTGATAATGCACAACCATTGTGCGTTATAACCATAGTCTTAAAAAAAAATTTTGAGCCACTTTAGTACCCAATAATTATAACTGAGTCCAACCCCCCCAAAAAAAACCTTCAAAAGTACATTCATTCCATGAAAAATTTATGTATTTTTCTAACTAAACAAAAAATTATTCACCAACGAGAACGGACACAGATAGTAAAAGCTCAGTATACTTTATGAAGTAAGATTTTGAACTCAAATTACATACATAAAAAAATTTTGATTTTTTTTTCTTAAAAAAATAAAAGTTCTAATATTTTATTAATTAATTAGTTGTGAATCGTGAAAACATAGAATTAGATAATTATAGTTAAATTGGGAGTCAAGAATGATACACATGGTCAATGTTGGGTTAATAGGAGGAAAACCAAAGTCCCAATCAAAATAATTTGGAGTCCAAAAAAGGGTACAAAATCACATGGAAATACAGGAACAAGAATTGGGGATATATATATACATCTCCCTAATCCAAATGTACATATATAATAAGTCTAAAAGAAAAAAAGAAGAAAATAAAACAATGGGAGACATGTGGGTTTTGTCTCAGATGTCCATACTTGTCCATGTGCACTTCTCTTGGTTTTATCTAAACACAGAACATGCAAGCAAGATGATAATATTGAGAAGAAGAAGAAGAAGAAGAAGAAGAATCTCTTTTTCTTCCTCTCTCTCTCTCTCTCTCACATCAACTAGAGTCATAAATCAATACAAGACAAAATGAACCATATCCTTCCTTATGCATGGGACTTTGGGACTCAGGACACACATGTTATGCAAGACATTCCTTGAATAGATGCCCCTCTTGTCATATCATATGATATTTATGATGATCAGGAATGACTAAATAAAAAATGTGGATAGAGTTTTGTATTATATAATTTGTATAAAAAAGAAATTATCAATTTGAGGATGACTATTAGTGATCGATGGCAATAATGAATAGTGAAAGTTAGGTTGAAGATGATATTTACGGGAAGGGAGACTGTTGTATTTTTAAAGTTAATAGGAAAAAGTGAGAAAAAATTTAATTAGGATTATGGAAATGTATCTAAAGAAAGAAGAAAACTTCATATTTACAACACAAGTCTATCAAATTTGTATTTTTTTTTTTTTTAAAATTAAAGGTCCTTTCATGTTTTCAATAAAAAAATTTAAAACAAATCTAGTGAAACAATGTTATTTCACTTGTCTCATTAAAAAATACTAACATATAAAGTCTGTCTTGTTATACAACAGTAACTGTCCCAAATTTTACCTTAACTGATCTAGGCCTAAGACCAAGACACCGCCGAAATGCATTCTACTTTGAAGGGTAGACCGGCAAACCACCCTAGGTCTAAGGTGGTTCCGCTACCGAACAGGAGTCAATTTCACTTGTTTAGGTCTATTTCCGTTCTGATATCACTTATTAAACTTAAAAAAAACTTTG
Source organism: Catharanthus roseus (assembly GCA_028651295.1). Taxonomy (NCBI): domain Eukaryota; kingdom Viridiplantae; phylum Streptophyta; class Magnoliopsida; order Gentianales; family Apocynaceae; genus Catharanthus; species Catharanthus roseus. Next base: position 8,238,569 of record JAPQWS010000159.1, read on the forward strand.
ATACTAAGTTAAAAAGAAAAAAGTAAAATTAGGAAGAGGGGAGGTTTGGAAAGAGAAGAGGACTGAAGAGGTATTGAGAATATCTGTATCAAACTTGTATGATGAGTTGAAGTGGTTTCCCAGCAAAGGAAGATGAAAAAGATTGATACTGAACCTTGTTGTATTTTCAGGTAGTAAGTAAAAATGACCCATTTTGATTTATAAATTAATGGTGGAATTCAATACTAGCAGCTTTTACATTTATATCATTAATTAGCATGAGAAAGACCTTCCCTCCTCTTCATATTAATTTTGTGTCACACAAACCGTGTTCATGTTTGCTAAATGCGTTCTCCTAATTAGTAGGCCCTTTGTACAATGTACACATTTAGCACACCCTAGGAAACAATCTTTTTATGCATCATAATGTATGAATTAAATTACGAGCTACTAACCAAAAAGTTAAAATTATGAGTTAGGTATTTAATTATTGTGATAATATTTTTTTTTAATAAGGAAAGGCAAAATGTGAATTGAACATAAGATTTATTGTTTGATCAAGAATACTTTTAATCAATTGAGTTACTTTCTTATCATATCGTGATAATATACCTCATCAATGTTATTGTTTCATTGTTTTGTTAAGAAACAAATTAAAATTTGAATTATAATGTTCCTGTATGTGAATAAAATATCTTTTTTTAAAAAATAGAAGGTAAGAGATGGTGATGAAACAGAATAGTAAATTTAATTCATCATAAAATGTATCGTTCAATTCAGTTCATCATAGTTCGTAAAATTATTAAACTCTTTTCATAGTTCATAACTTTATTAAAATGTTAAAAGAATTGACGTTAACTCTTTTCTTATATAAAAAATTAAATTTATTTACGCAAATAATTTCGTTTAATTATATTTATTTGATCATTGACTTCTAAAATGAAAGTAAAGCAATGTTCCAGGTAGGCTACTATTCTAATTAATAAACTATTTCTTCAACCGCAACTTATTGAAAAAATATAAATGGAATACAAAATAATGTTACACATGCTAGTTGGTAACAATTAAATTGTATTATAATCTTAGCTTTAATGATTCCACATGCAACCAGATAAAACAATTTTGCTTCTTTATTTGGATTCAATTGTCATCTAGTATGAATACTACCATTTCTTTTTTATCTTAATTATTGTCCTTGCTATTAAAATTCCTCCAAGATTATTTATATATGCATGGAAAGCTAAGCATTACCTTTTAATTGCTTCTATAATTATAAGTGTTTTGGATTATGAAAACCATAATTAATTAACAAAATAATTCATAGGAGTGCAGGCTATGTCTCATGCTACTTCATATTTGTAACATATATATATATATATATATATATGGAAAAGAGGTAGGGTAGCTATGGAACATGCGTATAGAACACAATTATTCTTTAAATATTGGTTGAATAAATAAAACATATTCTCTCCATTTCAATATATATATATATATATATGTATGTCACCTTAATTTGAAATAATATATTATCAATTTACCTAAAACAAATTCAATAATTAATCTTATCATATAAATGGTAACCTATATATCGTCTAAAATATAATTTGTATGAAATTCAGTATTAATAAAAAAAATTTTACAAATAATTTATTTTACGCAACTTATATACAAACTCTATTTAATCCAGCTAATATGTAAAGCTAATCTATATGTATATTTGCAGGTTCCGTTTTCGGGACAATTTATGTATGAATGTGTTGGAAAAATTATAGTTCAAGGAGAAACAAAAAAGAAAAGAAAAAAACCGAGGAAGCTTGTCTTGTCAAAATCTAAATTTGGTGGTAAATCTGATTTATGAGGGCCGACCAAAATAGGACAGTAAACCTTTTTGGGAGAAGAAAAGTACATATATTAGGACAATAAACTTTTCTTTACCTCAAAATGAAAAAGACTGACAATTACATGTCATATTTAACTGTTCGTGTATGGTCTATCAAATAAACTAGAGCTTTCACATTTTACAAATTTGTCTATATCTAGATATAACTTAGGTTTTTTTTGTGATATTATGAATAACTATTTGGAATATTTCGATCTCAATGATAAAATTGTTAAAGATACTGCCCCTCTAAGTCAGTTGTGGGCAAGGAAGGATTCGAATCCCGTACACCGTGGTTCATGCTCTTTCACCATCTTTATTTCTTTTTTGAGGGGAGTTTATGAAACTTAGATATATTTGATTATTCTTACTTGAAAAAGACTCCACACATATGTCAGTGCATACCTATGCAACAATATACTTTCTATTCACAACAGCATTCCCGATAGCATAGGTTTGAAATTTAGGGTTACAAGGAAACTTCCATATACATTTACCTTTTATGTAATAAAATAGCAATTCATTGAGCATTCACGGAAGAAGATCGCCTTGCAAATATTACTGCCTATGACATGCCAACAGGTTCGAAAGAAGCTTTCTGGAAAGCCATCAAGACCAAGGAAGCTTTCTCCATCTATCTCTAAGCCCTGCTCTCAACCCTCTGTAATTCTATCCGTTAAAGTTGTTAAAAAAAAAAAATTCTACAAGTTATTCAACAAAAATTTAAAAAAAGAAAAAGAAAAGCTTTTCTTCATGTTCTTTTTTTTTTTTTCTCGAACAATCTCTATAATATTTACATTATAAAATTTTATATTTAAATTCTAAATCATATATAAAGGTTATACCTTGAAAATTAACTATTGTAGTAAAATGAATAATACAAATAAAATATTATGAAGCATGTTATGTGTTTTTTATTTTTGTTCCTTCGGTTAATTGGTTAAATATTTAGCTCAAGAAGAGGATAGCTGAAAATACATTTAATTTTAATTATATGTTTTTTGAGAAAATAATCTAATTATATTATTTTGTATTTTTCTTAAACTTTGCATACGAAATTATTTAGAAATGAGTTTAAATTAGGGTAAAATACCTTGGGTTGAATATAAAAAAAAAAAAAAAAAAGTCTAATATATGATTGTGACATTTTACTTGCTAGTCAAACTGTAACTAACTCATTAGAAGCGGACTTTTACCAACTTGTGCAACCAGAGAAGGAAATTGATTTATAATTACCGTTTTTTCTTACTACTTTACATCTTTTATATGAAAATTTCGAGCTCATAAAATTCACTTGTGCTAAAAGTAGTAAACATAATAAAAAGTATACAGGAACATTATTTAATGTATTAATAAAACCGTAATTTAATGATTTTACTTGTTTTAAACACCCAAAATTGCAAGTTAAAATAATCTTGGACATATTTACTGTACCTAACTGAGGTAAAATCATACTTCTCACTGAGCAATATTGATGGATTTAGCTCTATTTGCTATTTTACGGAAGGGACTGATGGGACTCAACCTATTTAACTGTTCATTTATCAAATAAAAAAACATAAGTCTAAATTTCACTCAAAGATTGTTTAATACACATTTTAATATACTCTTTAATTCATTTTAAAAAGAACTATTTCATTCAGATTTATATTTTATTTTATAAAATATCCGATCGAATTGTCATATTAGAATGCCAAAAATTCCAAACTAAAAATTGAGAAAAACAACCAAGTTTAAGAAATTTATAAAGCAATATATCATTTATTATATTATATATTAAATATTATACTAGTGATTAGTATCTTTAAAAATCATTACTAAATACCGATTATTTAAAAAAAAACGAAGCATGGTAATTTAGTTGAAGATTTATCCCCTTTCTCTAATAATTTCAATTTTACAAAGATAAAAAGCGACTGTTGTTCATCAAGTATCATATAATTGCCACGGCTACCATTTCAGAAGCAGAAAGAATGGTGAAAGTGAAATCTCAATCAAATAAATGTTTATTCAGCAAAAAATTTTTGTTTTTTTTTCTTGTTTTAAAAAAGAAATTGGAAAAATAGATGTTACAAATGTGACCATACATTGATAAGCATGTGCTTTGATATTGACATTCTACTTTCCTCTCTTCCTTTCTTTTTCTTCCCAACCCCAAAGTGTCACCATATCTGCCCTTTTTTAGTTACTTACTTCTTTCTTAATATGTAAAAAAAAAAACATAAATAAAGTTGTCTTTAAATACGAATAAGTCTAATATCAATTTTTAAAAGAATTATGTAAAGGATCTTATCCATAAATGGGACATTGAATCTTTTGGCTCAAATTAAATTTACCCATCTTTTCAATATTTTTTTTACTGAGAATCATATTGCACATCTTCCTAATACATTTTTTGATAGTAATCTTTTCCTTTTATTCTTTATAATTTATATTGATAAATTTACTATTAAATAAGTGTAATAGAAAATATATTATAAGATGTATTAAATGATCCTGACTGACTGAAAATTTTTAGAATTCTTGTATCTTTATATGTGAGAACATGATCCACAAAATCAATTAATGATGTGGCTTAACTAATATCTTCTTACAAATTTTTTTTTAATTACCTCGTAAAGGTATTCGATACTTAAGATATGCAACTTTGATTAATTTAAATTAACTTATGCAGTCGCGGAGTTTGATTTTTACTCAACAAAACACTCGCAAAAATTAAGTATTACCCAAGAGTTAAAACAAGATTCATAACTTTTTTAACATAATACCACACATGTAGAAATCGAATGGGTGACCCTGACAAATAACTTTTATGTTTTGCAAAACTTGTCATAAAATTTGAAAATCCAACCTTACCCAGTCGAATCAGGTGTGTTGGTGGACAGGCTTGTTCCAGTTTGGACCTTAGCAATCGAAACCTAAGTCCAAACCAAAGAGAAAAAGACCAAGAAGGGCCCTGAATAAAACCCAATTGCTTTTACTTTTACATATGGCCCGTACCTACTCACAAAAGTTCATTTTCACATTGGATCAAGTTTGGTTTCCATGTCCTTTTCTGATCTTTTAAAGGATTGTTGGGCTAAGAAAATATGGGCCCATCATCCAATTTTCGTGGCCTACATAGTTTTGCAACCCAATCACCAAACTTATCAATAATACTGTTATTGCCCCAATAGTCCATTTTTATGCAAAATCACACCTCACACATAAAATCAAGCATGATAATCAAATTAATTATAAATATTGTCCTTGTAATCATTTATAAAAGTTGTTGCAATCGTTTTAAATTTACTCAGAATCATATCCATGCTTTTCTTTCTTTAATGTTTTTCGAAGAAAATATTAATGGTTTACTAAGTAATGAGAATATTTCTATAATAACATACATGTTTTAATAAGTTTTCAAAATTAGGAATGAGGACTTAGATTAAATTTAAAATTTTTTTTAATACGATACATTTTTTTAACAATTACTCCTTCAGTTTTTCTGTTTTTTTTTTACTTGTCATATTTTAAATATTATACTGTTTAAGAAAATACGGAACTCTAGATTAATTTCTTTTATCTAAACAATTTTGAATGTTAATAACTTGAAATAGGTTGAAATTTATTTTTTTTTTTAAAGAGTATAATAAGAAAAAAGTCATTCAATGCTATATTGTTTTTACAATATAATAAGTAAAAAATAAATAAATAAAAAGATATTATTAAGGTGCTACACGAAAATGATTAAACTTGCATATAACGTTTTTCCTTTAATGTTTGTATAGCTTATTAAATACTCCACTTTACATTAATTTCATAGAAAGGTCAAGTACAAAAAAACAAAATTATTATGGACTTATTCATGCATTCACTCAAAATTCTTTAATTGCGTATAGAAAATAAATGAATACTGTTTATTGTAATGTTCTATACAAATTACCACGTAAATTGAAGAAGATATATCGATAATACCATAACACAATATATTATACAAAATAATTAAAACATGACAAAGTTTAATACATAAATTTAGCACAAAACACAAAACATTATCTCAATTCTACTTCCGGATGGCATATATTTGGTAATTACCATCATTTATTAACTTAACTATATTTACATTTTTTTTAATTTATTTATTTTTGGTGAAGTACCAGCACTTTTAATTACAACAGCAGTTTCATTCCTTCTGAAATAAAAAAAAAAAAAATCAAAAAATTTTAGATATTTTTCAACCACAAGTACAGACAGAGAGAGGCCTTGGCAAGACGGTGTCGTTTATGGCTTTCTCCTACCTACAATCGTTGCCCCCACGTCATAAATATCTCGCCGCAAATCCCCACTAATTTTCGCGTCATCCCAATTGGACTACACAGAAAATTAGTTAAACAGAAAGGGCAAACTTGGAACTCTAGCTCTATGTATATAGATACGGCTCCGCGGCCGTTTCAGTTCACTAATGAAAACAAAAGAAACTTTTTAAAAAAGAAAAAAAAAAAAAAAGGTTAGAGGAGTTTCTTCCGTTATCCATTTTACTAGCTTTCTGCGACCCTTGTTTGCTCCTCTTTCTCTCTCTCTATATCTATCGCTTTCTCTCTCTTCTTGGAACTGTGGTGATATTTTTTGTTATTTTTTTTTGGGGATCAAATTAGGGTTTTTCTTGCTCCGATTCATTCACCGAGTCGACTCAAGACATGCATTCCGAATCGCTAGCCACCAACGCTTCCAACATCATCCCCATGGCTTCTTCCACTAATCACAAAGATTTCGCCAAGAAAAAGAGGGTATCTTGTTTTATTTTAGTTTTTTTTTTTTTTGATTGCGGTGTGTGTGGAAGTGTTTTTTCTTCTACGGATTATGGATATATTTGTGCATGTGCATGCAAGTAATTCTTGGGAGTTCTGGTAGATTGTTGGTTTAGGTTAGTTTTTAGATTAATTTTTGAATGATAATTGATTAATTCGTTACGAATTCTTTGTTTTTTTTTTTTGGGGGGGGGGGGGGTGGGGGTATTTTCTGTTTAATCTTTTCTGAAAATTTATAAGATTATTTTTTGGATAAGGTTTTTTAAATGTGACAGAGTGTGAAGTATGCTCCGATTGTTTCATTCTTAGGTGTCTTTTGATTAGATTTTGTAATTTTCTTCTGATTGTTATTTTAAGATTTTAAAGATTCGTCTTTTATGGTGATTTTGAATTCGTATTATTTTTTGTTTTAAAATTTTGGTTTCTTTGAATTTGCAAGATTGTTTCTTGATGAAGTTTATATTCTTTTGAGTGAATTTGTGTAATTATTTAGTATGCTTCTTGGATATTTTAGGCGAACAGGTCAGCCAAGTTGAAGCAGTGCAAGCTTGATGCTAGGCGCGAGCAGTGGCTTTCTCAAGGTTTGTGAAAGTTAACTCTTCTAGATATGGATGTGTAATTAGTTCTTATTGTGAGTGGTTTGCTTGCTTATGTGCAAATAAGAGCTTTGAATTTATGTGTCTATAGGTGGTGTGACGTATCACTTTTCTCATGTATGTTTATTCTTTTAATTTTGGGTATTGGGATTTATATAGTGAAGAACAAGGGAGTGAAGGAGGATTCAAATGGAGGGACTGGTGGGTCATTGATGCATGGAAGCAATGCGAGGGGTAGATCAATAGAGAAACTGGAGATAAGGCCAAGGGGGGAGGAAGAAAATGACGGAGGATCAATACATCATTACAGTGATTCCGAGTCGCCCTCTAATAGTCCCACAAGCCACAGCAGTAGTGTCTTGGGAGGCAATGACTCTGGCACAACCTTCACAGGAAGTAGCAGCAGCAGCAGGAGCAGTAGCAGCAGCAGTAGTGGTGGCTTTTGTTCAGGAACTATGAGTGAAGAGGATGATGGAGGCGATGATGACTGCTTGGATGATTGGGAAGCTGTAGCTGATGCGTTGGCTGCTAAGGACAAGAACCAGGAACAGCATGACGGTAGTTCAGATCCAACTCCTAAGAATAAGAGAGCTGGTCTGGTGGATGTGCATGCAGAAGTGACAAATCAGCTAAATTCTGGTACGGACGTGTCCCAGTCAAAGTCAGAGAATGGGGTCCCAGTGCAGAGTGCTTCAGTTAATTGCCGGGCATGGAGGGCTGATGATGCTTTTAGGCCTCAGAGTTTACCTAATCTATCCAAGCAGTTTAGCTTCCCAATGAATACAGATCGGCGTTATGGTTGCGGAGGGTCTGTTTGGGGGTGCAAGAATGTTGCATCGGTCCCAACATCTTGCCCAATCTGCTATGAGGATCTGGACTTCACAGACTCAAGCTTTCTCCCATGTAATTGTGGGTTCAGGCTCTGCCTTTTCTGCCACAAAAGGATTCTTGAAGAGGATGGCCGTTGTCCAGGCTGTCGGAAGGAATATAAACAGGATCCCGTTGAAGGGGAGGCAACTTTTGATGGAGGTAGCCTGACATATCGGTTGGCCCGCTCTTGTAGCATGATAACAAGGTCTTAGGAATGGTCTCTGTTTATCTTGAAATGTATGTTGGGTCTCGCTTTCTAATGCAGTGCCGTTTGTGTTTCTACTTCGAGACTGATTTCTGTAGCTTTAGATGTCGGTATAGCAGTAATTTTGAAGCACAGGAGGATTAATATGGTTCTCTTTATGATTTTGGTCCATATTTCTATGATGCTTGTGCTGATGTAGAAGATCGGTTATGTGAATACATAATGTCTAATAGAAATGAAAAATATAATTGCAATACAGTTGTTTGCATTTTGCTATGGAGTTCTGGTCTGGTCTGGTCTGGTCAGGTCAGTCAACAATGACACAATAAATAAGAACTTGCAAGAACTCTCGTCTATAAATGTATCCATGTGTTCACAATACTCAGTGTTAACATCTTTTGTTGCTGTCAGTCTATTTTTATGAGCCAATTCTCTCTCTCTCTCTCTCTCTCTCTCTCTCTCTCTCTCTCTCTCTCCATTTACTTCTGAAAGGGATCCCCACTTACTGTGCATGGGAAAGATGTCTACAAACATAGGACTTCATTGAGATATGAAGAGAAAGATGCTGAAGGCAACTGTTGTCCGGTGTAGTACTGTTTAGGTCATATTTAATGGTACAGTGAGAGTATGGGAGATACTTGAAATCTGTTGCTAGATGGATATGTGCCTTCATTCTTACATATTGGTGGTTAGGGCAGTGATTAAGAGACAGGAGTAATGCCTTAAAGTTTTATGCTTCATGCCAAATATCTTACCAATTACTCACGTTTTATGGATGCTTTGGAATGTATGAAATACCCTCCAACTTAAAGATGGAAGTATCAAAGACAAATAACTGTTGATTTCTCTTCATTTGAGGGAAAAGCCTTTATTTCCTTAGCAAAGGATGATATCTGTGCAATGGAGTAATACCTCCAAAAGATGTTCCAGATTAGTCCTGGGAAATGAGGGTGTGCTATTTTTTATTTTTATATTTAGGGCTTAAAATATGGATAGTTTTTTAGTTTCTTTCTTGTTCATATCTCTATTTGTGTTAAGACTTTGCTAGTAGGATGATTGTTTAGAACAACAGGAATGGAAGGAATGAATAGTAGCTCCACTATCTTATGGCACATATGGTTGCTATATTGGAATTTATTATTAAGTTAGAAAGTACTATATGGCTTATTGTGAATGAAACCTTTTTTTTTTGTGCCTATCTATTTTTCAGTTGGCATACATGATATGATCATATGTGATTGCTAAAATAAGGTTCTCACGGTTCCAGCAACAAGCAGAAGTAACAATAGACAGATTAGCCAAGTGATATTACATATTTGTTTCGACTATACATCCTTTTCTCTTGTAATAGGTTCTACTACTTATCTCTTGGACTCCTGATTCATGTCGTATACATTTGACATTTTTGGTCTATGCATACAATTCGGATTACATAATCAGTTTCAAGAACTGTATAAGGTTTGTCAAATTACATATTTTGGATGAGGGTTATTATCATACTGGAAACAGATCCTCGGTATTTTGATTGTAGGCCAATTTCTTTGGGTTCTAATCTTGTGAAAGTAATTAGTGGCATTTACATCATATATTAGGTGATGCTGCTGAAGGATTGGCTTCACCATAGAACTAAAGTGATATAATTGAAGGATGATGAAGTTTTCCTTTTTTTTGGATCTTTAGGGGGAACAAAACTAAAAAATTGTTGTCTAGGCCATAGTCTCTGCAAGAAATATGTTTCGAAAGCATGATCCAGAATCTGGGGTTGGGTAACAACTTCTTAATGTGTCATTGGGAAATTGTTGAAAAACATTGTTGATTCTTCAAATTCATTTCTCTCAAGTATGATGGAATATTTTTTGAACTTCAGCTCTAACAAAGCTTGATTGTAACACTTGGAAAGCTTTACGAAGAAAAACTTTTGACTCCAGATATATAAACAAGTGCAAGCTTCCTTCTTAGTTACTTTACTGGTTCTCAGCAAATTTAACACATCCAATTTTATTGCTGTACAGCTTGTGTGCTCAACATCCTATGGGTTTTCAAATACTAGAGATTGCTACTTCTGTTACTTGGTAAACAGCCTTGGTGGGATAATCTAATGCTTTATCAAAGTGGGTTTATTGAAAACTGTGTGTTTATCAGTTAGAAGAAATATTGCTTTCTTTTGTTAATACAGTGAGTTCGAACTCTATTCTAGAGGTATATTAGGAAACCATAATCTCTCGCTTGTTGTCAGGTTGGAGCTTCTTTAAGGTACGATTCTATTATCTCTGTGTTGTTTATTCCAGTATTAGTAATAATTGAGCATGGTGGACTTGTAAATCTTTTGTATGTCATCATATTGTGTCTTCTTGTTGAATAGCAGATTTTTTATGTGAGAGTTGATTATGGGAATAGTCTTATTTACGCAGTGCTAAAATTTACTTGGCAGGAGATGGAGTTTCCCTTTAATTCTTCTATCTGTTGCATCACAGTTATTTTCTGCTATGATGATCTCCTGTAAGAGTTAAAATCTTTGCACATTGACATTCAACAAAAACTGGATCATTTTCTGTAATGGGAAGCAGTAGGCTTGTTTTAGTGGTACTTGGATTTTATTCGATGTTGGTGTAGTTTGGAAATTTGATAATGATAATATTAGTGGCGTGGCATGTTGCTGTATTGTAGTTTGTAAAGGGAAGGAACAGTTTCTGTGGCTTCACATTGAACTTTTCGTGAGCTTGCAATTTGGAGGAGGCCTATTATTCCTTTATTTCCAATTTTCCTTTTGAGATGAATGGGAAGTATTATGTGCGTTTTGAGACCAAACATCCTTGCCATGTTGTTCTAGTGTTGTATTCTGCTTTTTGTGCATTCTTTGCTGTTTGTTCCAATTCTGGAGTAAAATATGTGTCCTTCAGACTGTTGGGGGTTCTCAATTTGTTTTTACTATAATTAGGAATTGCCTGGCTGTTTCTGAACATCATTTTTTGGTTTTCCACTTCAAAATTGGTGGCTTTGTTGATCTTCTTATGCTAAATTTGAGGATTATATTAAAACATGTTTTTTCTGGGCATCCTTTGCTGCGATATCTCAAGTGGTGAAACCTTTCTTGAATTCCTAGGAGTCTTGTTTCCTTGAAGCAGAGCAGAGTATTAAACAATGAAGCACTCTTTGTGTTTTATTGATATGTCCACAAACTGCAGGCAGGCCATGGATGTGGATCGAACAACAACCCATTATTCATTGATTTGTACATGACAATATTTGAATTGTTTGGTTCTATTGAGGTGTTTGTGACAAGACTCAAAATAAGAAATTTGTATTGAGTTTTGTTTCAAGTCGGGACCTTTTCCAAATACACATATTGGAGCTGATCAAAAGTACAAAAACCTTCTCGTGGGGTAGTGGGTAAATACACTATGAATTGCCTGAGAGTTCAGAGGTTCAAATCTTCCTTATAGCAGCGTGAAACGTCAAGATTAAGGGTCAGATTCTAACTCTTGGGTAAGAGTCATATTTTGGGACGCTTTGTACATCATGTACGGATTAAATAAGAAAGACGGTCCTCTCTGCTTATTCTATAGAAACTTGAATTGACGTAAGAGAAGAAAAGCAAGTCAAGTAGTACGCCTGGTTCACGAGGTGTGCTCCTGCGAATTGATTCGGATGAGAACTCCTCTGCATAGTCTGTACAACAACCTTAACCACACAAGCCAGGGTTGGGCCTACCTCCAAAGTACCATTGCAAAAGCTTTTCCTCTTTTTGGATTGTGTTTAGGTAAAAGAAAAAAAAAAGGAGCGGAATTGTTCTACTTAAACTATATAATATTTTTAATATTTATACGTTTTCTTTATTTTTCGCTTTCTATATACTTAAACTATTTTCGTGTATTTAAAATTAGCCTTTACCACATTTTGTGGGGCCAAAACTCTCATGTGGCAAATGTGGTTTTGAAATACACTTTTTTAAAATACACTTCATTACTTATCTCAAGTTCCTTTTCATGTTCTTCCCTAGTAAATAATGGAAAGTTCAGAACTTTACCTCAGTTGAAAAGGACTGGGAATTAAACTACCAATTCTTCCACCCCCTGGCTTTGGCGGCCATCTTAAGTTCTTAGCAGTGTTGCCCATCAGCAACAAACTCATCTAGCCGTATATAAGCTTATAAGAAAAAACAACATCATAATGCACTTTGAAGCCATCTTGATAATACATCATAGCGCTTTGAATTGAAGCTATCTTGCAATTGTAACACAGACAAGGCGACATTATTACGTGCTGATCCTACATTTCCTGAAGTTATAACACAGAAAAAGCGACATTATAACGAAGGCAATGCTAGTCTTAACAATTCTTCATATAGCCTGCAATGCAAGATTCAAGTCTATGATTGGAAGGAAGAGTTCTCCACCATTTGGCAAAGGTAGACTCCTCAAATAAAATATCTTTCCTCAGTTTATCTTCAGTTATCCATTTTGCTGTTTGTTTCTCTAAACTAACAACTTTCTCCTTCACATCTTCAAATGGCATAGCACTGAGTTCTTCTACCTCAGCCCAGAAGCAGGATTCAGAGCACGTCCCAACCGGCATCTTCTCACCATGTTCTAACCATCTCTGAGTAAATCTGTATCGTCTCGGCCTACCCCTTTTCATGTAAGGTCCTGTATCTTCATTCTTCACATGTCGATAGTAGTTTGCAATGTCCAAAGGCTCAACCAGTCTCCTAAACTGTGTTCCGAGTTCTATCCACTCTTTCCTGCCTTCAAATCCATCTGGGAGTTCATATCTTTTCAGCATCTCAACAATTTCATCCAATATTCCTGCTAATTCCAATCTCTTCACATTTGTGTTGAAGTCATTTATATCTTTCTGAAGCTTAAATGCATCATAATATCCTATCTTTCTTGCATCACATTTTGTCTGGTATTCCTGAATCTTGTTTAGTGCTCTCCTTATACTATCCTTATTAGCATCAATCTTTTCTTGGTTTCTCATCTTCTGCCTCTCTAATTCTCCAGCAGCACGAAGACACAGCCTCGCTTTTGTGCTCTAAAATTTGAACCACTTGAAAAAAGTTAGCCAGGCCCTCGAGAAACCAGTCTATATCATCTGCAACATTCTCTTTAACACCGTCTCTATAATACTTTAAATATTAAAAGAAACGTTATAGAGGATATTACAGAAGATCTGAAGTTCATGAATCCTATTGTGATCAAACGTTAGATAATGTAATAAAAGCTTTGAAGAGAAGCAAGATGACTCACCAGGCCAAGGTCTTTCAAAGCAGTGTTTAGAGTTGCTTCTTCATTACTTCTGCTGGTCTCTGGAGACAAAGGAAGGTCCACAAGATTGTTGAGATAAACAACATTTTGCATTTCTAAGCAGTCCTGCAATTCATGCTCATAGCTCAGGTGCTCTTTTAAGCTTTTCCTAACAACTTCTTGGATTTCAGTTTCATAGTTCAGCTGAGCACTGTAAAACAGCAGCTGTAAGACGGCATCAGGGTTCTCAACAACCATCAACTTTCCATTTCCAGTGCAGAAAATGTAAGTCCCAAAAGGTCTATATGGACTGAGTTCTATAAAGCTAGCAACAGTTTCCAACATCAAATTTGCACACCCCATGAGGTTACAGGCAGAATGACTAGTTACACATGACGCATTCCTCATAACAATCATGAAGAAAGACATTGTATCATTCAACTGCTCAACTGATTCGTGCTGAAAATACGGTGATTTAGGATTTGTATAAGGGAGGATCAGCCGAAGTCCTGGTTCAATGGAAGAGAGAGGAGCAAGCATGATCCGGGGCACAATATCGTACCTCATCACGAAGTTTATGAAGTATTTGGCCCAGTTTTCTCGTCTGAGAGCATGAGAGAAAATCCTATCACCGGTTAAAGGGGATCCAAAAGTGATACAAAAAGGAGGTTCAGAAGAATAATTCAGTGATCTCATGTACTTCTCCAGAAACCAGAGGGCTGCAAGAAATGCAATTGGACCCCCAGATGAGTGCCCTGCAAATACTATCTGCTTTCTGTCTAAAACTGCTTTCTCTACCTGAAGTTGATACAAAACAACTTATGATTACTCTTTAGTTCTTGATTTCGACATATGCAGATAAAAAATGTGTAAATAACACTAATTGCAATAAATATTTGGATATCACTTGTATAATACAACCCATCTACGCAATCCTTTGCCTTTTTCTGTTATTAAATTCAAGGCTAATCTGTTTTTGTTTAACATCTGATATTCTCAATAATTGATGAGATTAATGCAGACTCAACCCCGGTTATGCTTGCAGAGTCCAACTCCCCCGGAGAAGCCCTAAATCAAAACTCTTTCAACATGAAACCACATGCAAGACTCGAACTTATGATCTTAGATTACCATTAGTAATCTGCTTATCAACCTAAATTTTAGACTAATGTGAACTCAACTAGGGTAACACTTGCGGAGTTCAACTCTTACCCGAGAAAGGTCTAGCCCAATGCTCTCTCAATATAAGGCTGCATGCCAGAAACGAACTCATGATCTTACATTAGCATTAATAGTCTGTTTACCAACAGAAATTCTAGACTATGCAAGACTCATATTTTGGTTCTGCTATGTCTAGGACACTCAAAAAGCTCTGCAGAGTATTTATTCAGAGCTGATTCTCTGTTTATGAGAAATAAAATGGATTTTTTCAACCATTTTCTTTCTCATTTTCCCTCAAACTGCAAATCCTTCTTCAGAATAAACCCAAAATATAAAGATTAGCCTAATCATCCATACCATATAATGAGTTTTAACTAGCTCTAAAATTGTAGAATCAATTTTATAAAATACCGAAAGAGATTGATCAAATGGTTACCTCTTTCTCGAACTGTGATTTTCGCAGAAGTTCTTCAAATCTGGAAGAAAATGCTTCATTTACAACAGCTCTATCATCAACACCAATACTCACAAGAGATGGAAACAACGCAGAATTAATTTTGGTTTCTCCAAAAGGGCTTTTACTGTACCAATCATTTATGGACCAAGAACCCGAAAAGGCAAAAACAGCATCGTTTGAGCTACGACTTCTATCGAACAGATAGTAGTGTTTCTCTGGAGCTTTAAGATGAACTTTCATGGCTAAATTACAAGCTTTCTTGATCAATTCTTCATTG
Organism: Catharanthus roseus; assembly: GCA_028651295.1. NCBI lineage: Eukaryota > Viridiplantae > Streptophyta > Magnoliopsida > Gentianales > Apocynaceae > Catharanthus > Catharanthus roseus. The sequence goes on from JAPQWS010000159.1 coordinate 8,254,032, forward strand.
AGTCCTATGCTATCTCCCAACCGTCCTCCTACTGTCCTTTCTGCCATGATTTTCTTTAATTTGGATGAATCAAAGAAGTGGGCTTATGATTTCTTGAAAATTTGCAGTTTCTTTAGCGAGCTTGATCTTGATATTCAATTTCTTCAAGAATGTTTAGAAGGAAATGAAACTTGACTTGTTGACTTTAATAGTAAGAAATTTCAATTTTTGTTTCCACAGCCAATCAATAATTGCAGAGGCTGCTAATGAAATGTGTGGGCAGAAAAATATAGTTTCAAATCGAGGACCTACTCACCATAGTTACTACTTTTGCTAACTCGGAATCTGAAAATTTTCTGTAGTTACTACTTTATTTTAACAAAAAAGTTTTTAAACAAATTTAAAGTAAGATTGGACAGAGTTCAAATCTTGAATCTCATTTTTATTTCATCATTGGTGATGAATGAGTTTAAAATTCATTTTTTATGTTTTACTTCAAAGAGTAGCTCAATTCTCAATTTTATTTCAAAAGAGGCGGAAAATAAGTTTATGATTCATTTTCATGTTTAAAATCGAGATGTGAAACAGTTTGGATAATTTCATATTAAGGTTACCGATTCAGGTTGGAATTGAAATCAAAAGGTCTAAAGAGGCTTTTTTTTTTTTTTTTCTTTTAGAAACCAAACTAATTAAAAATGTTTCAAAGACCCTGGTAAAAGTGGTACATGATCTTTTGATTCAAAGAAATTTGCGAAATTATTTTGTTTTAATTTAGCCTATACTTGGGTAGTTGTTTTTTTTTTATTATTTATAAAAAGTGATTTTTTAAAAAATTTGTAAAAGTAATATCTTTTGTGAAATAAAAGCCAGGACACAGAATGAAAAATGAGTAAAAACAACTATTTAAGTAGAGCACAGAAAAAGAGTTTTCGAAGTAAAAAGGTTATTGATAAACATATCAATCAATAACCTTCGACAAAATTAAAAAAGAAAATAATTTAAAGAGTTATGATTTATTTATAATCATAAAATGTTTTTATTTTTTTAATAATAATTATAAACTTTGATTTTATATTTTTATAAGAAGATTGTCTCCTTTCTACGGGATGAATTTCAATCCCCGTTAGCGCACATTCCTTTACTTTCATCCTGGGTGGCGGAGATCCTATAAAGACCAATAACATAAAGCAGTGCGGGATCCCAAAATTTTTACAATAGGTGGAATAAGTTGCTAGTAAAAATTATTTTTGATTTCTCAAATATAATAATTTATTAAAAATGGTTATTGGCTATATATGAAAGGTAAAAATTAATTCATAGTTATAAAGAGAAAATTAAAAATAGTTTTTAGTTAAAAAAATATAAAATTAAAGTTTGTAGTTATAAAAAGAAAAAAAATAATTCACGACTAAAAAACATAACATCAAAGCTTATGACTATAAAAAGAAAAATTTTACCCGTGTCAATAACTAATACAATCTCAAATTTAAAAGTAGTATTATTAAAAGAATTTGTCTAATATATTTTTTTTATAATATATTTTTTTTAAGATTTATTTTTATTTGATATATTGTATTAATAAAAAAACTACGTTAAAACAATTAAGGTGAATAGCTTTCCAAAGTTTATTTGATGAGATTTTTATTATATATTTTTTAGCAAATATAGTGTTGGTTTCCGTTAGACAAACCGTAGTTAAAAAAGAAAAAACAAATACTAGGAGAGAGAAGCCCTCCCTCCGAAAAGTATAAATAGTGACGGCAGTCTCACTTCATTTTTTTTTTCTTTTCTGAAATCAGTCTCAACTCATTCGATCAAATTGCAAGCGAAATGATTTCAGAAGGTCTGTATGATGGTCATGGCGCCTCATCCCTCATTGAAGCATGCGAATGCTTATCATCGATTAAGGTAAATCTTTAAACTTACCCTTCCTGTTTATACTCTCCATATTTATGTTGTTACTTAGGGAATCAGCCAATCTTTTTTATTTAATTTTGCTTGCAAATTGCAAATTGTTATTCAATTGCCCTCCAAAGTCAGAACTTTTCTTCTGTATGAATTACGGAAGTCGTGTATTTTCTGAACTTCGCTTTGTAAATTCAAGTTAGGCATCTGAGTAGCACTACAGAGTTTGTTTGCAATTATAGGAACCGAGTATATGAAGGTCGAATTGACCTGGTTGATTTGTCTATATCAAAGTTTTCTAGTAATGAAATAAATGAAGCATTGACAAAATAGCAATTGGAAAAAGTTTCTAAGGTTGTAATTGTATTTGGATTGGATTTTAGTTTGGAAAAATTTGAGTTTTTTTCTTCTTGAGTTTTCTTAAAGCTAAATTGTTTGTGAGAGGAGATGTGAAACTCAAAGAGAAAAAGAATAAAAAATAAAATTTCAAGTGCAAGGAGAAAGTATAGATGAAAGTTAGAAGCATCCAATATGGAAGAACTGCATTAGAGGAACGAAACAAAGAAAATAAATCATATCCCTTTAATTTGAGGAGGGCAGTTTGTTTCCCTCTAGGTTTCGAAGGGAAGAACTAGTTTTGCCACCAACATAGGTAGCCAAATTTATATGTTATGTGATGATGCATACCCTAGAATTTCTAGATTTTGGCATCACTTTTCTGCATTTGCTTCTTCGAAGAAATTTTTTTTAATCAAATGTAGATACCCTTAATCGTGATAAATTTGACACATGTGTTCCCTAGTCTGCGAAGACCTTAATGAATGAAAGAAATTGCAAAATGTCTATGCAGGTGCAGTTTATGTAACCAGTCTTTCTTTCTTTTATGGTAAACTTGCTTTCAGTATTTAAAGCTATAGTTTTTACTTTCTGTAGGTTGTAATTTTTAGTCTCCTTGCTGACATTTACGAAACCTGCTTATGTAAATACATTAGATAATGCTTTATCATGGATATTCATAATTTAGTCTGCTCCCAAAAAATTTAATTTCATACTCTTCTTCTGACTAATAACATGTTTTATTATTCCTCTGGTTCACGATTGAAACAAACTAATGTTCTATCAGTTACCCTTTTTAATGAATAATCAACTAACTCTTGTGTCATGGTGCTGGGAAGGGAGATTTGTTAACACATGGATCTGTGAGGAACATTCTTCATTGACTTATCAAGTAATTTAATTCGCTGATCTTCCATCAAAGTTGATTCATATTTAGCATATTTTCCAAGTATGTTAAATTGCAATTTAGATGCATTTTGTTCATCATATTTAAGATAGTTCATGCTGTTGGGGTTTAAGAGAATTTAGCTTGGGGATTTTTGTATGCATCCTAGATCCCAAATGCATGCTTAAAACAATGGATGGAATATCCTTAATGCAGGAGTTATATGATTTCTTCATGAAATCTCTTTGTTTTCTCAAGAGTTAGAACCCCGGGAAAACTTGCCAAACAGAATAATAAGAAAGAAGGGACAGGCAAATGTCTTGAAACTCTTAGTCACATAGATGACCTTTCGTGGGTTTCTCTACCAGCTAATAATTTTGCACAAAAGATAGTCCTCTTATTTTCTTCTTTTCTTGGATAATTTGCATGAAATAATGTGAAAGGGAGATTGATCTGTAATATTCTTCAATATGTACTCTTTAAAGAAAATTTCTGTTGTCCTAGTATGCATAGTAGGATTTTCTATGTAATCACTAAATAGTCAAAAGCCATCCTCTGATTCACTTGATACTGTTCCAGGCTTTTGTGGCTGAAAATATGTCTGCAGGTTTTGGAATCTCACTGGAGTCCTCGGTGAAGATGATAACGGTGATAATGGAGGTGATGATGCTGCACTCGTCACATTTTTCTTTTTCACTCTCCTTGAAATTTCAGTACAAACTTGATCAACCATGTCCAAGAAGTCCTTGACAATGGCGAATAATTGAAATGGATCTGTGCCTCTGTCTTTTGAAGCTCCAGCTTGGTAATATTCTGTAGTTCTCTTAACAAGCTCCATTACCCTTGTTTGCTCCTCACTAACAACCTTAAGCTCCTCTTCACATTCCTCCAAAAACACTTTCATCTCCCTCACAAATCCACTTCTTTCACTACTGCCACAGCGTATCACAAGCTCCCGAATGTCATTTACACGTACTGCGAGAGTGGCACTCATGTTGATGAAATTTTCATAGTCTAAGTTTGCTGCCTTTTTTACATTTGAAAACTCAGTACCTAAGCTTTGTATTATCGGTAACCCTAGCATAAGGAACTCTTGATCAGTTTCTTCTTTGGTCGCTTTGCTATCTGAATGTTGGTCATCAGCTATGCTACCTATAGTGTTACTTCTGCCATACATAGCATGACGTTTACCTTCTGATCTTGTTACTTGTTCTACAACAAAATGAAGCAGAGTTGTCTTTCCATCTGTACTTTTTATGGAGGAAAGTTTCCGAAGGGCACTGAGATTGAAGCCTTGAGCATTTCCCCTAGCTGTTCCAGCATTCATTCGATTTCCGGCCTTGAGAATTGCTTCCAAAAGTTTCAAGAAGATCCCTCGATTTCTTAGTTCCTTACAGCTCAATTCAAGTGTTTGAAGAGACTCCTTGAGCTGAAGAATTTCAGGATCATAACACGACCTGAAAAGCATTGCCTTTATACGGATAAAAGCTGAGGGAATAGCTTTGAGAATCTGGTAGAGGAATAACTCTGCATCTGCCAGACTTGTGGGGTTCCCATCAAATTGGAGGATTTTGGCTGCTTCTTCATCAGTTGGGGAAATCCTGATCATTTTTTCAAGGACATCAGCACTGAGTCCATGTCCATCCACAAGAGCATCCAGGATTTCTTTGCGGGAGACTGCAAGAGATTTAAGCACAATAGCTGTGTTCTGTGACTTTCTAGGATCAAGGATGAAAATTTGCGCAGGTGATGCTGGGCTAAATATCCTTGCTTGTTTTGAATTATTTCTTACTTCTGTGGATTTCTGATTTGGAGTTGTATATCCGAAAAGTGCCTCTATAAGTTCATCATCAAATCTGGCAAATCAAATGTACATATATTAGATAGAAAAGACAACAAGGAAGAAAGATGACTGTGTAAGAGATTCTTGTCTGAGAAACTTACCTGAAAGATCCATCGTTGATCTCATTCCACACCACTGAATGTTCAACATTAGTAGCCACTTTATCCCAGTGCAGTGGCTTCAGCTTTGTCCTGATTTCATCTTTATCATCTGAATTTTCTGGAATTGAAGTCTCTGACCTGCTAGAGTTGTTTGCCTTTCCTCTTGGTAGAGCAGGTGCTTTTTTTGATGAAGATATGCCACTTAATTTTGGTAGAGGAGGTGGTAATCCAGGTTTCATTTTCATTGAGATTGGTGGGGGTGGTGGCTTTGAAAATTTTCCATTAATAAGTGGTGGAGGCGGGGGAGGCTGAGGTGACGGCTGCGCTTTTCTAACAAGTGGAGGCGGAGGAGGTGGTGGTGGTGGTGTTTGCTCTGGTGGTGTTATTGGTGGAGGTAGAGGGAGTGCACATTTTGCATTACCTGAAGGCTGCTCAGATGCTAGTGTTTCTGATGCTTTAGGCCCTGGATTGTGAACCTGATGCACTGGTTTTTCCATCTCCTCAAAGTTAATTACATGGCATGGCTGGTGAAGCAATGGAACTTCATGAATGTGGCTGTTAATGCTTGGCTTGTTACCTCTATCATCCACCGCCCTTTTTTCTTCTTCATTTATAGGATTGCACCAGACCTTAGAAAAGCAACTCGTAAATCTTCCATCTCCTGATTTCCTTAAATAAAGAACATCCCGACCATTCTCATCAACAATTAATCCTTTAAGAGTTCCACTATGTTCCCTGAATTCTTCCTGGAATACCACTGGCTGCACTGTCTCTCTCCTGAAACTCGAGCACTCCTCGTTTCTTTGATGTCTTCGAGCAATAACAAATCTGTATAACAAGTAGAATAATATCCCAGCAAGAATCACAGTACATGAAGCAGTAGCTGCAACAGCCTTCACAACCACTCTATTATCCGACATGGAAGATGATCTCAGCTCCACAGCACTCTACTTTGCCATTCTAAACTACCTGTTTGCTTGAAACAATTCAGAAGTTCACTTCAAAACCAAGTCTTCTTGTAAAACTTGATGAAGAAAAGACCAGCAGAATGCCGGAATCTGAAGAACCAACCAACGGCACTGATCAGCATCATCAAGAATGTCTTTCCAGGTAAAATGGAAAGAGAATCCCTACACCTTTGTTTCTTTTCTTGTGTGATTTCTGTCCAATGTGATGCTATTGACAGTGTCAAATATGGTTGTTCATCTTGGTTGTCTGTCTTAAAAGTCTTGCCATTTTTGTCTGATGAATTAAATTTTTTATGGCGTATTGAAAGTGACTGAATTAATAGAAGAAAAAGGGATTTTCAAATCTATTGTTACCATTTCTAAAAATACAAAATTAAGAAACAAAATTTGCTAGTGAAGTATCCATTGTTGTTGTCAAATCGGTTGGTATGAATGTTAACTCCCTCTCCGGCCTTTCATCGTAAATGACAATGACCTGTGTATTAGTTTGGAATTCTTGTTGAGTGTTGCTATTCTTTTTTATTGCTAGTAGTTAGTTGTTTTGGCATACTTTATAGTGAATGGTTCTTTGTTTTTGCCTGTGTTAACAAGAATTGCCATTTGTTTCGTTATCTTCAACTTAACATCTCTATTAGACATTGCTTCTTTGTGCCAGTTTTGAGAAATGCTTGGTTGGCTTTTAGTCATATTTGTTTATCTGCTAATGACTTTAGCTTATACTATTATTTTACTGGTTGAGAAATACAAGGTGCCTTTGTATTTGGAAGTTTACTGATGACACTTTTGGAGCTCCTTGAGAATTAAATTACTGGTAGGTTAGATTCCAATCTCTGGGCATTATATATATATATATATATATAATCTACAGTAAGTTTTGGGTGAAGTAAAGGAAGTTTTAAGATGATTTGTGAGGAAGGTGTAGCTGAGTGGATAACCCATCTTTTGGACTTATAAATTAGCTATCAGGATTGTCTAGTAAATCGTCTAATATACATCTTCTATTACACTCTTTTTGTAGTAGGTTTATTAACAAATTTTATAGAATAAAAATATAAATCTTTTAACTCTAAGAGACAAACCTTGAGGGAAGAATTGCGTTAGGAAATATATTAGATGATACTAAATAATGAATTAGAATTAGAAATGGCTCAAAATTTTGAGCCAAAAAGAATCATGAATAAATAAGAATAAAATTAAAACCGTTTATCCCTATGGGTTGTATCCCTTTCTACACTAAATTACCCTTTTACTCTGTTATTGAGCCATTCATTTTAGCTCATATAGGAATCAACAAGTGCATAATTTTATATTCTCACTTTGATGATTTTTCTATACGCAAAAACTTGAGCTGTCAATGCCAAATTTTGCAATCTTTTTGGAGTTTGATTGCATTATTAGTAGTCAACATTTTCAGAAGAAGGGAAACCAACAACTTTTGTGATTGTAGATTGTAATGACTGTCATCTAAGAATAGCAGAAAAAATTGTAATGATTGTTAACATATCTTTTTCAAGAATTACTCCAATATAAAAAGCAACGCAAATTGCAAGAAACAATCTCAAGAGTCAAGATTTGGAAGTCACAACAATGAGAAATTGTTACAACTAAGTAAAATTGGCCTCTTTATTTATTTAGTTATATATATTCTGCCTTTTTTATTATTGCATTTAATGTAATTCATGTCCTTTAGAAATAAAATATAAGGATATTACTTATTAGAAGAAGACAAAAGATAAAATGTTCAAGCCAACCAATACTTAACTCTTAGTAAAAGTCAGATTTTACGAACTCTATGTAGGTGGAATTCAAATTAGTCAGAGTCTGGACTTCTTATAGGTATGCAAAATTTTTAAAAAAAAAAAAAAAGGACTTGGATTGAATAGGCAACATTATCTTTGATTTTACATGAATTTCAGTAACATGATTTATGGAATATAGAAAAATAAACACAAGAAAAGTGAGTGGAGATTTAAATGAGGTTAGTAATGAGGGAGCCATCCTTGAAATTTATTGTTTGGATACCTCTTGAAATATGTGATGTGTGCTGCTCATTCAATGTTAAGGCCAAATTATGGATAGATGGATAAAGAGTTATAATTGTTTGCCCCAAAAATGCAACTCTATTAATTATTCTGTGCTTTCTTTATATTTGCGGAGTTTATTTTTCCAATATCTTTCACATTATTTCTCCTAATAATCCTCTTATTTTATTTTTTTTCTCAATCATGAAAAAGGAAAAACAGTGTAGAAAGGATTCTTTAAGATCAATCCAAGTACAGAATTAGTTTTTAGTCCAAAGAAAATAGATAGAAAAGGATTTCGGTAGGAACAAAGAAAAGGTGGATTACACTATACTACCTCCTCTTTGGAATATAAATTTGTTTTTAGAAAGACGAGGGAAGATAAAATATAGATTAATTGTTTCACCATTTCAATGGATACTTTTATAATATTTATTTCACCAGTATATTTTTTAATATAAATTATATTTATTCTGTCTTTTTATTTTGTCACATTTCAATTCAAATATCTCTCATTCTAAGATGGATTAGAATATAATAGTATTCTACACTAATTTCTATATTTCTATAAGTTTAACAGTTATGTATAAATTTAAAAGAACTCATATCTTTTTTCGAGAAAGGAACCTAAAGTATACATGTGTATTTAGTTTTTACTTAGTATTTGTGAAAGGTAATTTATTTTGTGAGATGAGACGTGAGTTTTAATAAAAATAAAATTAAGAGAAAACTCCCTTTTTAAAAAAAAAAAAAAAAAGGGGTGGAGCCTCTAGTGACAAAATTGTACAGAGTTGCATTGAAAGAACTGAAAAGTAGAGTAGAGACCTCAAGTTGGAGATGAGAAGGGAGCAGTTGTAGTACCACTGGCACAGCAAGTGGTACCATAGCAGTGTCCTGGCTGCCTGGCACCATGTTGGGAAAGCTAAGCTCTTCTTGTTTCGCTCATTTTAGGCAGCTATGGAATGTGCAGAAACATTGGGTTGGTATATGTTCCCTTCCATCTTTACTACCAAAAAAACAAAATATGTTCGTTTCATTTCATTTTAACTCTCACTTTGGGATAATATATGAGAAAATAGTACTACTATCTTGAGTGAAAATGTAGGGTGAGATTGGATGAGAATTCAAATTTCAAATTTCATTTTAATTTTAAAATTGATGGGGAATGAATTTAAGATTCATTTTTCATATTTAAAATCCAAATATGAGATGGTTTGGATAACCTCCCTTCCGATAATCTTAAAAAACTTAACTTAGGATTAGATAGAAAATATAAGGCTCAAACCGCTCTTTTTGGTTTCATTCAAAAACCAAACTAGTTGGAAATGTTATTCAAAAGTAACGGCTGGGGATTGAAGAGTTCAAATCTCAGTTTCATTTTAGAAATAAATTTAAGATTCACTTTTCATGTTTAAAATCTAAATCACTTCATGTTCAGATTATCTTAAAACCTAACTTTGGATGAGATGGAAAACAAAAGGTCCAAAGGACCCTTTTTTTGTTTCATTTAGAAACCAAACTAGCTAGAAATACTATTTAAGAGATCTTTTTGCATTTGTGCATAAGAATTAAGCACTCCAAAAATAAGGTAATGTTTTAGCTAAAATACCTCTATACCTTTTTATGTTCTTAATAAATAAAGAGAGATAGAGAGAAAAGAAAAATAAATAAATTAAAAATGGATAAAATTGAAAGGTATACAATAAATATCATTTATCATCTAATACATCCTCTAATATATACATTTTCTTTATTAGTAATTTTTTCTTAGAATTGTATTAAAGTAAAGAATGTACTAGGCGATCCTGACCGAATAAATTTTGTTCTTTTAGGTCACGAAATATCATAAGCGGACACATGCGCATAGAGGAGTACTTTTAAAATATTATCTCACTTAGGGTATTTGGATTGGGTTTTAGTTCAAGAAAATAAATTTTTTTCTTTCCAAAGTTTGTGATATGTAAGAAGGAGGTGTGGGGCTCGAGCTTGATAAGAACAACAAGAAGCGATAAAACTCTACCACATATAAGTGCATTCTCATGATTCAAACCCAAGGATACTAGTTAAACTAAAATAGATTTTAATAATTTTATCTATATGTTTGGCAACTAATAAGTGCCTTGGAAAAGTTTTTAAAACAAATTATATGTATATTTTAAATACTTTTACTCCCTTTTCCTAAAAATATAAGGGATTTTAGATTTATTGAGGATCGTCAATAATATAAGAAATTTTATGACTTTCAATAAGTATTTATTAAATTTTTTACATCTTTATCTATCTTTTTATTTATTTATTTCACTCACTCTATCCTCTTTTCTCATCTATAAAAGATAAAAAAATATTGTAGTTTAAAAATTATTTTATTTTTTTCAAAACCCTTAATTTGTGCTTAAAAATTTAAAATTACTTATATATTTATGACTGAATAGAGTACTAATTATGTAGATGGGAAGATAAGTGGGTTTTTTTCTGGGCCAGGCCCATTTTTAAAAAGCCCAGACTGAAGTGGGCCACTTTTTATTTTCTTCCAATTCAAGCCAGAACGCACAACGCACAACCATTGTGCGTTATCCTTAATAACCGCGTTAATCGTGTCAAAATCTGACGTGGATCCTAGCTGGCGTTGAACTGTAGATAACGCACAGTCACTGTGCATTATCAAGCTTAGTAACGCACAGTCATTATGCGTTATTAAGCTAATAACGCACAGATGTGCGTTATTAAGCTAATAACACACAGTGACTGTGCATTATTATGTTATAAAATAAAAAAAAACCCTAGCCGCCCTTTCCCCTTCCTTCGCAGTGTGGCTCCCCCCCTCCTCCTTCCTCCTCCTTTTTATTTTCCCCCAACCTCATTTCCCAACCCCCTTTTTTACTCTCTTTCCTCCTTTCCTCCTTTGTTCCTCCTTATTTCTCTATTTCCTCTCCTTCCCCCTTACTGTTTTTCCAGCCCCCTTCTCCTTCAATTTTTCTTTATTTATTCAGCCACCTTCATCTCATTCTTCTTCCTTTTTTCATCCTTCTTTCTTCAGAAAAATTTTTGTTCCTGCCTCCGCCATCTACTAGGTATTTTACTGTAATTTTTTCTTATTATTATGTGTTGATTTATTTTTATCTAATGAATGTGTATTTTATTTTGAAAATTATAGTTAAATTAGTAAATCTTGGAGATTTTCGTTGGAGTACGAAGGCTATTAAAGATTTGGAGTACGAAGGCTACTAAAACTGCATTTTAAATTTTCAGTAAGTTTTTAGTTAGTTAGAATTTTTTTTGTTTATTACATATTAAGTGTGATTATTTCGGTATTTGTTGTTTGTTAATGTTTTTTATGAAATTTTATTTATTAACTTGAATTAATTTATTTTTTGTGGAAATGGGTTTTACATTTATATTTAAAATGTTTGTTATTAATGAATTTGTGCAAATGTGATAATTTTATGTATATAATTATTTTTTAATTTAAAAAATGATAGTAGTGTGATGTATTATTTTCTTTAATTTATGTGGATAATTATGTTTACTTTATTACCTTACTTTATGATTATTAGAAATTATTTAGATTATTATTTTGCATAATATATATAAATTATTGTAAGAAAATATGAGAATATGTAATTCGATATTTTTAACATTTTTTTAAATGTAGAAAATATGAAAACAAATATTCTTGTTGTAACTTAAAAATTGTAAAATTTAAATAATACAAAACTTAAGAATGTATTATTAAAATAAAAAATTTTACCTTTTTTTAATTTTTAGAATTATGTTTAAAATTGTAGTTATTAATAAAAGTGTACGATTTTTTTAATGTTATGAATATAATTTTTTTTTTTAATGTAAAAATTGATATTAGGTTTTAGGATTTCATTTAAAAATATGGGAACCGGTATTTTTTAACAGTGAACCTTAAAAACTAACAGTAAAAGTGAAATTTATTACGTAACAGTAAACCTTAAAAACTTTAAAATCTTATTTATTTAAAACTCCCTAAATCGTTGATTAATTGTGTTTACAATATACCTGATATTTGGAAATATGAGAACGTAAAACTATAAACTTTACAACCGTTAAACGTAATAACAATTAAATCTTAATATTCTAGGAATTAGAATATGTTTAGAACTTTTTAATTTTAACATATAGATGTTAACAATATTTGGAAAATATAATTAATGTAGATGGAAGAAGTGCCAACACATGTGCATCCGGGCCCATTGTCACTGACGTCTTGTCCAGACAGCACGAGCACAGATCGGGTTTGATCTGGTGTGGGGATCGGGAGACGTGTTATACTGACCTCCAGTGTAGGCGTTTTGGCCGCAACCTGGTCCTGTTCTATAGTGCGGCTCCCCGTAGATTGGTTGAGATTATTAATGGGACCGATTTGGGGGGAGTTACATTGGATTGGACCACGCGCTTATCACCGCATTAGTCGAGCGGTGGAGATCAGAGACCCACACATTTCATCTAACGTGCGGTGAAGTCTCGATTACACTCCAAGATGTACAGGCGCTGTGGGGTTTAGGGATAAACGGCACGATTGTTACCGGGCCTAGTTGGAGTTTACACCCTAAACAATACTGGATTGACGTTATCGAGAGACTTCTTGGTGTGCGGTTGTCTCTCAGCCACTTTTCCGGTTACAAAGTGAAGAAGGAACCATTGGAAGCATGGATTCTGAGAGCCCTCACTGGTTCAGAGATCGACGACGATCTAACACTGCGCGCTCGTGGATTTATTTTCTTACTTATTGGCGAACACATGCTTCCCGACTTCTCCGGGAATTTGGTTCACGTGCGCTACCTCAGCTTGTTGGAGGATTTTGATGCTATTAGGATATATAGCTGGGGTAATGCGTTCTTGGGTTTCAGTATAGGCAGCTGTGCACCGCAGCTTTGGGGAGTGCACGACAGATTGGAGGGGCTTTGGTGTTAGTTCAGATATGGGCGTGGTCGCGTATACCTACATTACGGCCTCAGCTGATGATGGAGATTATGGCGGACCCTCTTGCTCCTCTTGGCGCAATATGGTGCACAACATTTGACTGTAGCCAGCTGCCTACGCACACTCTGGTTACATACAGAGACCAGTTGGACTTTATGCCATTTGACCAGGTATGCTTTACAATAGCTTGTATTATTTGTAATTAATTGTTTTTTCTTTTCCTTGTTGCATTTTTTATTGACTTTGAGTTTTGACATGACAGTTTATGTGACTCCCGTCCGATTACTCGACTGGAACGATTCTATGACTGACATACAGTTAGGCATGAGATTCGTTGACTAAGTGCGGTTCGTAAGTACTCTGTCAGTGTGGGGCGTGAGTACCGGGTGATGAAAAGTAAGATAGATACATGGACCGCAAGATGTTACCATCACAATGACGATAATTACTGTGCATGGTACATCCGTATAAAAAAGAAAGCCACGCACAATCGGTGGGAAATAACCAGATTCGTTAAAGAACACACATGCCTTGTACAGATAGAACAAAACAAACATAGAAACCTGTCTTCAAAATTTATATCAATGTCCATATCACACCTAGTTGCCAACGATCCTGAGATACCTGTTTCGAACATCATTCAAGAGGTGCAGGTATTGTATCAAATTGGTTGTACTTACAAGCAGGCATAGTATGCTCGAAAATTTGCCATCAAGAGGGTTTTTGGTAGCTGGGATACAACCTTCAATATTCTACCCAAATACTTACAAGCTGTACAGGATATAAATTCGGGGACTGTCTACGAATTTTTGCATCACAAAACAAGCAGTCCCCCTAATTTTGTTTTCAAATTTGTTTTCTTGTGTTTCTCGCCGTGTATAGACGGATTTCCATATTGCCGGCCAGTGATTTCTGTGGATGGAACACACTTAAGAGGACCATACAAGGGTGTGCTGTTAATTGCAAGTACGTGGGATGCAAATAATCACTTGTTCTCACTTGCTTTTGCAATTGTTGATAAGGAATCTTCCGAAAGTTGGAATTGGTTCCTTAAAAACTTGCGAGAATACGTAGTCAAAGATCGCCACGTATGCCTCATTTCTGATCGCCACAAAGGTATTTTCTCAGCTATTCAAAGTCAATCTTTGTGGCAACCACCATTTGCAGTTCAGCGGTTTTGCTTACGCCACATTCGAGCAAATTTCAACAAGACCTTTAAAAATACAACCCTAAAAAGCTTGATGTGGCAGGCTGGAACAGAAACGAAAGAATGGAAATTTGACCGTGTAATGAAAGAGATTCAAGAAATAAATGTAGATGCATACATTTACTTGATGAAGTTGGACGCAGAGAAATGGACATTGTTGTATGACGGTGGTCACAGACACGGTATCATGACAATCAACATTTCCGAGGCACTTAACAGTGTGTTGAAGAAAGCTAGGGTTCTACCTTTAAAAGCCCTAGTTGAACTAATATTCAACAAACTAGTTAAGTACTTTCACCAACACCGTGAAGAGGCAGAAAATTGTGTGCATCCATTTCCAACTCGAATTTTTGACAAGTTATTGCGGATTGAACTGAAATCAAGAGAACACAAAGTTACAACTTACAATCCGCGAGAGGGAATATACATGGTCAAATCTCCAATCCGAGTTTCTGGTACGGGCAACAACGTCTATACATTGCGGCAAAATAATAAATTTTGTAGTTGCGGAAAATGGCAAACATATACATTGCCTTGTTCTCATGTTCTTGCAGTGTGTAGAGAAAATGGGTCAAGAACAGATGCTTATGTACCGGAGATATATTCGCGACAAACGTACATAAAAACTTACTAAACGAATTTTCATCCGGTTTTGAGTGAGAACTTTTGGAGGGATGCCCCTTTTAATTTGACATTCTATCCTCCAAACATGAAAAAGGAACGGTGTAGGAAAAAATATAAGCGAGTTCCGGGGGAAATGGATTATAGAAATCCGGATTCTCCCCCAAGATGTGGTAGATGTCGCATGCCAGGACATAATAGGAAAAATTGTAATAACTCTGGACTGAGCAATGTATAAGTTTGACATTTTCTTGAAATAGTTGTAATAAAACATGTTTACAATAATGAAATTTTTCTTTCATTTCTTCTAATTACTACATCATTGCTCTAAATTTTTACGGTTTCTTTAATATTACTTCTTCAAATAACTTGCAATGAAATGGTCAAAATGTAAATATATTTTCCAAGCAAATGATATAAATAGCACAAAATAAGTTAAATATAATAAATACAGTCTTTTTAAAAAAATTATACAATTATAAGTTTTCCCAAAATAAATTTTCATTAAAAAAAACAATTCATTAAACAAATTACTAAGAAAAAACCTATACAATTATAAGTTTTCCCAAAAGAAATTTTTATTAAAAACAAAATAAATGTTCATTCAAAAAAATAAAATAAATTAAATAACACAATTGTAAACAAAAAAATAATTTTTAAAAAAAACATTTAAAAAAATTTGAAAAAAAAGTTTAAAAAAAATTAAAAAAATAATTACGTGGCTGAACACGCACAACAAGTATGCTTTATGCCGAGTCATAACGCACACTGATTGTGCATTATCAGCCACGTTGGCTGACCAGCTTAATTAACTGATAACGCACAACCATTGTGCATTATGGCCTGAATCGGAAAAAAAAATTTTTGGCCCACTTCAATCTGGACTTTTTTAAAATGGACACAGCCCAGAAAAAACCAGATAAGTGCAACATATTGCTCTCTTCTTGATATTAGTAACCGTGATCTTTTATTATTCACAAGTATTTTTTGGCATGTTCCATCCCGGTCATAGAAAATAGGAGTAGCTTTGGAAAAAAAAAATTTGTTAAATGCTTTCTTTTTTTTTTTTTTTTTTTCCTTTTTGGCTAAATAATGCTTTGTTGATCTTTGACCTAAAGTGATAAGTAATTAATTTGTGTGCAAAATGTGAAAAGTACTTATATATTTTGTTAAATTAAAATATTCAAAACAATATTTCAGTTTTTTTTTCTTTTTTTAAGAAAGCCCTAAAATAACATTTATACTATTATTATCAATTTATGAATTTGAGCAAAGTTCCCATAAGATGAACACATAACATCAAACTTATCATAATAACTTATAATTACAAGAATGAACATAAAACAAAAAATGAGGATGCATACATAAAAAAAATTGCACAAGAATTCAAGTAAATATTTTCATTACAATATTGATCAAACAAACAGAAAAAATTGGTTAATTTTCTGGGTTATGAACTCAAAATTGATTTCATTAGAATTTTAAGAAGTGAATTAGAATGAAAGTAAATTATATTCAATTAAAAAATATAAAAATAATATATATATATTATTTTATTATACTTGTAAACAAATTTCAATGTTATAATATTTTACTCAACTCATTTAATTGAAATTATATGGATACTGATTTGGGTTGTCCGGTCGGGTAACACGCCCATCCTCCTCGATGTATTGAGCTTGGTGGTCCCGCCCCACCATGTGGCTAACCTTGATTCATACCAATTCTCATTCACATATTTTATGAATTAATAACTTAATGCTATTGAAATTTACCTAAATACCCTTTTAAATTTCATAGTTTATGAGTTTCGGTTCTTTCATTTTAGTTCCTTCGATTTTACATAGGAAAGGGAAGGCTCTTTCTTCTCCATTGCTTTTTTTTTTTTTCTCTACGTATAAAAAGCTCACATTTTATTTCTTTTGTGTTAATTATCATTGTATGATTTGAATTTATTTATCTTAAATAATATGCTACTCTTCTAATAAAATGTATAATAAAATCTCTTATTTATCTTCTTATAAAAAAAAAATTCTTAAGTACAAATAAGATTATGTGATTCCCTCCTAAAAAGAAAAAAAAGACAAACTATACAACTAGTTAAAAATTTTGTTTATATAAAATTATTTTATATAAACAAAAATTGCAATTAGTTTGTATAGTCTCGTAAAAAAATGAAATATATTTCATAAGTTTTTGTTTTAAGAAAATGGTTATAAAAAAAGAATGACTATAGTAAATTTAACTAAATACTAAACAGATAAACAAAATATTATTTACTATATAATCTCTTACTATAGATTTAGGAGTCTGGTGCTTAACTAATTAACTTTCTAATATGTTTGTTTAATATATGTACCTAATATAAATAAGATATAACATAAATAGTAATTTAAATCTATCCAAATCTTATAAATTCTTAAATCATTTAGGAATGGACAAACCTAAGTAAATTGAAATATTAAATTTAAAACTTAATTTATAGGCACAAGTTATAAAAAAAAAATTCTTTCTTAATTTCAATTAGGTCTTATTTGATAAAATTGAAGTTTAAAAATACTAAATTTGAAAAATGAGGTTTGAATCTTAATATTGAACTAACTAATAAGTATTAGTTATATATAAAAGGGTTAACTACATTTTCTTCCTTGAGATTTGTTCAAATTATAATTTCATTCCTTTATGTTGTATAAATTACAAATACATACTTATTGTTTATATTTTTATAATTTATTAATCCTCACTACTAATTTTAATGAAAAAATTTTATCAGAAAATAATGACTATGTGGTAAAAAGTTTAAAATCTTAAAATATTAGTTTGCAAGTTTACCTCTTATTTATTATCATATACTAAGACAATAATATCCTTCATTAAAAAAATTAGACTAATTAAAAAGATTTTAGTAAGGGTATTATTATCTTTATACATAATAATATACAACAAATAAAATTGCAAAATGATGTTGTAAGAAGGGATCATTATTTTTACCACATAATCATTATTTTTTATAAAATTTCTTATTGAAATTAGTAATGGGGATTAATAAGTTATGAAAATATAAATGCTAATATGCATCTATAATTTATACGAAATAAAAATAAGAAATTGTAGTTTGGACAGATATCGAAGAAGAAAATAATTAATCTTATATTAAAAAAATATTATAATTTTATAAACTATATATATGCTTTCAGAGTTACGCAAAAAAAAAGTCACTTAAAATTCAAAACAATTCTCTTTTAACACCTTTTTCAATAATTTTCATTATACAGTTAATTGAGAGTTCTAAATTAAAAAATTTCTTTAGATGGTATTTAAGCCCCATCATCAATTATGTAATTAATACTTTAATCTCTTATATAAATCATGTTTTCACTGATGAAAATAAAATATTAAGATATTCATCACATTGATTGTTAATGGAACTTTCCAACAAATTCATATCTTCACTCAAATTCATCCACTCACGAACACAACAATCCAGTCAGTCCACAACAGAATTTTCTATAGAATTTGGCAAGTAATCACTGAGAATGACTGATTAACAGAACTTTGAAATGGCAGAAAACTGGATTCAGCAAAAGATCAAGAGAGCCCCCTTTGATCATCCAAATTGCAGGCATTAATACCTTTTCATAGCTTGAGAAATTCTTACAAGAATTAACAAAGTTTTGCCTCCTACTAAAATCACCAAAAAATAAATTTAAAAAAAAAAAAAAATTGATTCCCAGCTACTTCCTGTAACACTAATCTAATCCATATCTCTGTTTAGCAATTGGTCCCATTTCTTCCAGTAAGCATGTACAGATCTGTAAGAGTGAGTATGAACAAAAAATATTCAGTGTTATCTGATTAAGGCTAACACTGGCAGGCAAAATTAGGCAGAGCCAAAAAAACCCCCCCAATCTACTATGATTCAGCACCACTGTCCAACCGAGATCGCTTTGAATGAGATTCTTCTGATTCTGATGCCAATACCGCTGCTGAGGATGATCTTAGCAGGGTAGAAGAGTCACGAGCAACGGACTGATCTATGCCATTATCCAACTGTGTTCGAGGTGAATGAGGCTCTTCCAATGATGATGATGATGATTTGTTCAGAACTAGAGGACTATAAACAAGGGTTGAGGACAGTGACATAGACGACGACTGGTCTAGATTTCTCTTGCGAGTTTCTTTAGGCCTGTTCTCATCCCCTACTTTGCTAGCTCCTAAAGTTTTCTTCTCCCCGTCTTCATCTCCTCCTTTCAACACGAAATCTTTAATTCGTTTAACATCTGATAGCTTTACTGGCTTCACTAGGAATTCTTCTGCACCTTCCTCTAAACACCTATTCATGGGGGGAGAGAGAGAGAGAAAATGTCTCCATCAGTTGAATGGAAAACCAACACAGGTTTAATGCAATCTTATAGTAGGATGCAAATTAGCTCAAATATCACAATTCCATCATTAATTCTGAGTGCCAACTAAGAACCATCAAGAACAGATTCTCTTTGAATACTTATATATTCTAATCCAGCTTAGGCTATTATATTTCCTCTAACTGTGGGTCTTAAATTCAACTCTAAATAGCAAGAATACATGGTTTTATTATTCTATCTACTCCTCCTTAGTATGTAGTATCAACAAAGATAGGGAGACATCCTCATTAATGCAAATCAAGAAATGAAATTTCACCCAATATCCAATTGCTCAAAAGGAACAAAAGATTGAATCAATGCTATTATGGAACACATTAATGGAATTTCCAATCACCAATAGTTTTGTAGGTACTTGAATTAAACTACGGAGTATTTTTTTTACAACTCAGAATAGAGAAACACCTCCAAAATGCAACAATCAGAACGGTACCTATCAATCCGAGTTAGAATGTTTTCTGATGACATTATGACCACCGGAATTTCCTTAAGTGTTGATGAACCCTGTTCATAAAGAACCAAAAGAACAGAGAAGAAATCAAAAACCCATATTAGAAGAGAGAGAGGAGGGGGGGAGGGGGTGGAGGAATTAGCTAAAATGGATACTACTATAAGAAGGAAAAGGCCTGATTGATACTACATAAAATTCTGTTTGAGCCAGGGCTAATTGCAGACTATGAAAATCCCTTTTCTGCTTTTAACCCCAATCTTTAAGAAACCAAAAGAAAAATCACAAACTATGGAAACTTTGAGCCACAACTAACCTTAATCTTCTTAAGGAGCTCATAACCAGTCATTCCAGGCATGGAATAGTCTGTCAATATCAAATTCACCTTTAAGCCCTGAAGATTAAACCACCAAATGAACATTTCTGTAAGAAAACATTAAAACCCAAGCGTTCAAAACAGGTAAACAAAAATCCCTTTTCAAGATTTGTCAACAAGAATGGAAAAAGATTCTTACGTCAAACCCAACTGTACTCTTCTCTCCATCTAAACCCAGATATTGCAATGCCCTCCTCCCACTTTCTACTGCTGTTACTGCAAAATCCCATTTCAATCCATTTCAGTTTTAGGCGAAACATCCCAAAAAAAAAAATTCCCAGAAATGGGAAGCTCTATTTCAAGAAAACAAGATAGAGAATCAAACCTTTGCAGCAAGAAATTTTGAGCAATCTCTCAATGACTTTTCTATCCACAAGACTATCATCCACAGCAAGAACGTGCAATTCCTTGGCAGAACCAGAAGAACAACACTGACTAGCCATTTTCCCTCTTCTGGGCACCTCCAAAACGCGTGCAAAGAAACCCTCAAATGTGCTTAATCTCCAAGAAAACACAAAGGGCACATGGAGACTATCTATATATATATATATGGAGACTATATATATATACATGACTTTTATTTTACATATAATAATGACTTTGATGTGGGCGAGAGAGAGAGAGAAAGAGAAAAAATAAAAATAGGGACAGATAGAGAAAATAGTGGGGGAAAATCTACTTTTAGGAAACTAAAAGACTAAAGCAAAGATACTGAGAGATCTTCGCAAATCTCCATGGCATTATCTTACCTGTCTCTGTAGCTGACAAAACACTATTTCAAGTCCCCCTTTTTTTAATACTACTAGAAAGCTAAAGAACAAAATAGTACTGAGACTCAAAATTACTGCTACTCTGCTCAATTGTAACGTAAATAGAATGCCATACAATTCGCATTTTGCTCTGTTACCTGCGTAACGTGTGGGTGATAACTGACCCATCAGCCTTTGAAATAGCTTGTGTGGTCACTTTTATTTGTGGAAAATACTATCAACATTGAACTACATATGATAATTTAATTAAGAGATAAAATTGAAAAATAATAAAAAATATATATTTTATCCCTTTGTTGATAGAAGGTCTTTACTCAATTTTAATCTCTTTTATCACTACTCTTCTAATTTATGAGATTCTTCTTTTTGCTTTTTTGTGGTAGGTGCCATAACTGTTTTATTGAGGTTTGATTCTTTAATTACCATAATCTTTTGGGTTTTTCACTTGGAGGGGTGGGCAAAGCATGGGGGGCAGAAGAGAAAGGGGCAGTGGAAAGTAACCATGAAAGGGAATTTTTGTCCCCTTTGTAGATATACCAAAGTCATATTTTGTAGATCACTTTGGATTTCACTTTGTCAAGTCCGTGACTGATAGAAAGATGGATGTGATTACTAAAAATCTTTGAGGAAAAAAAATTGCTAATACTAATCAATCCTTCCTTAGGCATTGTTTTTACTAAGAGGATCTCATATGTTGTCAATTGATGATGAGACTAGTCACCAAAATCAAATTATTACTCAAAAAAAGAGAAAATATTTATTGTAGGTTTGTTTCAAAGTAAAGAAATATTGTATTAACAACGGAAAATAAATTATACAAATAGATAAATTAACAATGATTTAGAATATAGATGAATATCTGATAAGGAGCTCGAATATGAATAACAATAGATTTTTTATAAAAAATAAAAGTATGATATGAAAAAATTATAGAAAAATCATATGTTTTGATTATAGATATAGCTAAAAGATCTAAAAAAATAACAATTATAATTTTAGAAAAAATCTAGAAAAATAAAAAATAATGTTAAGGTGGTTCTCTAATCAAAGACCAAACCTCTGGCGGAAGCTGGAGTCCGAAGATCAACGAAATGTATAAATTATTGACAATATAGAAAAGACAGAGGAAAAGGAGAAGAGAAAAATAAAAATAAGACAACAACAATATGTATATTTATGTAATCTAAACTTTTAATCCATGTTTAGTTTAGACTTCTTTCGATATGATGGGACATACAACACTTTGGTGTTTATTATTTACTTAATAATTAGTAATTTAATAAGTAAAAGAATTAGTAATTACCTTGTTTGATAGTTTGAACATATTTCTACAAGAGTAAGTAGTATACAAGCAATTGCTAAAATATCTATGGATTATGGATTAAAAGAGTAAGTATAATTAATAATTTATTTATCTAATAACTATTAAATAATTTAAATGATTCTATTAAAAAGTAATTTAAATAATTTTTTAAATTTAATGAATTAGCATACTAATTAAAATTATTTTTGCATATCAATTATATATGATAGTCGATTCCATATTACGTTCACAACCTAATTATAATATCCTTTTTATTTATGGTGCACAATTATAATTGTTAACTCAAATTTTATCATGTACAACTTGAAGTTTATTGGCATTGTTAGTGGCATCTGCTTACACTATTCACCATCAACATACATGTGTAGCACTATTAGCTATCATATGTTATATTTGAACACTCTTTGTTTTTTTTCAACAGTTTCTTGCACGAGATATTCTAAGGGGTCTCATTGTTGAGTGCTTATTTCAACATACACTATGCCAACACTAATCCATGCTCACATTAGAACAATCCTTTTAATGAGTGAGTGATGACCAAATTTATATTTTCATCCATATGATTCAAACTCGACACCTCCGAATAAGAACTGATAATGCATAACTATTTACAGTAACCAAGTTTGGTTAGCTGGATTTGGAACTATTATTCTTCATTGTCATGTGTAAAGTATGAAATCGTTAATAATCTTACGTCTCTTTATTTACTCACCATATTTTCTCTATTCTTATTTATTAAAAATTTTATATTGGTTCCAAAACTAAAAGTTCTACCCTTCTCTCGAATGAAAGCGCAGAGTTTTGGTGTCTCATTTCATCCAAAATTGGTAGAGCCTTTTAATCATTGGCTAATATGCTTTTCTCTCGCACCTTTCTTCATTCATGATTTTGTTTCTTAGAATATTTAATACTACCTCTATTTTTTATGTATCACGTTTTGGATATTACATATATTAAAAATACGAAATTAGATAAACTATTTGTGTATATAGAATACACTACCCTTAACATCAATCTCTTACCTATTTTATTGGGATTGAAAAAATTCTAAAGTTCACTTAAAATTTGTGTGTAATAATGAATGATTGTTAGAATGTATAGGAAATGTTTAGGGGGTCAATATTGATCCAAATATGGTGGCTTAATAAGAGAAAAAATTGAGAAAATAAGAAAAAAAATATACTTACCTTCCTTGCTTATAGAAAGTTTTCCACACATAAAAGACTATCTCGCCCTCATAGAGCTAAGAAAATTGGCTCAATATTGATACGTTTATTACTATTTTATTGGAAAATGTTAAAAATTATTAGGAAAAAATAATTACATTTTTTAATGACATAATGATTGCGAAAGAGGTTGATATGTTGAGATGTTATAATAGAAAAATTGTAATTGAAATTAGATTATTTTTAATATTGTGAGAAGTAAAAAAATACAAAAATTTTTATAATATAACAAGTAAAAGAAAATTGATGGAAAATTTTAAAATTAAGTTAATGTGAATACAATGCGACAAGTGATGAGTAATGGGTGTACAAATTATGGAAAATTTGAAAATTAAGTTAATTTAATTAACTGGAAATTAATTTCCCAAGGAAACCGCGAGAAATGAGAAGTAGAAAGTAGAAGACCCAGTCAAAACCCGGTCCCCCAAATTCCAGAAATTGACTTGTAATAGTAAAGTAAAGTGGTTGCGTTTAGTCAATCGATGGAAAATTCAGCCATTCCGCGAATTGAATTGAATTGAATTTTCAAAAGAAGCGAGACGACGACGTAGTTAATGGTGTCGCCGTAGTAGTAGTAGTAGCGGCGGCGGCGGAGGAGGAGGAGTCAAAAGAGGAAAGCCGCCTCCCCACCCAAAGCTGTCCGAATCTGTGAGAAACTTTAAAAAAGCCACAGCAAAAAAGATTCGATCGAGACAGAGCAGAAGAAGGAAGGAACCACTGTGGAGATTGATTTCTTATTTTTCTATTAAATCGAGAAGAAATCGGGGAGATCGGTGGCGGTGATCGCCTCCATTTGCGTGAAAGACCAAATCCAAATCTTCACAGCTTCAAT
Organism: Catharanthus roseus; assembly: GCA_028651295.1. Lineage (NCBI taxonomy): Eukaryota > Viridiplantae > Streptophyta > Magnoliopsida > Gentianales > Apocynaceae > Catharanthus > Catharanthus roseus. The sequence goes on from JAPQWS010000159.1 coordinate 8,278,246, forward strand.
CTGTCCTCTCAAGTACTATTACGTTTACTACTACTTCAATCAAACAATTTGACAATTCACTGTTCCTTCTTTTGATTTTATTAAAATTTTATTTATTCATTGTACCTTTTGTTTTCATATTTGACGATGTGACCTTCAACTGCTTGTTTGACATGTTTAAGGGAAGTCTACTTTCGGCTGCTTAATTAAGGGGGTTTATAATTTTTTTTTTTTTTTTACGAGTTGCATTGTGGAAATGATACACTTTGATTTTAAGGGAGTATTAAAATTTTTTTTGTTGCCTGCCACTTTATTTGTTTTCCTTTTTTTTTTTTTTTCCGGTCAAACAAAGGATTTTATTAGAAGATAGAGAAAAAAACAGGAGTACATGGCGTTAAACCTTTCGAATTCTAAAATTAGAGTTTATTTGGACTAGATTTAAAATTAAAAATTCATTTATTCTTTTACTTTTTTTTACTTTATACTCCACTCCATCTCTCATAAGTACCTTTTATGCATCTCAAATTAAATTTTTTCATTTTTTTTATTTCTATTTCTGATCCAAATAAACTTTTAGTTTTTAATATATCATTTTCTTCAAAAAAACTACTCAACATATTAACTTGCAAAAGATCTTCTATCGAAACGTGTAACAAGTGTATTTATTAAAGCATATTCGTAATTGGTCTGACTAAGCAATTCGCTACCCGATTACTCTCCTAGCTACAATTTTATTTGGGAACATTGTGAATTCTTATATAGTTTTATTTTATATATATGTATTCATGCTAGATTCGAAGGTAGTAAGTAATGACTATCAATATCCATACTTTTAGTTACAAATATTTCTTATCAGACTATTATATACTTTTAGTGATTACTGATTGTTATCAATATTTCTTCTTAAAAAAATCACTGATTACTATATACCAAATTCAATATGAAATATAAATTCTTTGAGTGTGTTTAGATGGTCAAAAATATAAATTCTTTATATTTTTTAATAAGTATATACTACTTTTTTTATCTTTATCTATTTTTATTATTTATTTTACCCTTCTTATCTATCTCTTAATATTCATAATTTCAAAACCAGTTAATGGTGAAATTTATATTTAATGTACATATGTATTTTTTTAATTCAAAAAATATTGTACTATTAGGAGAAAAATGTAGACATCAGTATATTGAATTTGTAAAGCTTCTTAGCTGCTTATTACATATGTTTTTAGTTTAAAAGAAAAAAATTAAACAAAATATTTTTTAAAGCTATTGCGTGGATATTCTTAGAATTATTTATACTTATTAATATTGTTAAAAATAAAATTATTATATTATTTAAAACAAATTTTTATAATTGCATATTTTTAAATGCTTAAAAAAGTACTAGTAAAGAAAAATATAGCGTTAGCAAAAAGAACTTTACCAAAGTAATTGCCTTACTAAATTTTAAAATCTAAAATATCATTTTGGACCTTTTCTTTCGTACTAGAGGTGTCACACTTGATGAAAAATTTCTACATTTTAACTAGAATAAAATTTAAACTTTTCAATTTGAAGGTTTCAACTTTTATCACTGATGAAAGCATCATTTTGGACCACTTAAAAAGGAGATCACATGGACAATTGAGATGAAAAAAGTAAATCAAACTTGAAAAATAAAATAACAAGAAAGGGACACTATTAATTTTAAATTTTCAAATGGTAGAGATTAATAAAACTAATAAATTCCAAATCTTGGAAGTTGAGAAATATTGAGGTTTGGATACATTAAATATAGAAAATCCAGGGGTCAGTCCAAGTTGAATAGAAAAAGAGATATGGATATGGCCCCATATGGGGATTGGTAGCTTTAGGGATATGGAGGAGATCCATCCATGTCCTTTCTTTTCTTATTGATGATATTTGATGGTGGATGCTCATATGTCATATCCAAGTAATGGATCCTCACTCACTTTTCTTTTGTTTTGTTTTCTTGAGAAGAAGATGAAGAGATTTTCTTCATTGAAAGTAGAAAAAGGATCGAATCCTATGCAAGTTTGACAGGGCATCTCCTTCATCGTGGGAATACATTTCCATTTCGTAATCAATTATCAAATAATAAAATAATACTTCAACTTAAACACTTTATATACATATTAAAAAAAATAATTAAATTATCTTAATTGAAATTAATATAAATAATATTATAAAAAACTTTTTTTTTTTTACACAAATTAAGAAAATCTGAAATTAATATGTTTTTAGGATAAAATACTTCTAATGCCTTTATTTTGAAAAATACTAATAAGAAATTGAATTGGGAAGGAAATTTTTTTTTTGAAAAAAAATAGTGATTAGATTAGTGATATAATAGAAAAACAGTATGAAAATTTTAAAATTAGCTGAAAATATATTGAATAAAGTGATTGGTAGTGATTATTAGGTGTTAGGAGTTTACGTTAATAGGGTTATTATTTTTAAAAAAAAAAGTTTCTTATAATAAGAAATTCGAAAAGAAGGCAATAGTTCTTCATTATATGACATATAGGTAGTGTTGCACTTAAGATCGTTTAACACATCTTTTAATACACTCTTTACTATACTTTCTTTTATAGTAAATTTTTTATTAAAGTTTATCTTTTATTTCATAGTATTTTATTAATAAAACTACTATAAAAGGGGATGCAGTAAACGATCTGACATATAGTATTATCTTTTCATGGGAATATGATATTGATTGATGGTGTCTATACATTTATTAATTATATTGTCCCAATTATATTAAATAAGAGTATATGTAAAAAATTTTATTCAATGATCTTTTAATTTATTAAACTAACAGATAATTTGAAATAAAAAAAATATGTTAAAATAACATATAAATGAAAATGAAGCTGGGGGTAGCACTCATATGTATTCTCGTATATACATATTAATTATCATTAAGGTTTTATTTGGATTGATATTTTAGTTTAGAAAAAGTGATTTTTTTCATTAACTTTTATAAAAATTAAATTTAAATTATTTGTGAAAAAATATGTAAGATGTAAAGTAAAAAAGGTATTTTTTTCGGCATTATTCCCGATAAAACTTTTGTAAACAAGATACTGTACTCTTGAAAAAATGTAAAATGTTTATTGATCGAATATCAACCTTTTAAAATAACTTATATTTATATTTATGATTGGTGTTTTACTTTTTTAGGTAATGACATCTATCCATTATAGTAATAGATTTTATAGGTTTTGTACCAAGATTTTATAGGTTTTAATAAATTTAAACTATTATATATAAATATATATATCCATGATACTAAATAAAAAGAAAGTAAAATCAGCTAAAAAATTTTATCATCATTTCTAAAAATAAGTAGAACTTCAATTTTCAGAAGTGATAATCTCCACATTAGCCTATAAAAAATAAAATTTTAAAAATATTGAAGAGCTTATGTGTAAAAATTTCTGGTAAGTGACGGAGTCTTTCCAAATAGAAATAGAATAGGCTCTTCCCCTTCCCTTTGAGATAGAAATGTTCTCTAGAAGATGTTTTGGTGGAAAAAGAAAGGTCTACACTATAGGCAGCAAATCAGGTGGTTTTTTGGGTTTCGGATGATACTCTTAACACCTCCTTAGCCTATGATTACTTCAGAAGGGCAGGTCCACGTCAGATTTGAGCCAGGATTGTTTGGGATCACCGCCTCCCCCCAAATTTTCCTTCCTTTTGTGGCTGGCTGTACTAGACAGGCATCCCACTAAGGATAGATTACTTTTCTTGGATATAGACAAATCTTGCAACTTATGTAGTAGGCAGGAGGAGAATCTATCCCATCTTTTCTTTGCTTGTCCTTTCGCTGCAGATATTTGGAAGAGCATCAAGGAGTGGGCAGGACTTAGAAGAGACATGTCAACAATTTCTAGCAGCTTGAAGTGGCTATTGAAGGAGAATCGTTGGATATCTTGGAAGTCCACATGGCGAAAGTTATGTTTTGCAGCTACCTTATATTATGTATGGAAATGTAGAAATTGTGTTATCTTTGAGTCCCAGGAGCCTGATAGAGATTAGATTGTATGCAAAATCAAAATACGGGTATACAAGATTGTCCATGCTTTGTATCCCCATATTTTGATTTGAGTGTTAGTAGATTTCATGTATTGCTATAGGGGTAGTCTGGATGTACGATAGGAATCCTGATTAATGTTTGATTGCCATGGGTATGCCGCGTGTATTTGTACATTCTCTTTTGATCTAGAATATATTTACATTAGATGGAAAAAAAAAAAAAGAAATTCTCTCTAGAAGCTTTAGGCTCATTAGTTGGACGTCTCTAGTTTTAAGGTATTATAAGACCCTGAAAAGTTTAACTATTTTTCTCTATGCCATAGTAGCAGATTAACAATATTGCCAAAGCTCACGGAAAAATCCGTATTTGGCGAGTTGACTTGGTGTACATTGCAATGCCATTATAGGACCGCAAGTAGTAGAAACGTGCTCAAGGGTTAGGTTCACTTTTTAAAGGTTAGTGGAATCTTTATACTTAAAAACTCGATTCAAGTAGTCTCATCAATAGATAGGAATAGGAGATTTCCCCTTATTTTTTTTATAGATTCCCTTTCTATCTCTTTAAAAATTTACATATTACGAATAAAAAATATGAAGAATAAAAAATATGAAATGTAACCGCTACTCTTTAACCTTTCCATTTACACTTGGAATAAGAGAAAATGTAAATGGTTATTTATTTAGAATAACAATATTTATTAATTTAATGTAATTACCATGTCAGAATGAATTAAGTTTTATAAGGTTGGTGATTAGAAGCTCTAAACCTAAAAAAAGAAAAAAGAATTATTTCGATTTTTACCTTGTCGTTTCATTGTTGACTCTTAATTCAAAAGTTAAATTCTAAATTAATACTCTTATAATCTTTTAGTAACATAAAAAAGTATTAGTAAGGTTTTTTTAGGGAAAAAGTATTAGTGATAGTAAGGTTAATAGATACATCTTTTCTTTATGTTAGGTTTAAAACTCTTGTATTTGTTATAAAATCTATATATGGAGATAATTTTTTTTTCTTGCTGAGTATATATGGACATAAATTCTTATACAATTTATTGTGTTAATGTATAAAAAGAATTTTGAGATAAGGTGGGAACTATATATGTTTGAAATAATTGAAAAAACATGATTGGGACAAAAATCTAAACACAATAATATTGATGCTTCAGAAACGGTGCATGAGCGTATCTTTGTGATTCAATAAATCTTTGGCATGTCTATGGCCTTTTTAATGGTCTTTATGCATCTTTTTTTCCATTGGAAAAATAAAAAGAAATGGTCCTTATGCATCCACATATATATCTAATCTAATCTGCATAATATTATCGATGCTGCTATATATTCACGCCATATGTATATACTAGGTGGAGCACCTCGCACCAAACTATGAAAAATTGTCCATCTTAATTAAAATTATGAATAGATTTATATTAGTATGAATTATTTTTTAAATTAATTTTAAAATTGATTGAGTAATATGTGTTAAGTGATAAAAGTTATTATTCAAGTAAATTTAGGGTTAACAAAGAAAGATTGTTTGAGTTCACTCATTTGATATTTTGATCGAGTTTGAACATAAAATTATTCCATTGAAGGAACACGAACATGTTTGTAAATGAAATTATTTTTGTAAATATATACATAAATTGTTATTTATATTTTTAAATATTATAGAAAATTTATTTTGTAGTAGATATTTATACTATGAAATCAAATCACATTTTTTAAAAAAGGAACTAAACATAAAATCATATTTTTAGAGTAATAAAATAAAGAGGGAGAAAAATGTAGCCACAAAAAATTATTATTAAATTATTAAAATGAGTTTTTGTTGAAAGAAAATCATAAGACTATGAAGGGAGTAAAAGACAATTAAAAATAACATTAAACTTTTAGAAGAGGAGTGTAAAGAAAATAATTAAAAAATATAGGGAGGAATCGGTAGCCAAGGCAAAATGAGAAAAAAAAAAAAGTTGAACCAAAGCCATTGTTCATGCCATTGCATTTCAAAGCCACCAAAAATATTATTATTGAATAATAAAGATGATTTAGTGCAGAAAGAAAGTAATAAAAGTATGAAGAGAGTAAAAGTCGACCGAATGTAAAATAAAATTTTTAAGATAAGGGTGTTAAAGAATTATAAAATAGAGGCGATCAAAATGTAGCCAAGGCAAAAGTGAAAAAAAAAAAAAAGTGAACCATTAAAAATATTATTATTATTGGATAAAAAATGACTGGCGTTGAAATAAAACAATAAAAGTATGAAGAGAGTAAAAAGTAATCAAATATAAAACTAATTTTTAGGATAGGGAGTGTATAGAAAATAATAAAATAAAAACGAATCAAACTATAGTCAAGGCAAAAACAGAAAAAGAAAAATGAACGAAAGTTACGGTTCATTGCCCGTCATTCTTATATATATATATATATAAGAGATATTATGTGTTATTATTTTCCAGAAAAATGTCTTATTATTATTATTGATTTTCTTTTGTCCTCCCCATCGGCATTATTGATTAAGATTTCTAGATTACACATTAGTTGCAGGGCGGAGCTATGTTTGGGCGAGGGAAGACTCTAGTTTCCCTCAATTTTTTTTAATATTTATATATGCTATAAATTTATGTTTAATTTATATAAAAATTAATATTTTTTATCATGATCCTCAAATCAATAAAATTAAATTATTATATTTAAAAAAAATTTATAATTAAATAATACACTAAATTTTTTATTTTAAATTTTGACTCCTACAAATCGACTTATGACTTTTAACTTTTTGAATTGCTTGACTCCTCTCTCTTTCAATTATAGTATTGTCCCAATTTTCTTTTAAATTCTATATTTTATTAAAGAAGACGGTTAGGTGGAGGTGGGATGACTTCTTTGTTGAAACTGATGTTTGTGCTTGACTTGATAATAATACGAGCAGTGGTGCTATGCGGTGGTGTCCGGAGATGGAATGTAGTTTATTATTTTGTGGGGTTGTTCAAATAGCATGGAGAGGGAGGAATAAAATTGCTCATGAAGATAATGGGTAGCCGGGTGATGTTGCAAATAGCTTAGATCGAGTTGCTACACTTCATAAAAAATGGGTAGCCGAATCTTGTAAGTTTAGTATTTCATGTGATACACAATGATCTTGTAAATTTGCTTTAGTATTTAATACAATACACATATTCCTTTGGATCAAAAAATTAAAAAAAAAAAAAAGTGAGAAAAAGATCTTCAAATTAGTGTTTGTGAGACCTTATCCTATATGCAAGAGTTAATGTGTCCCAACCAGAAGTTGAAAGTTTAATCTTACAAAATGCACGATATTATTCTTCTTTGTTGATTTTCTTAATAATCAAACTCAATTTGATTATATCTTATGATACATTTATCATAGTATAACATCTCTTTAGAACTTTTTATAATGTAAATGTAAATTAACTTTTCAGTTTAAGATTTCAATTTTCTTAAAGTTCAATAATTTTTTATATGATTTTAAATTTTATAAAATTTATTAGACTATTAACTACTATATGTGATATGTTTTTTTTTTTTTTTTTAACATGGACTATTGGGTACATATTAGACAAACCAGTGGTGGAGCTACATTCATTCCGGTGGAGGCATAAGACCCCAATGAAATAACAAATTTAAATATACTATGTAAATATAATATAAATTTTATTGAATAATATGTGTATCCACTTATATTTTAATTTTGACTCACTTGCTCAAAAATATCTCGAATAAGTACTTATCCATATATTATTGTTTTTAAAAATTTTCAGGTCAGTCCCTAACTCCCAAATAAATTGCATTACTGAATTCTTTAGTCTTTAATTTTACAGCACGTTTGGCATACTATAATGCCATTAAATAGAATCATTTTCCACTCTTAATATTTTCCCATCCAGAATAGAATGAAAACATAGAATGGAATGATGATTTCTTTTTTATTTGTTTGAAAAGATTATTATTTAATGTCGGAATGAAACAAAATTATATATAATAGGACCTTGCTCTTCTAGCATAAAATAAAAAATTTTAAACTCTAACACATATTAAAGATGAAAAAATTAAATATTTTATTAAAGTATAAATATTCATATATACATATATATATATGATTGAAAATAGTCATAAAAAAAATTTTTATGATCAAAATAAAAGAAAGTATAATGTATAGAAATTATAGCATTTACGACATTATAATTTTACACATTCAACTTTCTCATTGTCATCAATTAATTTAATCAATAGTCTCACTTTTTTTTTTTCCTCTTTCATATTGTTTTCATGTCTGACCTTTGAGACTTTGTTTTCCAATTTATTTGTTAGGATAAAGTGAGTCAAGGCACCTTATTTCTATTTGAAAAAAGTGTGGGTGTGTGTGCATGCATGTATCATGTATGTTATTAATTCTTTTGAACTCTTATTTATTTAGGCCCAAACTCAACTGACATCCCATCCCGTAAAAGGAATTGGGCTTAGCCCACACTGGCTGAGCCCATTTCACTTCTGTAGCAATTCTCAGTCGTCCAATCCAAACCCGTTATATTTTCGGGGGGGTTTTAGCTTAGCTTGTTTTTGGCCTTGGAAGATTCCCAAAACAATAAGCTCATTAACTGCGTTCGTTCTACTTTCTGGACGCATTACATTCTAAGAACAAAAATGCGCTCAAATGGGTATACGAAGTTCCTTTGGGCAGCTCTGCGTCAAACACTCAAAACAAGGCCAAACAAGGGAAATACTCTAAATATTCTACAGGATCCGGAGCACCGCCGGTACGGTTACCGCGCGATGGAGGAGGAGAAGGCCGCAGCGTATTATGATGAGTTAACTCGTAAAGGAGAAGGGGCTGCCAGATTCAAACAAGGTCTTGGCTTCAATTCAGCTTCATCAAATGACGCGCCACCGTCCCGAGGCTCAGCTCTTTCTTCTTCTTCTTCTTTCTTGAGTTCATTCGTCAAAGCTTCGAGTCCTTCCAAAGCCGTCGAGTTTCAGAAAGAAGCTCAGCTTGCATCAATTCAAAATAAACTCAAGAAAAAGCCAAACGAAGCGCAATCTCAAAGCCAATCTTCTCATAGGGTTTCAAGAGACAGGGATAGAGATGATAGACACTCAAGCCACCGAACCAAAAGTAGAAGCCGGAGCCGTGATAGAGATTCCAAACGTCGGAGTCGAAGCAGAAGCCGAGACAGTGGCAGGCGATCAAGGCGCCGGAGCCGGAGCCGAGACAGGGATAGGCACTCAAGAAGGAGGAGTAGAAGCCGTAGTAGGAGTAGGAGCAGAGATGATTACCGACGGAGGCGTGGACATAGAAGTAGAAGTAGGGAGAGGGATAGAGAGAGGGGGAGTAGAAGGAGGAGGTCTCGGAGTGAGTCTCCTCTAAGGCAGAAATCAGAGAAGAGTAATACAAACAATGGTAGTAAGGTTGAAAAGGAAAGAAATGATAAGGTTGATTATGAAAAACAAATTCAAGGATATGATAAAATGGTAAGCATCTTTCTCCTCTGAAGCTTGTTTTTCTTGTGCAAATTTTTATTACTTTTCTTGGAATGTGGATGAATGGTTGTTTGAATTTGAAATGGAAACTCAGGTATGGAAAATAATGTCATTGCATTTCCAGTTTTTGCGAGTAGCCCATAAATGTGTAGTACTGATTGTATATTTTGCTTCATATTGACTTTGCACCCTTCTGCGTGACGCGTGGAGCCCTGAGAGAGCTCACAAGTCATGTCATGCAATGGAATAAAGAGAAAGGAAGGAAGAACAATGTGGATACAAAACATGGTGTAATATGGTTTAATCTTCTCTAGAATTGTTAGTTTGATGGTAAAAGCTAACTCGAAATCTTAGTTAACAAAATTCTTCTGTCGAATATGAAGAAAATTTTCCTTGGTTATTAGTCAATTATACAATGTATTCCATTGTTTGCCCCTTTGCCCTTGCCTATTTTGCTTTGACCTTATGCGATCTGCATTCTTTCTGACATTTTTTTTATAATCTGAGCGTGTTATCGGTTTTACCATACTCATCCCTTACGTTTTTAGATGTGATTTGTTTTTCATTTTTTTTTTCCTTTAAATATTTATATTCATCTTTGGCCTTATATAGGCATGCCTTATTACCCCGACATTCGTTGGACCATGTGATAATGCTGTCATCTGCAATGGATCTTATCTAGCGAAGCCATGGTTATAATGCTGAATTTCTACATTAGAATTAGACTCAGATGTTAAGTTACATGTCTGTTTCTTCCTTTTAAGAAGTGAATTGTACAGCAAATTGTATAATGTTTAGCTGATCTTCCATCCTGAAGGTGTCTATCCTAAATAATGTGAGTCTTGTATAGAGTTAGACAGAGATATATACTGTAGCCTGATGACCGTCTTCTCTTTTGAACAGACGCCAGCTGAAAGAACCAAAGCCAAAATGAAACTCCAGCTTTCTGAAACTGGTACTTCACTAATCATGATAAATGATTTGTAGCTAAACCTTTCTATTTTCTTGTCTCACATATGCATATAACAATGTCGTAAATGTTAAAGTAGTATAAAGCTTGTTCTGCTACCTGTGAAAGTTATTAAATAATTTTAATGAATTTAGACAGGACATTGAAGTCTCATTTTCTCCATGTACACTTCTTATCTTCTATTCACAATTCCGAATATCTTGATTTTCTTTTTTTCACACGGCAAATGCTATTGCTGTCGACAGTCCCTCTACTCACCAGTACTGTTTCCTTATCCATTGCCCATTAAACAAATCAACTGTATTTCATTTTCCTCTTTTAGCTACATCGCAGGCCCCAACTTATTTCACTAGGCGCCTAGGTCTTTTAAATTGGTGTAAGATCCAAACAATTCAAGATCTGCATGCATATCTCAGTATGATAATATATTGTGCACTGTTCAGAGTATGAGGCTTATGGGTCCAACATCTTGTTAAACCTGTCGGCACAAACTATTGTTCACCATGTCAGTTGTGATAGCAGGTTTCATAACTAGTGATCTTTTTCAACGACCAACAGATGGATGTGCTGATAATTGTTTGATAGTTAACTAAGATTCAAGTTCTAGGTTCATTTTGACTTATACCCCAATTGTAGACATCAATCTGCAAAACAGGTTTTGTTAATATGCTCGGGGTGCTTTGACTTCTTTATGATACTGAGTGAGATGTTAAATATTGTTCTTTGTGCAGCTGAAAAGGATGAAGCTAATATGGGCTCTGGGTGGGAAAGGTTTGACTTCGACAAAGATGCTCCTTTAGATGATGAGGAGATTGAAGGTTAAAACTACTTATACTTTTGGTTTTAAGTGGCCATTTTCTTGTCAAAATTGCAAATTCAGATATTTGTTCTAGTGTCTATTATTTACGATTTTCTTGTCAATTGTTTAATGAAAATCAGCTGCTTGCTTTGTCATTTGTTTCAAAACATTTGTCAGCTTCGAATAGCACTTGTAAGATTGTATGCTGTTCTGTTTTCAAGTGTTTTTTTTGGGAGGGAAAAAGTGAATTGGTGATCCAGGGTGCTATGCTGGGATTGGGTTCAAGTTTCTACTGAATCCTGGTTCTCTTTTTCTGGATTGATCTTGTTCTTTCTTCAGGTGTTAAATTACATTGCAGTTTGAGGAGAGGTAGAGGAGAATGTGCATTCTATTTGCATCAGTGCCATCTAGCCTATTCTGTATATTCATGCATATAATGTGACCTAGCGAAAGTTTTGGAAGTAGAACTGAGAAAGTTATGGTATTATAAATGCAGAACTTGCGAAGTAACTGGTATTGCCAGTCAGTCATTGTTTTAGATTCAAATTCACTATTCTAAACTATACACTAGAGTTCAGTATCTATAGTACTTTGCCATTATGTAAGTTAATTGATCTACTGTGTAGGCTTTTAAGCTTTAATGATGTGTTCTTTTTATTTGAGTTTATGCTGTTAAGTAGAACAAATTGTCAGAATATCTGCATGATGTTGACTTAAGTTATGGTATTAAGTTTATGTTTTCTATGTGCAGCTGCTGAGGATGATGCAGTAATAGTCAAGCACGTTGGTCAAAGCTTCCGGTTTTCTGCAGTGGAGGTAGTTTTTACCCTACTTTACCTTTAGTTTTCCAAATATTTTATCTCCCTCAAGTGGTTTTGATTATGAATGTGGGTTTGTAATTATCGTCTTCTTCCCTTGCATAGAATAAGAATTAGCACTAATGGTACTATACATATCTTGAAGACAAGAAAGAAGGATGAATTGAAGGCCGCCCATGATGAGGCCATGTTTGGAGCTCCTTCGCTTCCACCTGAGGAAGAGGATGAAGATGAAGAGGAGAATACCAAGAAAGAGACTAATGAAACTGCCCCAGCTATTAGTCTTCTAAGTGATCAGGTAAGAGATTTTGATCACAAATGCTCTATTTAATGTCTGCCGGAAGCATTTTTAACCATTACTTGTTAAATTTGGCTCTTTTCTTAGGTTCTGACAATGCAGCAAGGTTCTTGGCGTGATCGTATACGTAAAGGATGATCTCAATGAACAAGGAGGCCAGACGCTTTACTATCCACCTTATCGAAGAAAAGTTCGGTCAATTGCCGAATGTGGTGAGTGAGTGACAATGTCTGGTATCAGCAATTCTGTGTTTTGTAGTTTGGTCCTTGTGTAGAAGAAGTTGTTTGTATGATGAGAGCAGTAGTTTGACAGTAGTCCGAAATGAGCATGCTTGTACGGAATCAACCATTTGCAGGGGAGGGATGAAATGAAAATTTGTGAAATTTCCCAACTCGGACCTACGACTGTTGAACCAACAGAGAGCAGTCCGATTCGATAATGAGGTTTGTGGGCAATTGTAACTCTCTAGCTAATTTCAATATACTCCAAATAGCTACGAATTCGGCATGATTAGCATTCTGAATTCCATGTGCCAGCTCTTGTTTTCACTACCCATTTGTGGCTTCTCCTCCCTCTTGAAATGCCCCTCAGCAGCACTATGGCATCTCATCTGATTTAAAATTAATTCTGGTTGGAAGAATATTGCGACAAGCTCTCCACACCAAATGTTACACTTTGTTTCCATGTTCTTGTAGGAGAATCAATCAGATCAGATGAGATGAGATGACATACCCCATAAGGAAGGGAATGTTGCAAGAATTGGTTTCTCGTCACCAGCTTGCTTAAAGTCGAACACAGTCAGTCAATAGCTAAGGATTCCTCCACACTAACGCAATTAAAAGCTTCCAACATGTATATGAATATAAAAACTATGTCATAATAACACTACTTCTCTAATATAAAATTAATTAATACCACTAGTGTGCTAATAATATTATTTTATAGGAATGAAAAACCTCCTTTTTTGTTATTTTCCTTTTCCATTTTCATTTCAACATCCAAAAATTAACCAAGAAAATTAACCAACATCCAAAAGAAGTTTATAATTTCTATTTTTCTTTATAGGTTATTTTATGTAAACAACTTGTGTTATTTTTTTACTAAAATTAAGTGTTTTACGATCAAAGAATTATATTGGATTTTTATTTTTTATGGATTATATTTATTATGATAGAAAATAAATTATGAAAATTATACATGACTTAAATTCTGGAACAAATTGTAATCTATTTTCTCCCAAAAAAAAAGAACAAAATATAATTAAGTAAACAAAAAAAGAGAGACAAGTTGCAAGAATCAGCAATTCCGTTCAATGCATGCACCTATACAATACAGCCAGCCCACCAAAAAAAATTTAAAAAGCCCATACATACTCATACGTGTCATTTGATGATTGGAGAATCCCTACAAAAATTGTCAGCTGCGACCTCCAATCGGCTTCCTTCATTGCCAACTCCAAGAAATACAGAAAAAAAAAGCATTACAAAAAGCAGCTCAAGCCCTTCCCTTTTGACCCCTCTATTTCTCCTACATCCGTTGCCATCTTCAGCGGCTCATCTTTTTCCTTTAAGCAATCAATCAGCTCCCTCTTCTCCAATGGCTGCCAATCGCTGGTTAAGACCTGAGGTCTCTCTTTTCGGCATTTTTGTTTATATTGATCTGCAGATCTGGTGTTTTTTATTTTATTATAGTGATGGGATTTTTTGGCTTATGTTATATAAATGGGTTTTTGTTTAGGTTTATCCATTGTTTGCGGCCGTTGGGGTTGCTGTAGGAATTTGCGGATTTCAGTTGGTCCGAAACATTTGCATCAATCCTGAAGTCAGGTACTCTTGTCTTCTTTTTATTACTCTTACTTTTTTGTGTGGTTTCGATTTCTTATATCCATTATCTTTCTTAGATTTATCTGAAGAAACATCGATGGTTGTCTATGAACCCGTTTGTATTTTCCTGTTAGAGAAAATCTAGGATTCCTTGATTTTGGGGGTTTTTTTCAAGAATTAGATAAATACTTTGATGTTTCTTCAAAAATTATATAGAAAGCAGGAGTCTTTTTTCTTTGCCTCACCTAAAAAGATAAAAAAAATTTTCTCAAATTTAAAATTGGAAGAGTTCAGGTGGCTAATTAGCCTTTCTGTTTCCAGAACTCCAGAATGGACTTTTGAAATCATTGGCACCATTGTTGAATTGTTAGATAAATCTTGATGAACTGATTTTCTATGGCCTTTTGATCTTACATACATCTCTGCCTGCCTATGTTTTATTGAGTAATTCCCTACATTAAGAGTAAGATCTTATGGTTTTTGGGTGTAAGAACCAGAATGATTAAAATTTCTTAATACCTAAGAATAGCATAGATGCTTACCTTTGATAGGGATTGGATCCACTCACAGCTTACAAAATAGATGGAAAAATCAACTTTCCTGGAAATTGAAAATGTTTGGTAACCCAATATTCAAGAGTTATTGATTAATCCAGGATGAGAATTGTGCCATCCGATCATACACCCCTTGTCTTCTTAAGTTATGATTTATGCAACTTGATAGTGGAATATCTTTATACAAAAAGGGGTGAAGTATGGCGGCCGCCCTTCAACATCTTTAAATTACCAAGTGTTCATTATTCTTTTGAAAAGATTTTTAAACATTTTTCGTCAAAATTGTCGTCCCCTCAATATGCTTTTATACGAGTCCTTTTAATAGGCTTATGAGGTTTGTTTCTATACCATTGGGGATGAGGATATACTTCAAACCTAGGATTTCTTGGCGTGATAAAGAGCGTTTTTACTACTGAACTAATTTAGTTATAACATTCAAAGTTTATGCTTTACACTTTATGTACTCTTCTGAATTGTTATCCTTGGGTGAACAGGGTTACAAAGCAAAATAGGGCTGCTGGAGTGCTAGACAACTTTGCTGAAGGTGAAAAGTATGCAGAGCATTCTCTTAGGAAGTTTGTTCGCAATAAGAAGCCAGAAATCATGCCATCTCTCAACAGCTTCTTCACTGATCCACAGAGAAACTAATTTGCTTCTGCTTCCCCTCAACATCAAATTATGTTTACAGTAGTAACAACTCTTTGTCAGCTTGTTCCTAAAATTTTACCTTGAATATACATATTCTGTTATTGGTTCTGATCTGATTGTTAAAAACAGTCATCATCTATGGCTACAAATGACATTTTGTAATAATATGTGATTGTGGAATCATTCCCTCATTATACTTGAGTTTGTTACTATAATAGATTGTGCCACAAGTTTGAGCTCCCTAATTGTTTGGCAATGCATTTTTTTTTTATAACACTTCTTTTTAAAAAAAAAAGTATATTAAAATATCAGAAAACTTCTATGTGTGACAAGAAATGTATTTAGAGTCCGGGGCAGCTTTTACTTGGTCTTTTGCTGCTTTTAGGTAGATTTTCAATACAAATTTCTTAAATGTGTTACATTTCTCATTAAACAATTCAAACTTTACAAAAATCTGAGAGACATATTTAAAATTAAACTCTATTTAATCAAAATCTACAAATTCGAATTGAAAATCAAGAAAGTGATGGTCACAGGTCACTCAAGCTTAATGAAACAGCAGCATATTTCTTTTAACACTACATTTGAATATAATTCTGCCTGAGCTCCAATAGTACTGAATCTCTGTTATGAACTTGATGAAACTCACCAAATCAGAGAATGAATTTTGACTATTAATTAACAAAGGGCAATATAATTTCCAGCTGCAGCGCAGCTGCAGCCTATACATTTTTGAAGTCCTTTCGACTAACGAAAGTACAGTTTATGTGGGAGATTTCCCTCATATGCTAAATATGAGCCCAGACAGCAAGTAAGATCATGCAGGAGAACTTGCTGCATGAAACTTTAGAAAAAAATAATAATAAATAAAAAGCAAAAGAATAAATCTACTAATGCTGGTACAGTGCTCACTGGCTTGAGCAAGATCTTCAGGCATTTCTCATTGATCAGCAAGCATTGCTGAAATTCAAACAATTTGGTGTACCTGTTACACCTTAAATATTGCGGTAAGGAAAAATTAGGGTGGAAAAAGCTCAGCATCCTTTGATGATCTTATTCCTCGAAGAAGACTCTTTGCTTCTTCCTTCTCCTGCATTTAAGTTTATAACATTTCCATTTATTAACTATACATTATAAAAGTAGAGAAAGATTTTAAGATTTTAAAATAGAGGAAAGACAGAATTAACTTACTGGCCCAGTATAATCAAGGAGACGGGTGCAATACACTTCAGCTTCTTCAAACCTCTTTTGATCTTTATAATGTCTGGCAAGGAAAAACAAAGCTTCAACCATGTTAGGCCCCTCCCCCTCTTCATCTTCCATCCTTTCCAAATCCTTCCTGTAGTAATATGCTGCCTCTTCTAAACGCCCAAGTTCCTGGTGCAACTTCGCAAGCTGGTGAAGCGCAATTGCTTCCCTGTCATTACAACTAGCAGCTCTCTTGAAACACTTGATTGCCTCCTCAAGCATATGAAGCTCCTCAGTTTTATAACACTGAGCCATGGCAATCCACAACCGAGAGTCATTTGGCTGCAAGAAAACTGATTTTTTGAAATAATGAAGGGCATAAAAAGGCATTCCCATCATTTCATATGCCTGTCCCAACCCATACCAAGCTCGATAATCACATGGATTGATATCTACAGCCCGCCTATAGGCATCAACTGCTGCCGGGATATTCTTCATTTCAACATACTCGTGCCCCATAAGTGTCCAAGCTGAAAGATACTTTTTGTTTAACTTGAGTGCCCTTCTGAAATACACAACTGACTTCTCATGCTGCCCCTTTAAACTATAGTAATTTCCAATTATACAACAAGATTCAGGTCGGTATTTATCAGTAGAAAATACTCTATGTGCAAGGTAACTCAGGGCAGACGAACACTCCTTGGCGTACAGCACATTAGAATACATATCCATGTCTTCAATTCGGTAAGGATCATTTCTCAGAAGTTCATCAAATATAACTTCAACCTGTTCAAATTCCCTTAAACTATACCGAGCTTTAGCAATTTGTGCCTGAATGTAATTGCTAAAACTGAAAGTTCCTTGAAGATATTCGTATTTTGCCAAAGACTCGTTATGCATCCGGAGTTCTTGATAGGCACTGGCAAGAAAGAAGTCTTTCATCCAGTGGTTATTAAGATGAAGACTATTTAATATTTCCCCTGTGGAGCAAAGAGACTGTAGCTCAGACCAGGCACTCCAGTTCCAGGGGTAACTGTTTACAGACTCCACAAGAACTACACGAGCAAGATTATCATTTCCTTTCTCCTTAAGAACAAGGCCATACAAGTAAAGACAAAATGCATCAATTGTTCCGTTTTTGCGAATTGTTGACAACTCCCTCTCAAGAGAAACAAGTTCTTTGTTTGTAACTTCACTCTTGCCCATTGGCCCCTCAAGTTCAATCATCTCTTCTTCTTTTCGCTTTTCTCCAGCCTATATGAAAACAGAAAAATAAATAAAAAGGATCAGATTGTAGCACTTGAAAGACATCATTCGACATTATATTTGTAACTAAATGCTCAAAAAGCAGGACACTGGAAAGCCCACAGGAAAAAAGGCAAAAAGGAGCCAGTGAAGTTCATTAAGAGCAGATCCTGAAATCTATGCTTCATCTAGTGTGGACGGGACAGTTGGACCAAAGCATGTTAACAATAGTCATTACACAACCCTCAATACAGAACTAGGATAGTGAATTCAAGATGGAAATAAGAACCAAAAAGATAGAAAAAAATCATCAATGGACTAGCTGTGGGCTTACAGTGATCAACTAAATAGCAGTGAGAAATATATGCATCAGTCAACCTAGAGTGACTAGGGTGCAACCTTTCCTATTAAATTTTATGGAGTTGTTTCAAACCACACAACTTTAAGTGCATAGGCAGTGCTGCATGGTCTTACATAGATAGGAGATAAGTTTCAGCTAACTAACATTTCCAGAGGAGCATATTGAGAGTTCTTCCAGATGCAATGAATAAAGACTAACTTATGTTTAATTACTCTTACCGCTAAAATAACGCAAAAGGACACATTGTTATGTAAATGAAAAAGGGAAAATCCAACTTAATCCAACAACTTGAAATGCAAAAAGAACCATTTATTCATTTTCATGCTTGGGAACTTCGTAATTGGCAATGTGAATCAAATATCTCAAACAATCCAAAATGATTGAGAATTTCACGAATTAACAAAAAAGGAAAATCCAACTTACTTTAACAACTTGAAATGCAAAAAGAACCATTTATTCATTTTAATACTTGGGAACTTCGTAATTGGTAATGTGAATCAAATATCTCAAACAATCCAAAATGATTGAGAATTTCAAGAATTCACAGTTGCTCCAACAAATCAATCCTTTTAACCCTATTGTATACTGAAGTATGCCTGTCAGCTCCAGTTAGAATCATCACTAACTGGAGTAGCTATCTCATAACGTCCCCACTGGAACAACAAATCCAAGTATGCAAATGAATGAATTATCCAATCTTCGGAGTTCAGACCAGCAAAGAACAAAACATTTGCAGAAAAAAAATTAAGTAACAAAGTTGAAAACAAACCAAATAAAGTGCATAACACCGCAAGAACACAGCTTTCTTTCCAGTTTGGTCGCGGAGCACATGAGCAGCCCTCCGGTATTCCCTGCAATCAAAATAAGACTTAGCTAATAAATAAAAATCGCCCTCCACCAGCTCGTTTTCCTCCTCAAAAACAGCCGGCGTAGACAAGTAGGACACACCGGCGGCCGGAGTGGAAGTAAAAGCTGTAGAGGCCTCGCCCGCTGCAGCCACATCCGTGCGAAACCGCCGGCGGATGCTAGAACTGCCACGCTGAAATCTTGTGTGTGTTGGGGTATACTTTGCTGGGTCTTGCTCTATCCCCACCAGTTGCTCTGCCGCCCTATACAATTCAAAATTTCACCAAAAAAATAAAAAATTAAAGAAAAAAATATTCAAAAGATAAAATCAAAATCTTCGTTGAGAGGAGGAAAATGCAAGGACTCTAATACTTCAAATTCTTCAAAGGCTTACCATCTGGAGGCGGAATAGAGGCAACGGTCACTTAGCTGTCGGATCGCTGCGCGGAGCTCGTGTCTGCAGGTCTCCTTGGTGGCCATTTTAGTGTATGACTACACATCAACCTCAACTACACGGGAAGTGTTCGTGATTAACAGCTTTTGTTAGCCGGAGAAATGCTGGTGGCGGAAGGGGGGGATAGGAGGTGGCGAGCGGGGAAGCTCACGGCGGTTGGTGATTGGGGTTTTTGAAAATTTGCAGCAGCAGCGAGAGCGAGGAGTGTCTATCGAGTTAAGTTTGTAACTTTGAAAGCATTACAAGGAAAATGGGTATCTAATTGTTATATATATAGTCCCTAAATATTTGATATTTGGCAAAATTGGCCTTAATTCCTTTTTGAACTCCTAAAAGTTCTTACTCATTTCTTCAAACAAACAATATCAACTTTTTCTTTTTGGTCCATCTAATCTAATTTCGAACCTTTTCAAAATAAATTTCTTCCAACAATATTAGGTTTACTATCCACATTTTACTACGCTCATATCCTAAAAATTTGAGATATTCCGATAAATGAAATAATTAAGTAAGAGAAACTGTTTCAATTTATAAGTTATAATTTTTTAAAATTTTATTTCAAATACAATTGGTCTTCTAAGAACTCTATATATAGCAATAGTTGCAGTATATGTAATAAATGTATGCACGGCATCAGGATTTAAAATGGAATTAATGCTTATAGAAGTAATGCATATATATGATTATTTAAGAACGGTCAAGTGTTTTAGTGTGATAAAATATTAATTAGTTATCTGCAATTGGCTCCTTGAGGACGTGAGAAAGGAAAATTCCTTGGGAGATGAATATTATGCAAAAACTTCAATCTAACGATGGGAAACACACAATTGAGTTAATTTATTATTCTTTTTTTATTTTATACTTTTATCATTTACATAGTGTATACGGTTTGTTTTGACCCTTTTATTTTTTTTTTATCAATATAAAATCTCATATTCACACAAATTTTTTTATATGAAAAGTGCAAAATACCAATATGTATATTTAAGACTAAATACCTGTACTTTTTTTTTCATAAATTTCAATATCCATACTTAAATCACCTTGATTTCATCTTAAAGTTTATAATTATATTTAAATACATCATAAATAAGTAAGTGAATTACAAAAATATTATTGATAATACAAAATGTTATTTCCTAAAAAAATACTAAATGTTGTTTTATTGATAAAAAATAACAAAAATATTGATGGAGTTAGTGCAAGGCTAATGCTAATGATTTTGAAAGAAATGCGCACGAGATAAGAATGAATTATAATTATATTTTTAGAAATTAGTATGAATTATTGCAATAATATTGATGCAGTTTAATGTATAAGAAGTCAGTTGAAATATTTGTTCCCATGTAATAGTAGTAGTTGCATCTTACTCCGGAATTAATTAATTTGTATTTTATTAGTTAAGGAGGGGAGAACATTGAAGAAATTTTAAGGATCTATCTGTAGTTTTAACAAATCTCGGGGAGGTAAAGATAATTAACTCAAATTAATAATACATGTCTTCTTGGTACAAAGACGCATGATTAACCATGATAAGAGTATGCGTTAAGTAGTTCCGACATCTCCCAAAAACAGGCCTTTTGCCAAAGTTTTCCACGTCTATGATGCTGCTGCTAAAAACCACAAAACTCTTGCCCAAAACCTCCCTAAAACCTCGTAGACTGCATCACTTCTCTCCTCGTCCCCCACCTCCACCACCGCCACCAGACCCTAATTCCATAACCAACCTCATTCTCGAAACAGACCAACAAACCCTTAGCCGAACCCTCCACAATCTGACTGAATGGACGCCGGACCTTGTACATACACTTCTCATACGCCTCTGGAATCATGGACCCAAAGCCCTCGAATTCTTCAACATTCTCGATTGCCGCCTTACCTACCCCCTCTCAGCTACCGCCTTCGACTACGCCATCGACACTGCTGCAAGAATGCACGATTACAAGACCTTATGGACCCTCGTGGCTCGAATGGGGGAACGGAAGCTTGGTCCAAGCCCGAGGACATTCGCGATCATTACTGAAAGGTATGTCTCTTGTGGCAAATCCGATAAGGCTGTTAAGGTTTTCTCGTCTATGCATAAACATGGTTGTCCTCAGGATTTGAGTTCTTTCGATTCATTTCTTGATGTTCTTTGTAATGCTAAACGGGTGGAAATGGCCTATAAGCTTTTGAAGATATTTAGGGGAAAGTTTATGGCTGGCTGATACTGTTAGTTATAGCATAATTGCTAATGGGTTTTAGTTAGTAAAGCCAGCCCCGAAAAGCATTGGAGATTTTGAAAGAAATGGTAGAAAGAGGACTGAGCCCTACCTTGATAACTTATAATATTATGCTTAATGGGTTCTTTAGAGTGGAGCAACTTAATGAAGCTTGGAAATTTTTCTTGGAAATGAAGAGGAGGAAATGCGAAATAGATGTGGTGACTTATACTACCATGGTTCATGGGTTTGGTGTTAAGGGTGAGGTTGAAAGGGCTCGAAAGGTGTTTGATGAGATGATTGGAGCTGGAGTACTTCCCTCAGTAGCAACTTCCAATGCTTTAGTTCAAGTTCTGTGTAAGAAGGATGACTTGGAAAATGCGATTTTGATGTTTAATGAGATGTTGAGGAAGGGTTATATACCAAATGTCACAACTTATACTGTCATCGTTAGAGGACGATGCAATGATGGTAAAATGGATAGAGCAATATGAGTACATGGAGAGAATGAAAGATAACCGGTGTGAGGCAAATGTTCAGACATACAATGTCATAATTCGGTATTATTGTGATGCCGGAGAAATTGAGAAAGGGTTAGAAGTGTTTGAGAAAATTGGTGAGTAACATTGCTCGCCCAATTTGGACACCTGCAACGTTTTGATAACTGCAATGTTTGTAAGGAAGAAATCAGATGATTTGCTAGTGGCAGGAAAGTTGTTGGTAGAAATGATCGGCAGAGGATTCTTGCCTCGAAAATTTATATTTAACCATGTTCTAAATGGGCTCTTACTGACTGGTAATCAAGATTTCGCAAGGGAGATTTTAAGGAAAGAAAGCAGACTCGGTCTGCTTCCTCGTCATTTCCGATCGTGATGACAATGGGCTTCATTAATTCTGGCCAGTATATTGAGCTTCCATGTTTAGCTCTCTAATTTTCTGAACACAAGCAACCTCAATGTTGAAGCATATTGCTTGATACTTCACAAGAGTTCCTCTATTTGGATTGTGACAACAGTTTCACGTTATGAAATGATCAATTTAAGATGGCATGAGGGTTATTGCTTTCAGCTTTGTTCAAGGACATTCACATCATTTTAGACTGTTTCCAGCTTTGGGACGTATGGTGAGGATTGAAATTTTGGATAAAGCACCAAACTTTGGGAACAGGTGAGTTTACTTTCATGTGATTTTATACTAGTTTGAATCTTATTGTAGTTTTGCCTGTTGCACACCGCTAGATGAATCTTAATCTTATTGTTATATTTTTGGTCTACGTATCTTGCCTTTGAAGTTTCTGTCATCTGCTATGGGTGGGTGGAGTAGGAGGACCATGGCCATGATTTTCCCAGATGTTCACGATCGCCTCAAATATGATAGTGTTACTTCATATGAGGATGTTTGCATTAGCAGAAAATTTTGAGGGCTGCAGCATTGCAGATAATGTGTAGTTCATGTTGAAGCTGGGTAATTGAACAAGCATGTGAACCATCTGATGGACGTAGCTTAGTAGATTCTGGGATTGCAGAATTAGTTTCAAGGTACCATGTTCAAATCGTGGTACCGCAGTGTGGAGATTTCACTTCCTTTGAGAGTGGTCTGTTGTGATGGATATCATACAAAGAACTTCTAATTTAATATATCGTTGAAGCGAGCCCTTATTTATCCTTTTATTTCCAAGGAAAAGCTTATTCTACCTGATCTTGGACCCTAGTTGGTAAGGGAACATGTTATAAGATGACTATGGGAGCATATCATATCATATAAAAGAGCATCGTTTTTCCATTAATTTTATTGCCATATCATAACTGGAAATATAATTCTTTCAGTAATATTTAAAAAGGGAAAATATGATTTGAATGCATTGATGATGTTACCCATAGGAGAGGACCATCATTACTAGTGAAAATGATGAAGGGCAACATGTGTGAGACCTCCACTTGTAGCAATCAAGTGTTAAAAAAACTGCAATAACTTCAATAAATTGTGAAATTTCCTTCACAAATGCCTAAATTGACCAAATAAGAGAGGAGAGTGAAAAGTTCTGGACACATAATTGAGGGAGAAGGGGTGGAAAAGAAATAACAAATGAGATATTGAATGAAAAATTATAAGAATTACATAAATTTTTTAATATTAATATTGGGGCAGGTTCATTGGACTTAGTCCACATCCACTTTCTCAAGAATTAAAATAACCAAAGTAAAAATTACAAAAAATAGCAAGAAGTGTTCCACACCTCAAGAACCCTATATGGGTAAACACATAACAAACTTATTCAAGTCTAACATCGTCCTTCGATGACAGTGACAAAAACAACTCAACTTTTATTTCTTCCATTATAGATCGTAATTTAAAAAATTATGGGCAAATTAACGATTTTAAAAATTATCTAGGAAATGAGTAAAAAGTCAAGATAGGACTCTATGGGTATAAAAGTTCCTTCCACCCAAAAAAGAAAAGAAAGAGACCGATTTGTGAAGATTGATAGAAGAAATCACCTTTGAGTCTTGAATTTTGTTGGAAAATGCATAAGAAGAAATCCATCTCAGTTGTTATCAAAAGGCAAAATCTCTTACCCACATAGTGACTCCCTAAAACCAAATAAGGTACGGCCATATGAGCAAAAATCTATCATAGTTTGTAGCAAAATAAAGAGGTGAGAGAACAAAACAAATAAAATGAATGAAGAAATTCGACCAAAATCCAACTGTCTACCAAAGCCATTGGTTGGATCTGGCCGGGTCTAATTTTCAACTAAATTATTTTTGTAATTTAAATGCGTTTTCTTTCTAATAAAAAATATGACTTAATTAGGAAACAAAGTTTAAATCCAAATTAATTCAAGCAATAACTCAGTAAAGGCTCATAATACAAAGTATATTAGAAGGCTGCTTTAAAGAGTATTTTCTATCATATTACAAATGGTATATAAAAATTGTGCAATAAAGTATAATAAAATAAAAATAAAACTTATTGTGCTACAAATAAATTTTAAAAAGTGGTTAAGGCATAATGTAACTACTCAATATCGATCATAACAGCTTTTAGTATTCGATTTTTTCTTTTTTTTTTTTAAACTGTAATCTGGTATTTCGAAATTAACAATAATTTGATTAAAAGATAAAGTGCAAATTGCAAGTCCTAACTGGAAAAAAAATCACGTGCATTACTCATCAAATTCCCGCTTCCCGATGAATTCTCATTATCACCCTCCAACGGATTCAAACCAACGTCCGAGTAGAAGGTTAAAAACGTAAATAAAAGATGAGTTTCACCGGCGCGTCAGGGGAAGATTGAAACAGAAATAAAGTTGCCGCTCAATTCAAACTTTCAAAATCCCTCCAATAATAAACATCCAATCCCTAAAAACTGCTCTTCCCCGCCATTGTCAACTAACCCTAAGCCCCCCCTCCCCTTCCTCTCTCCATTCTCTCTTTCTCTCTCATACACAAAAACCTTCCATTGCTTTCTACTGTTCTGAATTCTACCCGCATTGTTAATCTGTACAAAATTCACAGCATAATTGGTGTGTTCTGTGGTCTTTTGCTGTGAATGCTAAGGAAATATGGCTTTGAATTCATTTACTCCAAAGGAAGCAGGATCGGAACAGATTTATTGCCGTAAACAGAAGTCTCTTGGTCTTTTGTGCTCCAAGTACCCTCTCTCTATTCCTGTGCTTGTGTATTTTTTTTGTTCTTTTTGTTTTTGGATGTGTTAATGATTTATCTTTTGTCAAATTTTGCAGTTTCTTGAGTTTATATGATAGAGAAGGTGTTGAAACTATTGGACTTGATGATGCTGCAGCAAGATTAGGTACAGATCTGAATCTAGGCTTTAGTTTTGCTTTATTTGTGTTTTTATTTTGAATTTTATGGTTCTATAATTGGTGCTTTTGTAATTTGTTTGGTTGAAATTGTAGGAGTTGAGAGAAGGCGGATCTATGACATAGTCAATGTGTTGGAGAGCGTTGGTGTAAGATCTTCAATTGTGCATTCTTTCTGCTTCTCATTCAAATTGGGCAAAGCTTTAATCTAGTTTTTTGGGGTTCAATTCAGGTTCTTGCAAGAAAGGCAAAAAATAGGTATACTTGGAAAGGGTTCGGTGCAATTCCTTCTGCCTTGCAAACCTTGAAGGACGAAGGTTTCAAGAATAATTGCAGTGGGGATGATGGACATTCATCTGCTAGAGTATGTTTTCTTACACCAACACCCTAAGCTCAAAAGAATACTGAGCTTTCTGCACATTTTACTTATAGCACTTCACAATGTCTTTATTTTTTATTTCCTGTTCAGCTATTCATCTGCTACACATCATTTTTTTGCAGAATTCAGATGATGAAGAGGACGATAGGTACTCAAACGCCACCTATTCATCTCAGAATGATAAACAGAATCCAGATCCTGGTCAAAAACCTCCAGGGTCTTCAAAATTTGGTATTTACTTCCAATCTCCTATACTGCATTTATTTGGCCCTCTTTACAAACTTATGCATTGAATATTCTTCCTGATGCAATTCTAACCAAGTGGTTTTGATTTTGAATATTCCTGCAGACAACAGAAAAGAGAAGTCCTTGGCACTGCTTACTCAAAATTTTGTTAAGCTCTTCATTTGCATGGATGTAAGAGAAACTTCTTAAAAGACTGTTCTTTTTATGGAAATCTTTATGTGCTTATATATGGATATATTTATATCTTGGTTTCCTGAACTTATTCTTCTCTAGATGGACATGATTTCCTTGGATGATGCTGCAAAGATATTGCTTAAAAACGGAAAGGATCCATCAATGACAAGAAGTAATGCATTCTTTGGTCCTTATAGTTTGAACTATTTTCAGTATGGGTTTTGATTGAGTTGACTAATATTGATTTTTTGCAAACTGCAGGCAAAGTAAGAAGGCTATATGACATTGCAAATGTATTAGCTTCAATGAAATTTATTGAAAAGGTGATCCATCTCACAAGAAAAGATGCTTTTCGTTTTGTTTGTTATTTTTTAACTTATGGTGGTCACTTAGGTTGTTCCATTTAAGACTGGAAATTTTAAGAGTTTAGAAAATGCTGAACTAAGAAACTTGTATTAGTATTTTGGAATAGTGTGTCAGACTAAGTTTTACAATAAAAAAAAAAGATCTAATCTTGTCAATTTGTCTTGATAATTTGCAGACTCATCACCCAGATACAAGAAAACCAGCTTTCAGGTGGCTTGGAATTAAAGGAAAATCTGAAATTTGTGCTGATCCTATGGCTCTTCATGTGTCCAAGAAAAGGGCATTTGGAACTGAGCTAACAAACACCATGATTAAGAGGAGCAAGGTCATAACAAAGTTGGATGGTGACTTAGGCCAGGCCTCAAAGGCACAATTCCAACCACAAATAAAATGTGAACCTATGGAGGATGAGGTGCCTAGATCCAAGTTCCAGGTTGATGCAAAAACTGGTGTGAAAAGTTATCAGTTTGGTCCTTTTGCTCCTGTAAATGTGTCCACACTAGGAGTTTCTGAGGATAACAAAGCAAAATCTTCTCATAACTGGGAAAGTCTAGCTACCACTTATCGCCCTCAGTATCACAATCAAGGTACAGAGCTTCACACAAGTCTCTTCAGATATCTAATGTCGAGACATTTTGAAACATTGCTATAGAATAGAAAATTTATTACATACAAGAAATAAGTAAATGATTACTTTTTAGTGAGACCCCAGTTAAGAAAATTTGCAATTTGTCCATTTTATTCCTTCTAATGTGTAAGATAGACGCTGCAAATACTGACATCTATGGTCTAGCAATCAGTTTAGGTTGTCTTAAGCATTAGTAGTCCCTTCTCTGCTTAAGGTACATGAGGATCCTGTCCAATGAGGTTCAGTCAGAAGCATATCTTTCATAGAAAGTTCTTCACCTCATTTTAGTAGGATTGTCCTATGGTATTCGGAATTTGGACTAACTATGAGCTTCGAACCAGCTTAAAATCAGGTTTTCACACCATTATCCTGCACTTGTTAGAACGATTACCTGTAGTTCATTTTACCATTTAGGCTCAACATCCATTTCCGGCGTGTTCCAATTCATTCCAAGGTTTAACTTGGTAACTAGTTTCTGGTTCAAGATTATCTGCATAATGTTTCATCATAAGACCGCAATATTAGCAAAGACTTCTCAGAAAGTGCCTCATAAAAGAATAGTTCAGTTTCTTGTTTTGAGTTATCATAGTTCTGCCTTCTGCTAGCAGGATTTTGCACTAATGGAAGTTTGCTATCGCTGTTTTTTTTCTTCTTTCAGCTCTAAGAGATCTTTTTGATCACTATGTCGAAGCATGGAAGTCTTGGTATGTTGAAGTTGCTGAGAAGAACCCAGTAAAACTGATCTCCTAATTTTTCTTCCTAAAGATTGCTGAACTTTCAAACAACTGCAAATCAGCAACGTCCTTCATGACAAAACGAAGATGGCCTGTGTGCACATTCTCAATGCCTGGAAAAATCCCTAAGGCTAACTTCTTTGTACATTGATATGGAAATGGAAGGTTGATACACTTTTCTAGGTTGTCTTTTTTTTTTTTTCCTTGTCGTTTAGTTTATAATTTTGGGAAATTATTCTTGCAGAATAATCAAGTGGGAAACACCACATTATAGTGAGTAATCTTGATGAGGAAAGTTGAGGAATATTCAGTATGTTTGATGTAAATAGCTTTATCTGTCATTCATTATTTTGGGTGCATTTTCTCATTGTTGCTTTATATATAAATGTTTATCTATGATAGTTTGCAAAGATAATTGGATATATGAAAGAGGAGTGATGCTATATGATATTAAATTAATTAAGGATAATTTTGTAAATGTTCGACAAAGTTAATTATATAATAACATAATTACTCTTTTGCCAATTTTTCTGGCATTGAAATTTGAAAATTTTAAAATGAAATATATTGTAATAAGCTAATATTGTTTCAATTTTATGTTTTTTCAAAGGCTTTGTCAACTTTTATGTCAACTTGTCTCTCTTTTTTAACTAATGTAACTATTTTAAAAAAAATAATTTAAGCAAGAATGCAAAAACGGGAGGTATTTTAATCCGATTTCAAAAAAAATTTAAACTAACTAGTTAGTTGGGATGGCTACAACGGAAATTTAATTAATATACGAATATTATGTGATTTCATAATAAATTTGAAGATTATCATAATCAATATACATAAATTAATAATATATTATATAGAATTAATTGATAGACTTACTTTTATAGAATCTTTATTGTAGAATTATGGAATACTTTATGTAAAACATAAATGTCAATTACAATCATCTCAAGCAAGCAAACTGGATTGAATTTGAAACTTTTTAAAAACTTTTATTTAGTGTTTAAATCTAGCGGAATTTTTTTTTGCAGTTGATGCTGCTAATACATTAATTAATGCGTTGGTATTGTATTGTTTCAAGTGAATTAATTTGAATCTTGTAATTATATCATTTTGGATTAAAATGGAGCTAGGTAGACACCTTCATTGTTAACGCATTGAGATGAACAAAACTCTTTTATCATTTGATATAATCTTAAAGCTATCTATGGAGGTTTTTTTTAGGATTCTTGATTGGTTTATGAAATTCTAAACGCACTTATAATTCTTATGCATCAATTTTTGTTCATTTTAACTTAGTCTATAAGAGAATAAAGATTTTCAATTAATGTGAAGAAATAAGGAATAAATAGATAGGAAAGAAACAGAAATATCACAAATTATAATCTCATAATTATGGGTATTTAAGAATCCATGTAAAATTTGAGAAAATACCAACATGAATATTCTCTACCATAAAATGTATTCAAGAATCTGAATGTGAAAGAAATCTTAACGAATTTGGGGAATAAAAACATAAAACAAAAGAAGCTCAAGAAAATAAAACTAGTCCAGTCCAGTATTTAGAGCTTGCAAGAGACAAAGCCATATTGGGAGAGCAGAAAGCAACCCTTAATTTGGATTTTACAGAATCAACAAGGCATCCTCCTCTATTCTATACAAACGCCCAAAAGGAAGGAATCCATCATCCATCCATTTTTAGCTACCAATAATCACAAAATATACCAAAAGAGAACCACATTGAAATATTCAACAACAGATATCAGTAACACATACAGGCTAGGTCTTCTACTACTACTAGTACTACTATTAGGTCATTTAGACAACCCATGAATTTCCCATTCTGTCCCTGTATCCACATGCTTGCGAGTATAACGCAACCTGACAAACAATAAAAACATGAATATTAAATATGACATTTCGTCAAAACCAACCAGAAAATTGCCCATTTAATCTTTAAGAAAGGCCACCCAATCCTCACTTGAATGGGGACTTTTATCCTATCAATTTATCATATAACAGAGTAATTCTTTCTCTTCTAAGGTGATTTCTTCTAAAAGATCACAGATGCTTGATAGGAGGCAGTAAGTACACAGAAAAACTACCTTACATGTCCTTCTTGACTTATAAATTATATGCAACTAACTAATTTAGAGGAGTTTCTTTTTCTGTTTTCGTTTAAATAAACATACTTCAAATTCACATGAGACTCCTCTCCTTGCCAAAACTCAAACAACTCTGGTTTCAACCTGTATCCTCCCCAGTGCTTAGGCCGAGGAATAGAATTCCTGCACATGACATATAATGGCCGAGGAATGTAATGTTAAGAATATATCATAGAATAAGAATATATCATAGAACATCAGGCACAAATGATCCAAGGAAAAATGAAAAACAGACTTGCAAAACGTATAAAATAAGTAATACAATACAAGAATTTTAAGAATTCCGAGAATACCATCTTAACAAGTCTCAAATGGAAAAAGAACTAAAATCTCACTTATAGATAATTTTCGAAGAAAGCAATATAGCTCAATTTGGGCACGAACTCACAGCTTCTACTAGAAGGAAATAATTCATAGCATCTAACTGTCTTGTATAGTCCAGAAATAAGTTGGCATCTGAGTTCCAAAGATTCAAGCACTTACCCGTGTGAGTACTTCTCCATCAATTCTTCATGTCGTTGATGTAGGACCTGGCGTCCAGGTATTACAGTTCTCTGAAGAGAATTTCTTGGTTTATTTAGACATGGAGTTGTATGGTCAAACAAACTAGAGGATAACTTGTTTCTCTAAATTGATAGTGCAGGAAGAACCTGGTTACTGATCAAAGGTCTAATCTGAATTTCTCGAGCACGGTTGTCATAGTATTCGTCAGATTCCTCTTCAGAAACTTTAACCACAGGACCCTCCACTCTTACCTACAAAAATAAAATTGCACATCATTCTGGCTTATCAAAAACCCCTACTTCAGAGGCAAAACTGTTGTTTACCTGGCAATTTAAGATATCCCAATAAAATAGAATTGATGCGTAGGGATTCTCATCTAGTTCCTGTGCTTTTCGACTTTCATAGCTGGTTAACCTAACAACATGGAAGTACTTGAACTGAGAAGAACATCTGCATGAAAAAATCAGTTGCTTACAGAATATTAATAGACAGAACTAACCACATAAATCCCTGCTTATCAGCTTTACGGAGCAGCACCACGCGAGATGAACTGCATAATGATAATGTTGTCACACTTGTAATCTTAGCTAAAGTATTGCTTTTGTCTCTCTAAAGCACAATACCCAAGTCTACAATTTGTTTTTTCTCCCTTTTGCTTCAAAATCAATACAATGTCTTTAATTTTCTGGTTCTTTGAAAAAGAAAACAACTCACACTTTTCCATCTCTGCTAGCAGTTGACAAAGCCATTGAATATGGTTTCTTAACACCTGCTGCCACTGCAGTGTCAACCCATTTTTGGAACTGCAATTAAAACAAATATATTACTTTAGTATAATGGAGCTAAATAGTAATTAATCATTGCAATATCATGGAACTATGAGATTGAATATTATGCTATAAATTCAATAAGAATTGAATTTATTCAAGAATATAGATAATAACAAGATATAACAAACAACAACAAGAAATCATGATCTGAATCAAGTCAAACCTGATCAAAAGGGTCAGTCTCTAGATATTCCTTGATTAAAGTTGTATAATTGTTATTTGAAGTTGATATGTCAGCAACTGAAGGCTTTCCGATTCGAACACACATAGATGTGCCAGGATATGGGGGAAGGTGAAGCTTGAATTTCTCCAGAATAGATGGCGGAACAAATCTGCCGCCTAAGAAGTGATGCTCACCACAGAACCTTTTGGCGCACAATTTAGGAGCAGTTAAAGAAACCTGGAAAGAAGATATAGTTCACCAATACAGAGATGCATTTGTCTTTGCAAGTTTATAACCAAGGTGTTCAGCAGAAGGAAAACAATAATTCTACAGCTAATGACTACCAGCATGTCTGGTTTAATGCCATTGCCATTAGTATCTCCCTTTTCGACATGCCAACCAGATGGTATGTCGACTGAGACAACTGCAGCTGATCTCTTATGAATCTGGTCAGAACTCTTACATGACAGCAGCTTCTGGATCAGATCATCAAAAGGGGGCCTCGGTATACCTGCAGAGTTTACATACGCATAAAGAAATATAAGATAACTATATGAACACATGAGCAATTGGATTAAGTTTACTGGAATGTGTTTAATTCACAGCAAAATCTCAAATATACCCAAGACCAGATAAGCCAAAAAATCCATCTTCTTCTAATTGTTCATCTTGAAATTAAATTTGTTAAAGTTAGAGGTATGTACTTGTCAGCTGCCTCCTTAAAGCCTTCTTTTCTTTCTGCTCCTCTTCCGGATTATGTTTTTGCACTCGTGTTGTTCAAAATTATTTCGAGAAAGCATGCAAATTCAATTAAGCTAGTGCATGTGTTATGTATTTTCACAAGAGCTTTGCTAATGTCTAAATTACGCTTCTAGTTAGCTGAAAACAGAGAAACTATATTTAAATAAAGCTAAATATAAGAAGCAAGTTCATCTATTGGAAAGAAAGGAAATATTACCATGAAATGAGAATCCAAAAATTGCATCAACAATAATGTCAAAGTCTCTTGAGAACTCCAGGGGCAGGTCTTCCACTGACAGGAAAGGAATTGGAAGTGATTCAAGCTACAAAACTAACATAAATAAGCACTTCTGCAAGATTAGGTGAACCAGTGTTCTAACAAGGTGGTTTATAGTATATACCTGAGTCAAAAGACGAGTATAAAGAGGTTTAGGAGTACGAATTGGATAACAAACAAAAGGCTTATATCCAAAGTGATATAAATGACGAGCAGCTACAAGACCATCACCACCATTATTTCCAGGGCCACAAATAAGAAGAACACGATTACAAGTAGATGATCCATAGACCTGCCAACAAATTCATCAATATATAAGAAGCAGCATTATTTCGAGGCTCTTAATCATGCATACGTTTGACCACAAGATTAATAATAGAGAAGCACAAAAATGCAGTATTCCCAAGTCACCTCCATAGCCCGAACCATAAGTTGAGCAGCAAAATCTCCTATAAAATAGATGTTAAGTTTGATGATTTCTTGATTCAGGATAAGTTAATGCTTAATTGTCAAATTTCCTTAATTTTCCTGTTCTCTGTCCCCTCAAATCTTTCATATGTGTGAGTTCAAGTGTGTACAACTGAATATTTGAACAAGAGAAGGGCAACAGATTTTAGACAAGTCACAAATGGCTTGGAAGTGCAAATATACACGTTTTAGAGTGAGAATGGCAATTGAAGTTATAAGGACAAAGTTCTTTTTTTTTTGCCAAATAAATGTTCGTTTTGTTTGAGTGTTGCTTTTTCTCATTTCTGTTTGATATCCATGACAAACAAATAGCGCCGGTACTGAAACTGGTGATTCCTGAAAACTTGCTTCAGAAGATTCCAATGCGGAATACCAACATCCAATACCCAAATATCAATAGGAACCAACCAGTCCATGCAGCTAATTTTAGTTAAAAACAAAATTCTTGGTGTACACCCAGTGGGTAGTTATGTAATAACTTCATTTCAAAATGTTCTAGTCAGTATAACAAAATGCATTCTGTTGATTGATTTAGAGTTCGAAGAAAGAGTTTAATATTGAATATTCATACAAAATAGATTTATTTATCTCTAGTTATTAAAAAAAAATGGTCAAAAGCCAGATCCAGTTAATTATAATCATTGCTAAATATCAAATACGATTCTTTGAATGCCTATTTTTGCACTTGCACTAGAAAACACAACCCACAAAAACTGAACATTAATGCTAATGGAACCAACTGTACGTAAAACTCAATTATGTTATTCTCCGTGCACCCTCTTCATGACATATTCTGGTTAACATTTGATAACATTTCCAAACTTTATAACTTCAATTTGACTTTGAAGTGAAAATTGCACACGTTTCCTCAATCTCCTATAACACCATTTCAATGTTTGCACAAACATTACCATGTCATGGATGGAACAGCATTCTAACAGTATGTTCTTCACTATTCAAGTTTAATTATGTCTTTTTACCGCTTTATAATTCGAAGGCAAACCTGGCATTGAAATCCTTCATCTTGGATTGTGTTCCAAGTTTCTGGCTGTCTATTTCTCCTAGAAGGGTACGCAGGTTCACACTTTCTCATTCTTTTTATACAATTAAGATAACAGAGAAATCAGGGGCCTAATAATTTCCACTGCCTCCTAAGCAAATTAAGTAATCAGCCCTCGCTTGTAAGTTGTAACATCAAAATTTTCCTTTTTTTTCCCCTTAAATTATTACAAAAGAAACAGATAATGATTATACTAATATGATCTTCACCTGAGCTATTGCAGAAGCCACACTTAAACCAGCCAACTCCTGAAACGAAAACAATCCAGAAAAACCATTTCTCACAATCCAATCAAAAGGGTTCATAAAACTAAGGAGAACATGAAATTTTGCGCTTCGAAAACAAGAAAAAAAATTAAAGAAGTTCACCATGAGCTGATCAACGCTAAACCCAAGAGGACCCATTAGTAGTTCATCAATTTCTGCTGCTTCTTGCTGTGTTATGTATGATATTGACTCTGGTTCGAACTCCATCTTCTACTTCACTGCTCCAAGAAACCATTCAAGGCAGCCACCTTTGGGCGATACTGTGTATAGTAAGGGAAGGGGGCTACGGTTCCTGGGGCTTCATGAACATTTTAGAGCATAGATTTTACGGCTTGTTTGGTTGAGCTTCCATGTGAAGAAAAAACAGAACCAAATTGTTAAAAAAAAAACTAATTTTGAGATTAAAATTAATGAAAAAAATAATTTTGAAATTAAGGCTCTACATGAATTGATATTTATTTTGAAAATAGTGAATATTTTTTTTAAACAAATTTGTAAAAGATAGTAAATTATTTATAAAATGAGATAATGAAAAATTTTACAACTATGATCATTTGAAAATTTTTACTTCTTTTATTTTGAAAAAAAATTAGATAACACTTGTAAATATCAACTCTTGAGATTATGAGTTTAGCTCTTTTGACCACTTTCATGCACAAATTTTTTTCTGAGTGTAAATTTTTTATTAAACTGTAAGTACGTTAGACGATAAAGAAATATACGTATACTAGAAAAACGATTCTACTACGAATAGAAATTGAACTACCTATTCTAGTTCGATCAAGCTGCTGAATATTTGAAACAAAACGGACTAAATCATTTACTCTTGATAGTTATATTAAAGCGCATAATTAATTGAGGATCACAATGCAACTTAAAATTTTACCGGAAAAATCATCCCAATGATTATATTCATAAGATTTATTTAAAGATAATTGCAGGAAACAATTTAACCATTTATGAATTACAACATATCAGGTTCCTCCAAAAAAAAAAAAAATAAAAGTATTTCGAAGTATAATTTGTCTGTCTGGGAACACAATGCTTGCAGTTAATGAGCATCATCATCATCTTCAACCTTTGCAGATTCAACTGTTTCAGAAACATAGAATTGGTTGGTTTTAGTACAAAAGATACAGCCCGAGACAAGTAGTTTAGTAACTCGGTAGTAGAAAGCCCTCCTTATGAGCCCAAAAGTTTTTAAGTTCGATCATATTGCCTCCCTGATGCATAAAAAGCAGCAAAATGCAGTGTTTCAATGGTTCAAATGATCCAGTGCAGTCTCAGTGTGACAAAATAGCAACTTTATATTGAGATAAAAGGTATATTCAGATTATCTCACCGAGCTCTACCTGCCATTGTTGCTCTTTCAGGGAGCCAATCTTTCGATTTTCCATTCCGTTCTGCCATTGATCTCTTTTGGAGTATAGCGTAACCTGAAAATGATGCAGAGGAATGTGCAGCACAGCATGCATCAGCAATAACATTTTCACATTTGAGTATGATAAACACATAATCTAAATCTTCAATAAGGTTTTGGATTTTCGCAACATAGATCAAATTAAAGCAATGACAGCACAACAAAGATCTTATGTCAGAATCTTATTCATATTTTAGTAATGTATCATATGTTTCTCAAACTAAAATTGAACTTCAGCTCAAAAACGACTCCAGATTCCAAGAAATTTTTCTATAGAGAATGCAAGTGAAAAGTTTTTAACAAAAAATCTCAATTCTAATGAAGACCGTGTAATAGCACATGATTTCAAGAGTTCAAAAATTCTTTCGGATCAGGTTTAATTCACACTGATATATATATATATATATATATCCACATTACTCACAATCCTACTTCATAAGGACGTAGTCACTAGGCTTCATCATTGAAGTTGAACAATTGTCATGATATCTGAAAAGAAAGGTGTTACTGAAGTACCTGTCGTGTAAGCGAGATTGCTGTCCTTGCCAAAACTCAAAAACTTGCGGTTTAAGCCTGTATCCTCCCCAGTTCTTGGGTTTAGGAATGGGTCTCCTGCATTAAATTAAGAAGGAAATCCCATCAGACCATGCAAAATTCTGATTATAATATATGGGGCTTTTTTCTTGCAGAAAAAAGAGTAGGAGAATTAGGAACGCGTCCAAGAGCGGGAACAAGAACTAATAGCTGCAATTGTGAAAGAAATAGCAACTTTGGCAGCGTAGAATAGTTTCTGACCCATCAGAGTACTTTGCCTCCAATTCCTTGTGTTCTTGGCGGAGAACCTCTCGTCCAGGTATTACAGAACTCTGAATAAGAAAAAAATTAATGATTAGCATCTCTGTGGACAAATTTTCTAATAAGCTGTATATAAGACTTATTAGTTATTTCTGATGCATCAATTCCAGAAAAAAAAAAAAAAAAAAACAAAACAAAAGATAAACCTGTTGGCTGACGATTGCTCCAATCTGACTAGACCGAGGACGGCTGTGAAAGTAGTGTTCAGATTCCTCCTCAGGCACTTTCTCCACAGGTCCTTCCACTCTCACCTGATTCAAAGAGAAGTTACTAACATTGTTTTAGGGCCTATGTGAAGGTACGGATCAGTACTAATTACTAAATATAAAACCAGGCTCATAACAGGTAAGCCGGATAAGTTCCTTACATTAAGAAAGTAATATGACATGAGAAGCACTTCACATTCTTAGTTCCACGGAATAACTTCAATTCATTTAGCCGAAAAGAAAATGAGAAAAAAAGGAAGGTGCAAAGGAATCTAAAGATCTACTGTATTACAAGGCTTACATAGCAATAATGCAGTAACAATAATTTACCTGGCGATTTAAAGCATCCCAGTAAAAAAGGAGTGCGGCGTATGGATTTTCCGATAGTTGATGAGCCTTTCGACTTCCGTAATTGGTGTACCTGCTCAGCAAGAAACGAGGTAAATGATCTCATGAAATCATTTAAAGGAAAAAAACAAGGAAGTAACAGATCGCAACTAACCATACAAATCCATTTTTGTCAACCCCTTTTAGCAGAACCATTCGTGATGAACTGCAATGATTCAGCAACAATTATGTCAAAACTCAAAACCAGTTTTTATTCAAGCTAAAAAATCCTGTTACACTCTAGGTATTTCCAATTGCAGAGACATCAAACAGAAGCCCAAGGTATAGTATCTTGCTCAATCAAAGATCAGTAAGATTATACTGGATACCGAGCATCTAAATAACTGTAAAGATTAAGAAATAAAATGAGAACTATGAAATTTAACAATTGCATTACTAATATGATAGCAAAATGCCATTATAGGAAATCCTTCTAAAAGAAGTTGCTTTGATTGACCAAATAGGAAAAGAAATAATACTGCCGTTTCTTGGTTTATCAGAGTAACTCTGGAGGAACAAGTTGTATCAGTTAATGCAAAATTCTCATCAGTGTAAATGGGAATGATCCCATTATTAGTAATAATGTTTATCACCTTCAAATACTCATAAATCTGTCGTTTTTAGAGTCTGCCGTTTTTGTTTTTTGTTTTTTTTTTTGGCTAAATGAGTCAGCAGTTAATCATTAAGGAGAAAAAAGCGGATATCCGATAAATCAAAGTTTCTAATTTCCAACCAGAGGTAATAAATTAATTGAACCACTAAACAGTTATATAGGCTGCCGACTTCAGGTATCTAACTAGAGACAAAGAAGAGTATAAGCTGAAACGCACGGTTTGCCATCCTTGCCGGCTGTTGTCAAGGACATAGCATTTGGTTCCTTCAGCCCTGCAGCTATAGCATCATCAAACCACTTCTGAAACTGCACAAGAACATTTCATTTAATCAGATCATACTAAATAGTGAAACCCCTCCCCTGTCCATGAACCCCGCACACAAAGATATATTTATATAGTGTAGATCATACAAAATAAACTGAGCAGTCCAAAGAAAAACTCCAGAGATTGCTGAAAAGTACAACTGAATGCAACAAGACCTGGATATCAGCCAAGACAAGTTAAATGTTTCAGTTTCAAATCAATACCTGATCAAGAGGGTCTGCCTCAACTTGCTCCTCGAGCAACTCAGGAGAAATATAGTTCTCTCTCAGGGCTGAAATGTCAATTTTAGGAGGTTTTCCAATCCGAACACACATAGATGTGCCAGGATATGCTGGGAGTTGGAGATTGAATTTCTCTGTAATAGCAGGTGGAACAAATCTGCCACCTAGAAAATGGTGGGGACCAGAAAACTTTTTGGCACATAACTTTGGAGCAGTTAAAGAAACCTACACAAGAATGTGAAATAGATTAGACAAAGCACTCAAAGAAAGAGATAAAATAGTAAACCAAACAGATAATCTTTGAACATAATCTGCAAGAAATTTGTATGCACACAAGTACATACCAGCATGTCAGGTTTAATGCCATCTCCACTGAGATCTCCTTCTTCAACATGCCATCCAGACGGAATATCTACAGAAATGATGGCAGTTGATCTTGATTGTCTCTGATCAGGATTGTGTAGATCAACCAGTCTTTGGATCAGATCATCAAAAGGCGGTCTGGGGGTACCTGCATGAGTTTATCATATTTCAACCAGTCATTTTAGACGAGAAATTATTCTCCCGAGTCTTTCACCTGATCAAATTACAGTATAGTTTCTCGGGGGGCTTGGTTATCAACAACTAGCATTTATCAAGATTATCAAATATATAGAATCAGATGTGAGACCGATATATTCATGTGATGTTGGCCAACTTGATCAATAACCCTCTACATTTGTCTAGTTAACTTTAACCGATTCCCAACCCTGCTCTAAGTCCTTCAAGGATCTGAGAGTCAGTCAAATTCATTGGATCCAAATCAGTGTGGTTCAAACGATGTGTGTGTTCTTGGATTCATTACGTCACTAAACACCATGCACTTCTAGTCCTTGATGAAATCGTATATCTGTATGCATACAATGAGTTCTAAATCCAACATCCATGACTTCCAAATACTGGAAAGTAGTGAAATTTCAGTATTGCAACATTGAAAGAAGCCAAACACAAAGAAGGAATACATTTAACTAAAACAAAGTATGTTAGCAAGTTTTTAAGAAGTGTAAATCTCAACAAATGGTGATAAGCATTTCCAGTCCTACATGAGAAGCACAAGAAACTCTGTGCAACTGAGTACAACAGCAGACACTTTTTACTCAAGAAAGGTACTCCCTTTATGTTACATCCTTGGGTTGGGGTCAATAAATTATTGAGTTAGTTTGAAACTTAGGAAATTTGTCATATACACTGTCAGAAAAACCTGTACAAGTTGCAGGCATAAAATATCCCAATAAGGTGGCAATAGTCACTCAAAATTGTCCATTTCATATCACGTTATGACAGAGAATTATCTAACAGTTTCCTCATTGGTCTGACCAACTTTTCCAATAAGCTGCCTTGAGCAGGCATCAAAATATGTTTCAGAAACACAAACACATTCTAAATTGAGCTACCTGCAGCCGATGCAAATGATTAGCAAGGGGACCTCTCTATCAAGTCTCATATTGCAGACATACTGTTTAGCCTTTTGCTGGCATGAATATACTAGGATTTTGAGGGTTGTGTATTGCAGAATTTCATTTTCAAGTGATGAAATGTAAACTTGTTAAGTTGTTCACAATCACTGACTCAATATAAATCACATAAATGAGAAGACAGCACAGATAATACAGAAGTGTTCCACTAGTTTGTCAGAAAAATGAATGGAATAAATAGCTCATTGAACTAGATTCCAAGGGGGGCAAAGAAAGAAAAAGAAAAAGTGTGGACATTAGTAGAATATGTGATAAAACACAAATGGATGGATGTGGCTCCATATCGCATGATATAAGGACAAGGTAGTCCGTTCTTCTCTCTCACACTATGACATATATTTTAAATCATACTAAACTAAGAACTTTAATGCATGAACTTGGTACAATAGTAAATTGCTCGCTTTTGACATAAATCTCATGGTTTCAGTATGCAGGCTAACTCTTTCCTTGCAAGCATTGCTCTGCATTTCATTTAGATTTTGCAGGCTAAGAACTTTAATGCATGAACTTTAGTACAATAGTAAATGATTAGATTTTACCATTTTATGGTTACCAACCGTCAAAACTGACATGAACAAAACAAGGATAATCAACAAAAATACATTCCATTAAAGAATATCCATTGATTGAGGAAAGGAGGCTACCATGGAATGAGAATCCAAACATTGCGTCCACTAAAATGTCAAAACTGTCTGATAAGTCCATGGGAAGATCTTCCGCTGACAGGAAAGGAATTGACAGAGACTCAAGCTACAAAAATACTTGTGCATAAGCACTGCTGATAATATATGTATATTACATTCTAAAAGGCTTTAAGTCTTGCCCTGTACCTGGGTTACCAGACCATTATAAAGAGGCTTGGATGTACGCTTTGGGTAACAAATGTATGGCTT
Organism: Catharanthus roseus; assembly: GCA_028651295.1. Lineage (NCBI taxonomy): Eukaryota > Viridiplantae > Streptophyta > Magnoliopsida > Gentianales > Apocynaceae > Catharanthus > Catharanthus roseus. The sequence goes on from JAPQWS010000159.1 coordinate 8,319,222, forward strand.
ATATCCAAAGTGATACAAATGACGAGCAGCTACAAGGCCATCACCACCATTATTGCCAGGTCCACAAATGGCGAGAACACGACTACATTCACTTGGTTTGTAGACCTGTCAAACATTTCTGGAATTTGTAATTAAATGTATGATAGAATATTCATGTCATGGCTTTACGCTAACTTTGCTAAACAAATTTATGTCCATCCAATAGATAAAGATGTGGGGAATCATTTGGAACATGTTCAAATTATCACCTTTCATTTCATAATTAAGGAGGTCAATGATAGGTTAAAGTTCTCCCTTGTCCAAATTGCAAGGAATTGTGACAAGGAAACATGCTAAAATATTTCATATCCATGACTAGCCAATTCCTACTCTGAAATCCCACAAAGTGAAACAGAACAAGAATTCAGGTCGCCAAAAGATGTTGTAACATCCAATCCAATAAGAATCTTCCGCAATTTTTCTAAAGTTGCTAAGCTTCTTTTGTTGCAAAATGTTAGGAGTAAAAACCCAAGAAGACCATCATACATAATAACATATGCACATGACAATTAGAATCAGCTCATCGAATAAAACTGTAATGCCAGAAACTTGCCTCTGCGATTGCCGTGGCAACGCTCAAACCAGCCAACTCCTACAATTAAAACAAGGATCCAACAACAAAAGGGGAAAAGTTCAATATCAAAGCTAAATGGAATTCACACGATTAAAGCAAAGGAGAAGTAAAAATAGATATACAAAAGTCAGAAACGTTCACCATTAGCTGATCAACACTGAACCCAAGAGGGCCCATTAGAATCTCATCAATTTCTGCTGCTTCATTCTGCTTCAAATATGATATACTTTCTGGGTCCTGCACCCCTTGCACTGACGCCATTCCTCTTGCACTACCCGAAAAGCTCGAATAACACCCGATTGATCTTGAGCACAGTAAAGACTGAATTCACAACCAAGAAAACAACTTTCTCAGCACCCCAGACAATATAAATAGCATAGATTAAAAAGACCGACGAGATTCAGACAAAAAAATAGTTACACAGCAATAAAGATGATGATGGTTCCAGATAGGGTGCGAAAAAGGGACAAGGGGTCTCGCAAAATTAGCAGTAGGAATAGGATTGGCGAATTTGGAAGGGACTATATGAGCCAGAAAAGATGTCATTCCCTTGCTTCTCCGTAAGAGAGAGAGCATTTCCTCTTTAGTAGTAGTAGGAAAACTTGGCTCTCGTGGCCATGCCCATGACCTTTGGGTTCACTGGATTGCCCTTAGCTCAAATAGAAACCTCTCCATCTCACTCGATCAATTTGGGTTTCTTTCAATTTCTTGCTATTTTTTTGGAAACACTTTTTTGGTATTCCCTTTTTTTTTTTTTTTTTTTGGACAACTTCTTGGTATTCAATTCCTTGATTTTTTTTGGGACTACTGCTGATTGGATTAATTTCATTTCCGTCCAGAAAATATGATGGAATATCGGAATTGCAAATAAAGAAAAATGACTGATATAGTATTTAAACTTAGTTTAATTTTATTACGGATTCTCAATATATTTTTCTAATTATTTATGTACAGTTAAACGATTAAAAACTCCTCTATCCATCACTAACTCGGGTTAAAAGTAAATATACTCAACTCAAATATTAAATCAATTAAGGCAAAATTAAAACTTCACAAAAATTTCCTTCCAAAACTCAAGTCATGTGCTCTCCTTACTGATGTACTTTAACTCCGACGGACGCTTGATTGCTTTGGCAAAAGGCAAAAGGTAGAACGGGGGAGTCATTATCTTGCACAAAACATCAATGCAGAGAAAAATTACTAAGCAGAACATGAATTGAGTTTTAAAGACAACTTTTATGAAGTTTTTGACTTTTTTTTTTATATTTGTTAATACATCAGTTGAGCGTACCTCATTTGATTAAAACTAGTAATTGTCTTATTGATAAGACGGTTCAGTTAACTAAACAAAATCTTTAGGTATCACTAATATAATGGCTTGGAAAAACCATTCGAAACTAAGTGATGAATTAAGCTAAGTTCAAATAACAAACTTTTGGTCATTTTCCCCTCAAATGAAAAATAAAGAAAAAACTTTTGATTGGCAGAAGATTCGATCACAATTTTTACTAGGAACTAATGAGCCAGCCAGTAACAGTAACTTCAATAACACCAAAAAGTTAATTAAACAACTATGTTACTAACATTTTAAATCATCAATTTCACCATTTATTTCTACCTCATTCTCAATTACATGTCAAAAAAGAGAGGAAAAAAAAAACCTATTTCAAAACAAAAGTCATCTATCTGTATTCAACTGCAAAACAAACAACAGTTACAGATGATTTAAAGAAAGAGAAATTTTCAAAAAGGTCTTCTGCTGCTGAGTGAGTAGTGTGTCATCATCTATAGTATAATTTCTTCTTGAACACTGAGATTAAGAGTCTTGTTTGGAAGCACAATGCTGTTAATAACCACAACTTCATCTTCCACATTTACAGATTCACCTGTTTCATAAACATCATAGTTTAGGAAATGTTTTCACGCGTCTAGATTACTACTCTATAAAAGAAAATACTATAAGAAAATAAATACCAAGAATAGTGATGCCGAGCTTTGCATTGTAATCTCCTTCAGCCTGAGATAAAGAAGTTCACAATTATAAAACTAGGCACTGAATAGAATATACAAGAAGAAAAATGCAGGAAGTACCCTTTTCCGGCTTCTCAGAGTTTTGATTAGGTCATAGATATTATTCCGACATGGACCAGCTCATATATTGCTAGAACGTACAATTTTTAATAAACGTAATACAATATCTTATGCTTCTAGTCCAAAAAGACCCGGTTCATAACAGAATGTTTCTAGTCATAACATATTTTCTTGTAGAAGTAGGATTATATAGTCGGACAATCTTGTGCAAACATGAAGATTATCATACAGTTCGATAAAATTGTCTGTCTCAATGTGATAAAATGGCAGTTTAAAATTGAAATAGAACTATATATTCAGATTATCTCACTGAGTTACCTGTACCCTGGACCATCTTCCAATGGTAGATTTCCACCCAACAATTGCATGTATAACAACTGCATTTTCCTGAAAACGCAAAATGCCGGCAAAATCAGATGATAAGTAGTAGATGCAGCATACTTTGTATTCGTATTTGAGAGAAGAGTACCTTAATTTCAACATCATCCAGAATTATACAATTAACGAGCCTCACACCAGCTCCTATACGAGCATTGGCAGAAATCGAAACATTGGGACCAATCTGTGAGTATTTAGGTTTAAGTAAATTAGTCAAACAAATGCTGGTAATAATTGAGTCGTAAATTAAGAACTTCTAAAAATCTCTAATGGTATTACCTTTGCAGTTGGGTGAACTTTTGCCGATGGATGAATATAGACATCACCTGAAATCATAGGACTTTTATTACCATCCCCGCTTGCCAAAAGATTGGGAGAAGTGAATTGAAACTGGGCAAGATAAAGAGCCGAACATCTCAATGACATTCTGCGAAAAGTAAATACAGTAGTGATGGTCAATTGCCATATTATTGGTAAAGTAGTGGAGGAACAGAAGTTTTGGATGTTTCACTGACCCTGGAGTTTTGATTTGTTCCCAGAAGTCCATGGTTTCATATGTATACAATTGCTTCTTCCCTGCAAGAGGCGATAAGATATCTTGATCCAATCGCACAAAATCTGTAGGAAGACTCCTGCCAAACAAATTGTATCAGATGGATTGACCATATAATAAGATGTAACTATCACGATAGACTGGACTTGTGCTACCGAACTGAAACTGCAAACACTTGAAATGCTAATAGTAACTAGACATAATAACAATTGGCAATCATCCAAATATTGCTCTTTCAGCTTTTGAGGGAGAGCAGGTGAAAAAATTTGTAGCAATGCCCTTGGGTAGCCAATACTTATTTGAGAATTTATTGCATTGTCAAATAGCATCGTCGGAACAGTTGAGTGGTCAGAGCTTCTCACTCTCTCAACTTCATACGTGCCTTTCTCTAAAGGACTTTTATTTACAATTTGTAGGTTAAGGAAAGGAGCATAGAAGTTTCAACCAGATAGGAACATCTGAGTTTGCTTGCATACTTTCACCAGGATCCTAAAAAAGCAATAAAGAGCTATCTTGGAGTAGAAAAACTAATGCTCAATTCCAACAACTGAACATGAGTAAATTTTTTTAGCTCTCATACAATAAGTTTATCCTATTATCTTATATACAATGATTTTATCCTGTTATCTTACTTGTATGCCGAAAGAATGGCAGAAATAAAAAAGAAACCACGGCATTGAGCTGAACCATTCTAAGTTAACAAGGAAGATGACAAATAGATAAGTCATACCTATTTGGTAGCTGGAGGGCTTCGAAGCTGGATACACGCCTTAGATTAGCTGCAAACAGAGGAATACTGGTTATATCAGATTTCCAGGATTAAGTGCCTTTCATAGTCAGAAGTTCAAATGTTGGAGATCCACACGGAGGTTATGTTCGACATATTTTGCTATGTTATATTAAAAGGTTTTTAAAACTTATACAACTCTATCACCAACCACTGTTGGAATCAATACAACGGAGTAAAACAATTAGATAGGGAAACACAACAGAATAAAATATATAAATTTTTCGTATTTCACAAGAACAAATGAAAAATATTCAATTTCCATTCTTGACCAATCTATGACCAGAACCTCAACAAGTAAAGGTTTTTCAAACTTGACATCCAGCACAGTGAACAAAAAAATTATTTTGCACAGCACAGTTTAAATGGTTATGATATAATTCTCCAATCGAGTGGAGCAGTTCTATGATTGAGAAGCATTATAGATACACATTAAGTTGGAACTTATATAGCAGCTTTAAGATATAAACTAACCTCTATCTTTCCGTTGTGTAGACACACCTTGAATGGCAAAGAAAATGTCTGGTGTAAATACATAAACACCGCAATTTATACGGTCACTGACCTGAAAATTATCAAGAAAAGAAGAAGTATCAACAAACAGGGGTATGTGATATATCAAGCCAAAAGCAGTCAAACATTGGGTCTTCCACATACAAAAGTTTCAGGTTTCTCTGTGTAGTGCAACAACTCATTGGTGACTGGATCAGCCACCAACTCCCCAAACTGGTTGGCGGACTCTGGAGGAACCTGCACATGAGAATAAAGTGGAAGGTGGGAAACTCTACTAAATATCAACAGAAAGTAATTACCCAGAAAAACAACACACAATGTCTATTACCTTAATTACAAGGATGGTACCCATCCCACCATATCGTTTGTGTGCCTCTGCAAATGTTTTAGGCAATAAGTAGCACTGAAATTATTATCTGACTAAACATTGACTGTGGCTTGTCAAATCAAGACCCAAAGCACTCTTTTACTGGGAGTGACAAGATAAGTCATATAACGGAAATTTCACAAGCAAGCTAGAGCAAATTACCTAGCATCTCAGGGAGAGGAAAACTGCAGCAAACATCACAGTTCAGCAAAAAGATATGTGACTGCCAGGTACCAAACAAATAGCATGTTATCTCGGGTAAATCTTGTTCTCTCAGAAACCATTTGTTTTTAGGTGTTTACAATCAAGAAAGGGAAAACTAAAAGCAAAAGATTGGACGAGAACCGGATTGTCCTCCATGATTAGATCCCTGAAATTGTAAAGTCCACCAGCTGATCCATGTGGCTTGTCCTCTTTCAAGTATCTAATAACAGAACAATCAACTTTTAGACCCAATTTCCAGGCAATATATTTGCAAGACAAAGAGGTTACTTCTTACGAAGAAATAAAAGATTACCTAACAGGGACTTTGAGCTCATTAGATATTGAAGAGACGAATAATGCAAATTCACGCTCCTCATAGAAGCCAACAAGGTAAATCTGTGCTAGATTTGGGATCTACCAGGAAATAAAAAAGATCTAGTTAATTTGCCAGTCGATAAACTGAAATGCACATGATTACAGTAAAAGATTAACTATCATATCTTTGATTAAATTCAAGAGTAACTCTTTAAGGGAGAACTTAATATGCAAAGCTAAGTAATCTCCAATTACGAACAGAAATAAACACTCCCAGCATTTTACAGTTGTTCCATGAATCAGATCATAAGCAATACCCTTTTACAAGCAGAGATTGGATGCTGAACCATTGGCTGTCCTGCTAGGGGGAAAAGAGGCTTCGGAACATTAAACGACAATGGCCGGAATCGAGTACCTGCAATTCCCAGTTCACCAGTGAATATTCAAAACTTAAAAGAAAAGGGAATCACCTACAAGTCCAAAAATTCCTTCATCCTAAAGAAAATATTCAATTTTTACAAAGAACAGCATAAATTCTTTAAACAGAGACTAATAAATTTCCCAACTATTTTTCCTCCTAGACCATCAAAATTAAATATCCAAAAAGCTCAACTTGGAAATTTGAAACTAAATCTCACCTTTGGTCGGTCCGCCCACCATGATCACAGCCACAACCTTTTCCTCTGAGCTTCCCATGTTTGACACCAAGAACGAAAACCCAGATCTTGAAAGACCCAAATGCAGAATTTCTTGCCGCACCAAATCACGCACGACTTCAAGTTGAAGTCTTTCTCAAAATTCTTCTCCAATTACAATTCGAACCCAATACGAAACTCCAAAAAATCACTTGAAATTTCAAGATTTCAAGTGATAGTATCCTTCATGAAATAGAACGAAGCAATTAAGATAAGGGGAACGAAAGAATACAGACAAAAAGAGAGTTAAGACAACAGAATATCCAATAAATGACTGATATGGGAATAGTGAGAGTGAGTGGGTAGTTGGGGGGTTCCAAGAAAGGCCAAAAGAATGCGAAGTTTCTTCCACCTCTGTTTTCTTTCAAAAACGGCTTCTCTTCTTCTCTCCCATAAATTTCAGTGTCAGGAGGAGGAAGTCCTTTTCCAGTGGGTGTGGTATAGGGCTGTAAAACCAATCGAGTGTATACTTGTTTATGGATATGGGTAAAAAGCTACACCTGGATATCTAATTTCCTACTTAATTCATTCTTTCTTTATTTACTATGATTGATATTGAGGATTTATTTATTTTTTATTCTTATTCTGATTATAAATTTAAGTTAAAGAATTTGGATAGTTTAAATCCCTACAGAATAATTGAAATATTGCCTTTGTTGTTGTATGTTTTTACCGAAATTGAAGTTCTTTCCAAATTATTACATGATACATAACTAATTATTTATCATCTAATTAAAAAAATAAAAAAATGATAGACCGATATGAGTATATCCGAACCTTACTTGAGACTCAAGAAGATAGGATCTATATTCATAAATTTTATATTCGACGAGTTTAGTTTGAATTTGAATCCATATTTCAGTATAAGAATTTAAATTTGTTACAAAGAGTGAAGTAAACTATCTGCTTCATAGCCTTGCCATTTTGTTTTCTTTCACTTTTCTTCTTCTTCAATCATAGAGTGAAGGTTTTTTCTTGCTCTGGCCCAATTTTTATAAATGGGGCTTAAATAGGCCAAGTTTTTTTTTTTAAATCTGGAACATACTATAATGCAAAGCCATTGTACATTATCTCAGGTGATTACGCACAATGGTTGTGCGTTATTCCTAATCACCCGACTTAAGTCGCGTTAAGCCGTGCTAATTGCATTAAAAACTGACGTGGCTCCGATCTGGCGCTGATATGGTAATAACACACAGCCACAGCCATTGTGCGTTATCATCCATGATAATGCACATCAATTATGCGTTATTAATGGTGATAACGCAAAGTGACTGCGTTATCAGGTGATAAACCTAGCCACCCCACAGCCGCCCTGTTCCTTCTTTCCCTTTTCTCCTTCTTCCTTATTTCTTCTCCCTTATTTCTTCGGCCTCAATTTTACTCTCACTTTCCTCCGCCTCAATTTTTCTGCTTTCTCTCCTTCTTCTTTTCTTTCGCAGGTCGGTGATTTCTGTGGATGGAACACACTTAAGGAGACCATACAAGGGCATGCTGTTAATTGCAAGTACGTGGGATGCAAATAATCACTTGTTCCCACTTGCTTTTGCAATTGTTGATAAGGAATCCTTCGAGAGTTGGAATTGGTTCCTTAAAAACTTGCGAGAATACATTGTCAAAGATCGCCACGTATACCTCATTTCTGATCGCCACAAAGGTATTTTCTCTACTATTCAAAGTCAACCTTTGTGGCAACCACCATTTGCAGTTCATCGGTTTTGTTTACGCCACATTCGAACAAATTTCAATAAGACCTTCAATAACACAGAATTAAAAAGCTTGATGTGGCAGGCCAGAACAGAAGCCAAACAATGAAAATTTGACCATGTAATGAAAGAAATTCAAGAAGAAATGTTGATGCTTACATTTACTTGATGAAGTTGGACCTAAAGAAATGAACACTGTTGCATGATGGTGGTCACAGACACGGTATCATGACAACCAACATTTCTGAAGCACTTAACAGTGTGTTGAAGAAAGCTAGGGTTCTACCCTTAAATCCCTGGTTGAACTAATATTCAACAAACTAGTTAAGTACTTTCACCAACACTTGGAAAAGGCTGAAAATTGTGTGCATCCATTTCCAACACGAAATTTTTACAAGTTCTTGCGGATTGAAATGAAATCAAGAGAACACAAAGTTACAACTTACAATCCGCGAGAGACAATATACATGGTCAAATCTCCAATCCGGATTTCTGGTACGGGCAACAACATCTATACATTGCGAATAAATAATAAATTCTATAGTTGCAGAAAATGGCAAACATATACATTGCCTTGTTCTTATGTTCTTGCAGTGTGTAAAGAAAATGAGTCAAGAATAGATACTTATGTACCGGAGATATATTCGCGACAAATGTACAGAAGAACTTACCAAGCGATTTTTCATTCGATCGTGAGTGAGAACTTTTGGAGGGATGTTCTTTTTAGTTTAACATTTTATCCTCCAAACATGAAAAATGAACGGGGTAAGAAACAGGGCAAGCGATTTCATGAGGAAATGGATTATAGAAATCTGGATTCTCCCCAAGATGTAGTAGATGTCGCATGTCGGGACGTAATAGAAAAATTGTAATAACCCCGGACCGAGCAATGTATAAGTTTGATATTTTCAATTTCTTCTAATTACTACATCATTGCTCTAAAATTTTACAGTATCTTTATTATTACTTTTTCAAATAACTTGAGATGAAATGGTTAAAAGTTAAATATATTTTTCAAGAAAACGATATAAATATTAACATCATAAACACACTTAAAATAAGTTAGATATAATAAATATAGTCTTTTTAAAACATTATTCAATTATAAGTTTTCCCAAAACAATTTTTATTAAAAAAATCATTAAAAAATATTACGTGGCAGATAACGCACAACGGGTGTGCATTATGGCTTAATCATAACGCACAATCGTTATGCGTTATTAGCCACATCGGCTGATTAGAGCAGAAATCGTGATTATGTGATAACGCACAATGGTTGTGCGTTATCTACATTGTGCGTTATGGTCTGTTCCAGAATTAAAAAAAATAAAAAAAAACTAGACCTATTTAGATCCCATTTGTTGAAATTGAGCCAGAGCAAAAGAGAAACCCAAAATCTCCCATATGCCATCACTCACTCACTAGTAACTAGTAGTATAATAGATTGTCCATTTTATGGAAAGATAAATTCCCTTTTCTTCCATTCATTCATTTTGAACGAGATTGTCAAACAATCTATTTATTAACGAGACTAATCTAAAGGACCATTAGTTTTTATTTATTTATTTTTTTGTATAGTATGCCTTATAATGGTTATATTCATGATTCACCAAAACATAAATCGAAATAAAAAGAAAGAAAAAAGATAAGAAGAAATAGAGTGAGTCGTGCAAAAAGTTTGGTGAAACAATTGAGAAGCCATCAAACCAGGGAGAGAGAGAGAGAGAGAGAGAGAGAGAGTTGGTGTTGCACCACAAAACCATGGTAGCTGCTGCCTGCACTGCATCTATGGCGGCACTTCTGGTAAGTGGTTGCCTGTCACATTTCTTGTCCATTTATGTCAGCTTGTGAGTTCTTGAATCACTTAAAAAATCGCATAATATATTATTTAATTTGTTCTTAATCTTTTTCAAATCTCAATTTTATTTTAAAATTGACGAAAAAAGAATATAAGATCTATTTTTTTATGCTTAAAATCTAAATATAAAATAGTTTTAAAAACCTTATATTCGAATTACTTTAAAAAATTTATTAAGATAAACAAAGGACTTGTTTTAATTTAATTTAAAAATCATATTAGTTAAAAATGTTATTGAAAAGCAGCTTTAGTATTTTGATATTGTTGCAGTTATAATAATTTCTTGGTTACCCATGAGACGAGAGATATCCGGTATCTAAAGATTTTCTTCGATACTCTTCTTATACAAGAATGAAGCCTAACCAAGAGCATTTTCAGCATGACATGACATTGTTGTATACAATGATTGAATTCATAATAGCTCCATTCCTTTTTTTCTTTTCAAGATTGCATTAAAGGAAGAGGAAAAAAGAGGAAGCATGTAAAATTTCCAAAATGACCTTATTTCAAATTTTGGTAGTGTACTAATTTATTTATTACACAAGTCTCAGGGCAGGGCATCAAAGAAGGTCTACTACATTGTCTATTCAAACTCACTCACATTTGCCTCAAATTTCTAATGAAAATCTTCCCAGCAGAATGACTCCTCATAGCTTGGAAGGAGATTTATACCAACCCCATGGTTCATCAGAAACATACTGTGTCACTTGCTTAATATTCAAGTAGTTCTCCAGCCCCCTGAAAAGCGGAACAACAAGTCCAAGATTATCCGATGCATAGACAGGATTTTCACGCAATCAAGAATCTTATGTATGAAAATAAAATATAAGACATGCGGACAGAGATTTTCATACTAGTTGAACTAGAAATGATCTTTCCCGATAACCTTATGTGTAAATTATCAGAATAAATTATCTAGATAGGTAAAGAACAGAATCGTAGAAAGTGATCATCGTGCAATGGCATGGCCTCCCTAGTAGATAATGTAATTTGGACTTGGTCCCGGTTCTCTAGAATAGAACTTGATCTTCTCACCAAAAAAAAAGAATAGAGCTTGATCACATTTTCTGTACACAGAGCACGCCATACAAAACAGAGGGGAGGGGCCTGAGGTAAGGATCGAGAACATTACCATTCTCCTAGTTCACGACCAAAACCACTACGTTTTTTGCCACCCCAAGGAGCTTGACAGAAGCATGGCTGGGAGCAGTTAACCCAAACAATCCCGGACTGGAAAGCCTGCCAACGTTCAACAGCAGAAACCAAGATAAGTTATCTTCAAAAATTGAGCGGAAGTTCTAGAAGTGAATTAAGTCGAAAAGGATTTTCACCTTTGTCAAACGCTCACATCTATCCAGATCTTTTGACAATACAGCAGCACCCAGACCGTATCTGTAAAAAGTTGTTACCACAACAAACTTCAAGTTACAGAAGTTTAATGAAGTAAAAATACCACCATTAAGCAAAAAATGAAAATTCAGCTCACTGGGAATCATTTGCAAGTTCAATGGCTTCTTCCTCTGTTGAAAATGTCTTCACGCATAGAACTGGTCCAAATACTTCCTCTCTCCATATTTGCATGGTCGTAGTTATATCAGTAATGATTGTCGGTTTGACAAAGAATCCTTTTCCTAAATGCTGCAATGATTATGGAATTAGTTTGCTGCGTAGATTTTAAAAGAGCAGCTAAGTCCAAAAGCTAGTGTTACCTGAGGACGCTCCCCACCATATAATATTGTTGCACCTTCGTTCTTGGCAGTTGAGATGAAATTCATAATCTTCTCATACTGAAATGCAATATGAATTCAAAGCATTAAAATTTCGCAATCAATCCCTTTGTCGGAAAGAAATCCATCAACTCGGATCACTGGAAATTACATGGAGGGAGCTACTAATTACAACCAACAAAATAAATAACAGCAAGCATACTATTAGCAAAAACTGCTCATCAGTAAGCATACAAGTTATAAAACCTTCTGATCAATAGAGAAAGTTGCCATAATGTTTCAAAATTTTCTGCTAACTAATCTACATTGTTTTCCAGTGCCCTTTTGTTAGACTAGTAAAAGAATTACCTAATCCTGCACTTTCTGTTAATAATATATCTTAATTTAGTTATAAAACTACTATCAGCATTGCTGCCTCAAAGTTTATTGCTCTGATGTACAACTTGCAACATGCTAGTCAAAGAGCTCCAAACGTCCAACATGTGGATGAAACTGTCATTTTAGTCAGATAAACGCATGGTACGGTAAAGATAGTATACCATCAAGGACTACCACATAATTCATCTTTGCTCTAGAATAGCAAATAACTCTCTTAACGCAACATATTGTCATTAGTACAGGCATGATAACGATGTACTCCCTTTACCAATCTCTCCACATGCAATTTTTTGTATTTTATTATATAAGCAAATAAAATATATTGTAAAATAATTAAAATTGTCTGAACTAACTCGAAGTTACTTTGAACCAATTCCCATGAGAACATATGCAAAGATCTATCAGTAATCAGTGCATCAGTCCTTCAACAGAATTGCTGTTTAACCCCCAATTGAGCAATATCCATAAGATGTACACAATAGAAAGGGGAAAACGGGATCTTCTAATTTTAAACATAAGAGAGAGACAAGATAGAAAAGCTCAACAAGAAGCCCTTTTACCTGTCCCTTACTAACAACAGGACCAAGCCTGCAACCCTCCTCTAAGGGGTCTGAAATTTTGATGTTCCTGCACCAGTCTACAAGCTTCTCCATGAATTTAGCCGCAATACTATCCTGAAACATTCATCGTGGTGATATTGTAATTATTTAATACAAATACTTCATGGACAACTAATAAGGATATTATCATAATGTTCATCTGGCTAACATGACCTTTAAAAGAACAAAACTACACAGAAAAGCAAGTGCCTAGACCCTGACAAAATATACTATGCCATTAAAATTTGCCTTCATCTTCTCAATGCCATAACTTTCTGTATAATGACCATCTTCGTTTGGATGATTGACATCATAGAATTCTCTGAATACAAGTCCTCTAACACCCACTATATGATATACTATAATAACAAAGAATAAAATATTCTCACAAATAGATAAATTTGGAAAATAAGAATAATAAGAGTTTTGACTCGTACGAAACAAAAGAAATAATAAAAAATTAGAAATAAGAATAATTAGAGTATTTGTTCTACCAGAGATTCTTATCTGCATGCTATCTTTAAATTATATGTGGGTTCAATTTTTCTTTGATTGAATAATAGGAAAGTTCAAATATGTATGCATGGATATATACAACCGATGACAAAATCATTGTTGCTGGATAGTATGACAAAAATTAGAATTGTATGTCGCTGGATGGTAAACGCTGTTAAGGAACAAGCTGAATGATAAAAAATTACAAGGAGATATTCCTGCATCATGTATGCAGGCTTCATACTTACATGAACTAACAGACGGGATGTTGCACTACAAATCTGGCCATTTGTCCAAAAGCAACCAAACAAAGTCCATTCAGCAGCTGTTTCAATGTCAAATAATACTAGCATTAGAATACTATGAAAAGCCTTATTTGTTCCATAAGTAATTATCTTCTTTCAGGCAGATCCTTTAACATTTTATCCTGAGTTTTCTGAATAGATTAAGTATTAAATACTATTCGTTCAATAGGCACAAACCTTTGTCAAGGTCAACATCATCAAATACAACAATTGGGCTTTTTCCACCCAGCTCAAGTGTTACCGGCTGTCCAAAACAAACAGCAAGTTACTACAGATAACGCAAAACTTGGAAATTTGGTCAACATTCAACCAATCAGTTGGAGTATGATAAAGTACCTTAACAAGTTGAGCTGCAGCTGTCATTATTTTACTACCGGTAGCACTACTTCCAGTGAATGCAATCTGTTAACATCGAGTAGCTCATAACTTATTGACATAAATCAAAGCCATAAAATAAGCACAGAATGGAAACCAAAATGTATTAAAACCTTGTCAACATGGGGATGAGTTGCCAAAGGAGCACCAGCTTCTGGCCCCAATCCTGTCAGAATATTGAGAACACCAGGCGGAAGACCAACCTCCATGCATATATCAGCCAACTCCAAGCAAGTGCTAAAATTTTAGGTCATGGAGTTAAGTGTAACATGCCAAGTTAAAAGAAAAGAAATTGAAATGCAATAAGAACTCACACAGAAGCTAATTCAGATGGCTTAAGAATTGTAGCACATCCAGCTGCCAGAGCAGGAGCAACTTTCCATGCAGCCATCAGTAGAGGATAATTCCTTTGGACATGAAAACCGATGTGTATGTCAATCAACATCAATCTTAAAGTTCATAGTCATCAGACATAACATCATCTTTAGGAAGAATGCATATCAGTACTATCCAGTACAATTTTATTTCACCAAACTGTAGTATAAATTCTATTCCATAAGACAGTAAAAGGAAACAGTCATATGATGAAACAGTTTAGAGATTAGCATAACAGCGGACGGTACAATTTAGGATGCTCAGATATTCTAAGAGTACTGGGGGAGACATGCTAAGCGGTGATATATTCTGGTTACAGAGTGAGGCTTTGAAATCCAACCTAGATGATGCTCTATTACAGTGTTTGCAGTTACATGTTTAAACCCTGACAAATATTCAGATAGCTGCAACAAACTTTTGGATCAGGTTATGGCCAATGCCAAATCAAAGATGAGATGATTTAGGCCTTGGTTAATGCAGGGCAATCGTAGTTCAAAATAAAAACCAAAGTAACAATCTGAAGATAGTGATCCTACAGATATCCTAAGAACTAACGGTCCAGTGAGATATTGTTCAGTATATGAAGATATTTTATTTTTTTCCATCTACTCTAAGCATGTTTTGGTAATAAGATATTTATATAGATCACGGGAGATCAATTTCGTGCTGCTGTCATCTAGAATGACTATGCTTCTGCTCACCAGGCTTAAGCTTCATAATAAATAACTTAGGTGACACTTGACAGATCAACTTAATCTAGAATATCCTTCAGTGTACTTGTATTGTTCTTTTCAATTAATAAATAAAAAAGGTAATAAATTTTGAAATAAAAGACAATAGAAAACATTTTCATGCAAAGTCTCTTGGATCATGTAAAGATGGTTGTATGGAAGAAACAGATGGGAAACCAACAAATAGCATTTAAAAAAAAATGCTAGTACCATGGAGTGATTAACCCGACCACACCAAGTGGTTCCCTCAGCACATAACATTTCATTGTATCCATTGGAAGAGGAATAGGAGTCTTTTGCCTTTTGTCCAAAGCTTCAGCAAGATCAGCGTGGTACTCGAAACATCCTGCTACATCATCCTATAATATGGAAAAATAAAATGTATAAGCCCACATGTCACAATTGAAACATAAATGTTTCTCTAGTTCCAAAATTTTCAAAACATACTATATCCCAGGCCGCTTCATCTAGTGGTTTCCCGTTATCAATTGCTTCAAGCCTCGCAAGTTCAGATTTCCTTTCAGTTATCTGCACATGAAAAGAACGAAACCACAGATGTTAAATTACAGTCCTTTCTCAAGATAATTCAAAATTAAATGGGCAAAATTTTTGAAGCCACGTTTGTTATACTTTTCATATTTTTTGGAGGCAATTAACCAGAATATGCTTGCCATCACAATTTTGTGACTGGCTAAAAGTTCTCAGAGAGTTGTAGATCAACAAATTTAAAATTTGACTTATTCCCTGTATTTCCTGAATGCAAGTCTCAAATATGACCAAAGCGATTGTAGAGCTCTAAATCCTTTCGTCAACACACACTTAAAAAGCAAAAATCTAGTTTGATTTGCATCAATACAGTGGATTCACAAATCTTCAAAGGACCAAACAATCAATTAAGAGTATTTTTCCACGGCGATGTCAATTAGATAATTGAACATCAAAACCAATCATAACTCAGTCCACCTTAGCAGCAATAGCACGCAGATATTTTGCACGATGTGCCCCAGTTGCTGAGGCCCAGTCTTTGCCCCCATTTCTAGCAAGGGCGTTCCTTGCAGCTTCCACAGCAATGTTGACATCTTCAGCTGTAGCTGCAGGAATATCCCCTGTACAACATACAATAGCAACTTGTTAAGAGAGACAGAACCCATCTTCAGAAAACACTTGCTAAAAGAAACTACTAATAGCAACTTGTTAAGAGAGACAGAACCCATCTTCAGAAAACACTTGCTAAAAGAAACTACTAGTCATAAACCTCATTTACTTTAGACCAAAGTTTTGGAGAACCTTAAATGTCCTCCCCGATAAATGCACTTTACTTAAATTAAGAAAAAACAGACTTACAGATGAAAAAGCCCTAAAAACTACAGAATTTCAAAAGATGCAGCAGTACATAGATCTTGATTATTCCAATTAGATCACAAGCGTTAGGAATCAGTTGACACTGTTTCCCTCTTACTTCCCCTACTTTACCATTTTATAGACAATGACTAGAACTAACAGTGACTACAAAGCTCAAAACATTCTTCTTCTATTTTGTTATTTTAAGCCAATCCCACCAAAGTTAGACCAAAAAAGAATCAAGATTCAAGAACCCCATGATCCACAACTTCAAAAGCACTCCCATCAAGATTTAGAAACATAAAAAGAATATCTCTGAAGCAAGAAGTACTAATAAACAAAAAAAGGGATTGTAAAAAGACCAATAATTTCTTCATTAGCAGGATTGATGATGGGAATTCGATTCTTCTTCACGGGTTCTCTCCATTCACCATTAATATACAACAGACGATTGGGTACTGTAGCTGCCATGAATCTTTCTATCTCTCCTCTTTCTTTGTGCCTAAAAAAGAAAAAGAAAGCAGAATAACTCACAACTACACAGAGAGTAGTGGCGTGACGAGAAAAAATGATACTTTAATAGTGGTAGTAATAGCAAGTAGAGTCGGCTGGAACTGTGACTCCGTCGGGCTTTGGTTTTTTCTGAGTTCCGTCCAGGTGTGTACTCTCTCACTCTCTGAGGTCAATTTTAGGATTTTTTTTTCTAACGTCACTCTCCCGTTCTGAGTTCCGTTGTACTTGAAAATTACTCATTCCAATTTAGTTACCCATTTCTTCAGTTTTTTTTTTTAAGTCGTTAGAGAAAAATATTTTTAAAGAAATTATTTTAAAAGTATTATTTTTATTTTTTTTAATAAGATTGATAAGTACAAGTAGTTTCAAAAAGTATTTTAAGATAATTTTTTTAAAATAATTTTTTTAAATTAAAAATAAATATAATATATAATCGATAATAAGCCAAAAATATCTGATAGTTTAAAATAAATTAAAATTTATTTATTAAAGCAATGGAAAATAGGGTTATAGTTTTTTGAAAAAAAATACTACTTTCATTCTAATTGTTAAAAAATAGAGGGAATAATAAAACACAAAAAAAGTTATATTTCCTTTTTGAAAAAAGTTTTCAAATATTTCCTAAAAAAACTTGCAAATTTGGAAGTGTAGCGTTAGCAAAAGGACATTTACCAAACAGAAAAAAGGAAAAAGAGCAAAACCATTGATGCAGAAAAACTAAAAACATTGATAGAAAGATCTTCTTTTTGTCCCCAACCTTTTTAGGTATATTGATTTTGGTCCCTATTTTTTGTTTTTCCACATACGTGCATATCATATGGACGAGAAATAAATTACAAGAAAAAGGAGGGTGGAAAAAATCGTGGACTTGTTATCATTTTTGCCCTTTTTTCAGGGTATTTATTTCCTTTATTTATGTCTTTTTTTTTTTGTTTTTTATTGACTTTTAGAAAAATAAAATTGTTTTGAAGAGAGAGGGAGGAGAGAGTATTTGTTATTTTTTTAATTTTTTCTGGAAGAGAGAGAAAGAGATAAAATTTGTAAGACCATTAAGTTTGTGTTATTAAGATCATCTCTAATATTTTCTGCAACATCTCCTGTAATATTTCTTTTATAATATGTTTTTTTCTTTACGATTTATTCTTTTTCTTTAAAGTTTACATTTTATTTGGTATATTTTATTAATAAAAAAACTAAATTATGAATGTTACAGGGAATGTTACATAAAATTGATGGTGCAGAGTTCATGTTACTACTATATCTTAGGTGTTACTCTTATAGGAAAAGAGTTTGGTACAATTGGATAACCTTCCCATTACAGAATTTTTAACCCAAATGTCCATTTCATTTCATTTTGGACAATATTTTGACAATTCTAAATTTTTGAGAGAGAGAGAGAAAATATTATTTCCCTCTGATTTTACATTTAAATTTTAAATTCTTTTCTTCTCAAGACTAGAAATTAGTTTTAAAATGTTTATATTTTATGGGGTTAATTAATTACATTAATTTCCATAAAAAGATATTATTTACATTAATATAATTGACTTTCTAAAATATAAAAATTTTAAAATACTTTCATATTTCTTTATTAATTTTTTACCCTATCTTAAGAGAGATTTTCATTGATTTGTCCAAAGTCTTTTAGATGATTTCACAAATGGCATAAGAAGATTAGATATGTATTTGTTTGTCTTTTTATGTTTGAATGTCTTTTATTTTATATTTGGTACACACTCCCTTATAAAGTTTGAGTGTTTTTATTACATGAATATTTATGGTCCGTCTCTTATCTGTATAATTTTATTTATGTTATTTAATACAACTACTTATTAAACAAAAAAATAATACCTTCACATTTGATATATTTGCCACATTAATACTTTAACATTATTTTGTTACAATTTAATACCTTTCATCAAATAGTGTCACAAAAAAAAATGATACATTTATTTGGTTGGGCCCAGTTTTTAGTATTGAGTACTAAATAGGCTCATTTTTTTTAAAAAATTCTGGAAGAGGCCATAACTCACAATAGTTGTGCGTTATCTATAATGATAACGCACAATCAGTTAATTAAGCATCCTCCCCTAATCAGCCGATGTGGTTGATAACGCACAATGGGTGTGCGTTATGATGAGGCAATAACGCATACTCGTTGTGCGTTATCAGACACGTAATTTTTTTATTTTTTTAAATTTTTAAAAAATTTTTTCTTTATTTTTTTTAATGATTTTTTTTTTTGTTTTTAATGAAAAATTCTTTTGAGAAAACTTATAATTGTATAATTTTTTTTTAGTATTTTTTTAATGAATTGTTATTTTTTAATGAAAATTTGTATTGGGAAAACTTATAATTTTATAATGTTTTTAAAAATACTGTATTTATTATATTTAACTTATTTTATAAAATTTATATTGTTTTATTGGAAAATATATTTATATTTTAACCATTTCATCACAAGTTATTTGAAGAAATAATGCTAAAAAAATTGTAAAAATTTAGAGCAATGATGTAGTAATTAGAAGAAATGGAAAGAAAAATGTCATTAATAGAAACATGTTTTATTACAACTATTTCAAGAAAATGTGAAACTTATACATTGCTCGGTCCGGGGTTATTACAATTTTTCCTATTATGTCCCGACATGCGACATCTGCCACATCTTGGGGGAGAATCAGAATTTCTATAATCCATTTCCCCCTGAAATCGCTTGCTCTGTTTCCTACCATGTTCTTTTTTCATGTTTGGAGGATAGAATGTTAAATTAAAATGAACATCCCTCCAAAAGTTCTCACTCAAGACTGGATGAAAATTCGCTTGATAAGTTCTTCTGTACATTTCTCGCAAATATATCTCCAGCACATAAGCATCTGTTCTTGACCCATTTTCTCGACACACTGCAAGAATATGAGAACAAGGCAATGTATATGTTTACCATTTTCCGCAACTGCATGATTTATTATTTAGCCGCAAAGTATAGACGTTGTTTCCCGTACCAGAAACCCGGATTGGAGATTTGACCATGTATATTGCCTCTCGCGGATTGTAAGTTGTAACTTTGTGTTCTCTTGATTTCATTTCAATTCGCAAGAACTTGTTAAAAATTCGAGTTGGAAATGGATGCACAAATTTTCCGCCTCTTCATGATGTTAGTGAAAGTACTTAACTAGTTTGTTGAATGTTAGTTCAACCAGGGCTTTTAAAGGTAGAACCCTAGCTTTCTTTAACACATTGTTAAGTGCTTCAGAAATGTTGGTTGTCATGATACCGTGTCTGTGGCCGTCATCATGCAACAGTGTCCATTTCTTTGGGTCCAACTTCATCAAGTAAATGTAAGCATCAACATTTCTTTCTTGAATCACTTTCATTACACAATCAAATTTCCATTGTTTTGTTTCTGTTCCGGCCTACCACATCAAGCTTTTTAGGTTTGTATTTTTAAAAGTCTTGTTGAAATTTGCTCGAACGTGATGAAAGCAAAACCGGTGAACTGCAAATGGTGGTTGCTACAAAGGTTGACTTTGAATAGCAGAGAAAATACCTTTGTGGCGATCAGAAATGAGGCATACGTGGCAATCTTTGACAATGTATTCTCGCAAGTTTTTAAGGAATCAATTCCAACTCTCGGAAGATTCCTTTATCAACAATTGCAAAAGCAAGTGGAAACAAGTGATTATTTGTATCCCACGTACTTGCAATTAACAGTACGCCCTTGTATGGTCCCCTAAGTGTGTTCCATTCACAGAAATCACCGGCCGGCAATATAAAAATCCGTCTATACATGGCGAGAAACACTAAAAAATAAATTTGAAAACATAATTAGGGGGACTGCTTGTTCTGTGATGTGAAAATTAGTATACAGTCCCTGGGTTTAAATCCTGTATAGCTTAAGTATTTAGGTAAAATACTGAAGGTTGTATCCCAGCTACCAAAAACCCTCTCGATGGCAAATTTTTGAACATACCATGCCCGCTTGTAAGTACAGCCAATTTGAAACAATACCTGCACTTCTTGAATGATGTTCGAAACAGGTATCTAAAGATCATTGGCAACTAGGTGTGATATAGACATTAATATAAATTTTGAAGACAAGTTTCTGTGTTTGTTTTGTTCTATCTGTACAAGGCATGTGTGTTCTTTGACGAATCTGGTTATTTCCCACCAGTTGTGCGTGGCTTTCTTTTTTATACGGATGTACCATGAACAGTAATTATCGTCACTGTGATAGTAACATCTTGCGGTCCACGTATCAATCTTACTTTTCAAAACTCGATATTCACGCCCGACACTAATTGAGTACTTACGAACCGCACTTACTGCCTGCACTTTGTCAACGAATCTCATGCCTAACTATATGTCAGTCATGGAGTCGTTCCAATCGAGTAATCGGATGATACCAGATTCTACAATGTCATCTATAGGAGAACCCGAACCAATATCTAGGAATGCTCCAGAATGTGTGTAGTCATACTTAGCGCTGCTGAACCATTGGCTGCTCTCCTATTGTTGCACTATGTTTTCGGTGACCGGATTGACAGGATTTACAGGGTTCAGGGAAGTTTGGAACTCTCATTCTTCCCAGTCATTGTCATCATCCGATTCAGATTGACTAGAAACGGCATCATCTCCGTCCGATCCGTCAACCTCATCGTCATCATTATTGACGGTACTGTACAACATAACGGTTCATTAGAAACTATACGTGTTACCACCGTAATATGTTCTGGCAAAGTTGTTGTATTTCTGTCATTTGTACTTTGAATATTTTGTTGCTAGATATGCTCGAATTCAACAAGAATATGAATCCCTTCCTTCGCTAGGTGGGTTTGAATAGTCCATAGATAGCGCATTTCCTCAGCTACCCCAAAAACCCAAGAACGCAGCTACCCCAGCTATATGTCCTGATAGCATTAATATCCTCTAATAAACTGAGGTAGCGCACATGAACCAAATTCCTGGAGAAGTCAGGAAGCATGTGTCCGCCGATGAGTAAGAAAATAAATCCACGAGCGCAGGATTAGATCATTATCGGTCTCTGAACCAGTAAACGATCTCAGGATCCATGCTTCCAATGGTACCTTCTTCACCTTGTATCCGGAAAAGTGGCTGAGAGACAACCGCACACCCAGAAGTCTCTCGATAAGATCGATCCAGTATTGTTTCGGGTTTACACTCCAGCTAAGCCAGTAACGGCCATACCATCTATCCCTAAACCCCACAGTGCTTGTACATCCTGCAGTGTTATTGATACTTCACCACATGTCAGGTGAAATGTGTGAGTCTCCGGTCTCCACCGCTCTACCATTGATGTAATAAGTACGTGGTCCAACTCAATGTAACCACTTCTAAAGACTCCCCCCAACCCGGTTCTGTCAATAATCTCCACCAATCTACGGGGAGCCATACTGTAGCACTGGAATAGATTCCGCCCAAAACGCCTACACTGAAGATCAGTATAACACGTCTCGTGATCCCCACTCCAGATCAAACCGGATCTGCACTCGTGCTGTCTCGATAAGACATCAGGGACAATGGGCCCTGGATGCACGTATGTTGGCACTTCTTCCATCTACATTAATTATAGTTTCAGATGCGGTCAATATCTATATGTTAAAATTAAAAGTTTTTAAATAAATTCTAATTCCAAACTCTTTAAGGTGTGTTCTTTTGTTGTACACTGCATTTTAAGGTTTGAATGTTTTTTAGCATATCAAATTTAGTGTTTTTAGGGTTTTCAGGGTTTTTAATGTGTTATAATTTATAGTTAATCATCAAGAATATTAAGATTTAACTGTTATTACGTTTAACGGTTATAAAGTTTATAGTTTTACGGTTTAATGTTTCAAAATATCATTTTTAGGGTTTACTGGAGCAAAATTTAGGGATGTACGGTTTAATGTTTAAAAAAATAAGATTTTAAAGTTTTTAAGATTTACTGTTACGTAGTTTACAGTTTTACGAATTAATGTTTAAAATATTTAGATTTTCGTTTTTTTAAGGGTTTGTTGTTATAAAGTTTACAATTTTATGGTTTAGTATTTAAAATATTAAGATTTTAACGCAAGAAGATTACTGTTACAACGTTGATAATTTCACAGTTTAATGTTCAAAATATCCATTTTAAGGTTCTTCGAGTTTATTAGGGTTTACTGTTACAAAGTTTCTAGTCTTATTTTTTAATGTTTCAAAAATCAATTTTAAGGGTTTTTAAAGTTTTTATAATGTACTCTATAGAATTTTAATACTATGATTTTGGTTTTTTAAGGTTTACTGTTAAAAAGTTTATAGTTTTACGGTTTATTTTTTTATGTAAATTTTTTTATTTTGATAATAGATTTTTACGTTTTCTATTATTTAAAATTTAGAATTTTTAAGTTTTTTAAGTTACTTATAGTATATTTTATAGGTAAGCATTTTACTACTTCATAAATTCACTATTACAGTTTTAGAATTTAAATAAAAGTATTAATTACTAAACTATAAATTTCCAAGTACCTATTATACAATTTACAAAATATATATATTTATATATATGATAAAAATATCAAATTACAGGTTCCCATATTTTCTACTCGAAAATTTATACGAATAATTGTAGGACCATTACATTTGTGAGTGATATTATATTGGAAAGAGTTTAGTTTAAAATTTTATTAGATTACTTATTTTATAAGATTTATTAGATTATTTTTTTGAAAAAATAAGATTATTAGACTATTATATATTATAAATTTACTTTTTAAAGAACAGGTAGATAGAAATTTTTTTAAAAAACATTTATTTCTTATCTTGTAGTAGATAATGGTGTTACAAATTACGTGATAAGAGATATATCAATAAATAATCCAACACTCTCACTTATATCCTCCACATGGTATGCTAAGTGAAAATATTTTAAATTCGA
The DNA here is from genome assembly GCA_028651295.1 of Catharanthus roseus. Classification (NCBI taxonomy): domain Eukaryota; kingdom Viridiplantae; phylum Streptophyta; class Magnoliopsida; order Gentianales; family Apocynaceae; genus Catharanthus; species Catharanthus roseus. The sequence continues at coordinate 8,343,048 of JAPQWS010000159.1, forward strand.
ATAACTTTTTAAGATAATGTTACTGTTTAAAAACCTGGCCTTTAGATTCTTGGATTAGTGGAAGCCTCACTAGCTAACCATACCTTAACAAAGGAAATCAACAGGAAACAAGAAAGGAAGAAGGAAAACAAACCTAATTTAGCAGAAAAATAAATGTAATTTAAGTAGATGAGCATGATATTTCACATTTAAGATACACAAATTGAAGTTCAAAATTATCACCAAAATATTCCATCCTTTAAGCTTTCAACAGAAAACTCACAGACATATCTCTCTTCATTCTAAAAAATTGTTCACAGCTTCAATGAGAATATATATATTTTGATCTCTTGGGAGATTCTTCCAAATACTTACTATAAAGCCACCGCGATATGTTAAGGGCATCTCCAGTGCTTCCCAAAGGAAAAACATTCCTACTACTTTGCCAACCATTTGTCAGTTTGATCCATTCTCTCCTCCACTTTGTCAAACCAAAACCATCACCTTTCTCCAAGCTTTCCATCAGAAACTTGAAGTATATAGCTGCACGAGGGCCATAGTAATCTCGGAGAAGCCCACTCCAATACTTGTTTCCTGGAACATATGAAGCAAAGAATATAAACAATTGAAGTCACCCTTTTGCATATTATCTTTCAAATTCTCAATTACAGGACAAATGAGGCAAGTTGCCATATGCATTTATTTGATCTCCTACGTTTATTATACTCTTTAACATGTATGGTTTTAAGATGTCAACACAAGGAAAAACGAAAAGAAGACCTTGAATATTGCACATACCATAGTCACGAAGGAGACTGGCTTCCACTTCAGTGTTGTCGAACCACATGGTAATTTGGGTTCTTGCATTCCATTCAAACTGAAAAAATTGGCTGCCAATGTCAGGTGATCTATGAAGTTTCAGATTTAAATAAGGCGCTAATTAGCTTGGAGGAAGTGGTACCTGTATCTTTTGTTCCTCGTCTTGAGCCAGTTGCTTGGCGCTCTCTAACCAAGGCCCTAAAAGAAATCCTTCATGGCATGCTAAAAGTGTATCCATATCCTCCACAAGAACTAGAAATTCTTGACTCAGGCTAGAAGCTGCATGGAGATCAGCTACTTGATATGCTTCAATAACCCTTAGGAATAGTTCATTTGCATACTTAGCCAAAGCTTGTCTTGTCAAGTCAATGAGGTCATACCTGATAATAAAGTGAAAGGGACATGCATTCATGAAAGCCTCATATAATTCAAGAAATGAATATACAAAAAAATAATATAAAGCAACTAATATCCTATTTCAAACAATTTTCTGCCTTAATAACCTGTATGTGTTAATTTCTGAGAGCTGATCTCCACTTGAAATAAAAAGCCGCAGTGCTTCTAATACTTCTGAAGTTGAGTACCATAGATGAGGTATATAAAAAGAATCAGTTAATTTTTCTTCCAAGATACCTCTCCTTGAAACATGTTTGACATTATCTTGAAATGTTCTGCTAAACGTTGCTAGACGTATTGGAATCGAACTAGGTTCAATATCGGGGAATGCCACAATAACGTCTCTGTTTTTATCCTGTCACAGAATCACAAAGGTTGCTCTAACATCAGCGAGTGAACCAGGCTCTTTGGGTGACAGTGGAAATATTTGTTGAACATCCATTCATATGAAAGGCAGCCAATTGAGTAGGAATGTTATAATGCATTGAGGCCTTTCAAGCTGTTGGTGGATCTTGATGAAAATCGAGATAAACTGGCAAGGGAGTACTTAATACGAAGAAATGGTAGGACCAGAAAAGCTGGGTTTAGTGTAGATAAGTGCAAAGAATGCAGCTGCTAATGTTTTCACTATCTTCTAGTGGATGAATTATTCGGACACAATCTTAAAGTTCAGGGACAAAAAAAGGATCCACTGTTAATGACAATATGTAAAACAATTATGGTCTCATAGGCTATACAGATTAAAACGAAATGCCTGATGACTTACTTGGCCACCATCTGTGCAATTATACACTGTTCGATGCAATATTTTCCAGGCATCTTGCATTGATTGCACATATGTCCCATATCTTCTGGTAGCATATAAATCAACCCATTTCTGAAAGAAAAAGTGTTACTTCTCCTAGCATCAACTGTGGGATATGGTTAAATGTTAACAAATTCAAAATCATCCTTTTAACTTGTCACAAACTTGAACTGACTAACCAGCAAAAGAACTTATGAACAAAGGGAAACATAAAATAATTAATGCAGCAGTATCACTTTCATGTTACTGAAGATGGGATATCTAACTGGAGAAACTGACTCCGATCTCTCTTTCTCTTCTTCGTCAATCTTATTCCTTTTCGCAGGGGTGAAGCCAGAAATAGACTTCTAGGGGGACCAAACTTCAAATACAAAAATTTGGTGTATTATTTAACTACAAATTAATATTTTTTACACTTAACAACTTAATTTTTATTGATTTGGGGGAGTAGTAATAGAAAAAATATACTAATTTTTATACAAAATAAACAAAATTTTCTACCGCATATAAAGCATAATACAAAATGAGCCCTGGCCCAAACATAGCTCCACCCATGCCTTTTTGGGTGTGCTAGATATTTACAGTGATGAACATAGGAGAAAATCATTAATTAGAAAAAACAGGACATAATATTTTAGGATTCAATGAACCTTTTTTCTTTTCTTTCTTCTTTATTCAGATGCAATACCTTCAGAATATACTGAATGTTAAAGTTACCTTCACGTCCACTTTGTCATGCTGAAACGCCATCTCAGACATAAGATCATAAACAACAGGATTCTGTTCGATACCTTCCATCGACATTCCAACACCAACCTTCAAGAGAATATAAATATTTTCAGAAAGACCAAAAAGCAACCCTACAAGTCAACAATATCAGCAGCAACCATCAAATTAATGACTATCACAAAAAAAAAAAAAAAACCTGAATTGTTTGAAAAAATTATCATAAGCATTTCACAAAGTTGATGCCTTGAGCGACTGCATGGATGGATGAATCTTGATAAATACTCAATTTAAGATTAGAAGAAATTAACAAAAGTTCTCATCACTCTCAGCCACAAGCTTGTGCCGGACGCATCATGTGATGGGCTTGGTTAATCTATTAACCGTTTTGAGGAATTAGAAGAGAATACTGGAAGAATCCTTATCCAGTAAAACAGATCCAAGAAGTTCTAAAGCTATTATTGGCGGCAACATAAACCATACAAAAGGACAGAGGAGTCTTTCTGATAAAAGGGTAAGATGCTAAGAGAGATAACAAAGTTCAAGAAGATTAGATACTACGACATGTCAATGCACATAGCATTCCAGGAAATGATAAGCAAGAACAGAAAGAGCTTCATATCAGATGCTAAAACCAGTAAAAAAATTCATTCAACAGACTTGCCATGGTTGAATTCTTGCTTATGCGAGCTTCAACAGGTCCAGACCCTACAGCATCCAAAGCACCATACATCTCAATATTTGCAGCAAAATTGTGCAGCATACACCTGAGTGATAACCAAATTCAGATGAGAAATGAATAGGCACTAACAAGAACACCAAGGGAAACAAATTTCGATGCAGCTTACAGAGAAGTTCTCATCATTAAACATGCAGAACTTCATCATATTGCTTTAGTAGGATAAGAAGATAAGGTTAGAAACATGTGTAGGGTAGTTTTTATATTTCAGACAAAAAATGAAAAGGAAAGATGATCCCACAGAATAAACCATGAATTCTCAAGAGCTTGCATCAGTATGATTTTCCATGAAGAGCTGTATATAAAATTCTAAAGCAGCTATTTTCCTTTGTTTTAGTGCCTGAGCCATTAACTACTGGATGAAGTTCTCAGGCCTCATAAGAAAACCTAGGAAATTAGGAAGAGAAAGAAATATGAACAAGAGAACCTACTTCAAATTGTTCATTTAGCTGAAGAAGTTGGACCATCTAAGATATGCTCAAAGTCAAAGGTATTCAGAACAAATTCAATAAGAGAATTTCAGATCAGAAGGGACTCATACTAAACAGATGCTGTTGTGGTTAACCGCTTGAGATTATAAAGTTCTACTAGAGACTTACGAATATACTATAAACAGACAAAATGATTTCCTTACAAGAAACTATGCAGATGCTTACCAACACTAGTGTGTGCGCTTTCAAACACGAGTGAGGTGTGGATTACATGAGTTCTATTATTAAACCAAGAAGCTGATCAATTAAAAAACTAACATAAAGGACGGATAATTTCTGCGTCCAAGTTATTTGGCATATCATCTGACAACAAAAAACCAAAAAGAATAATGTAAGAAATCACTTGCCAGATGTATGGAATACCATAGAACTGTTCTGAAGTAGGCCATATTGGTTTAACTTCAGCAAATAGATCTAGGACAACCATCCTTCCAAAAGGAACAGAATGTAAGAGTGCCTGGAGTTAATACAAAAATCACCAAAGTAAATGCTTTGAAATGTTCACTAGAGACAAGAAGGAAAATATATGGGATGAGTCAACGACTCTAAATTGGGATGACAGAATATTTTTTCTTCTAGAAGTCCAAACATGGAGTTTGAAATGGGTCAGGAACTGTATGGACTTATTTATGCCCTGTAATATATGATTTCTGGATATGTCCCTTTAGAACCATAAATATGATTTCTGGATATTATGCACCTTATCTGTCAGATGTCAGATGAAAGAAATAGGTTTGAGACCAAGTACCAGGTCTGAATTTAAATTCTTAGAGTGTTTGAGTCAACTGTATAACTAGTTATTAGTTTATATACTGTTGTATATAGAGTTCAATCATTGTCATTAAAAAATAAGTCAAAAGTACTTTTTATTCTGCTTTCTGGAATCCAGATTACATTTAAGGGTAGATGAATGGCATGCACAAGGTAAAAGGAAAAAGCTTCTGAACTATCTTTAGGTAGAAACCTAGCTTTAACTAAAAGATGCCATGAGTTTAGGGGGAAAAAGAAAAAATTCACTTGCTTACAGCTTAAAAATCTTCAAGAACAAGTTTTAAATTGGTCAGAATCCTGGCATTACCAAGTGAGAGTCTCTTTCAAGTATTCAAATAATGTGGACAATGAGTGGCCAGTAAATTTGTCTCAAATATAGGATTGAGTACTGATGCATGACAAACATATCTGCCCATACTTTCCTCTTGTACAGTCCTTTGTGTCTAAGAAATATGCCTATTAAAGAGAAAATTCTATAATGCATAAATATCACAGACTTTACTCCTCAATCCCATTAATTTTGGGCTCAATGTTTCCTACACACATGCATCATCACAGAAATAAATATATAACAGGTAGAAATGAGATTCAGAGATTCAACCTTCATCTGTGGAGGCTTCCAGAATGGATCATAAGAAAAGAGCCATCCCTAAAGAAAAATTTTAAAGGTCAAAATCTTAAGAAGTGGTAGAAGGGGAAAAAAAGAAAAAATAAAGGAGGAACCAGAGGGACATAGGAGCCTCTGAGGAAAATAAACGGAACTGCCAACCCCTATAAATGGAAACACGAAACAAACAAAACAACAGCTTGGACAAAAGTTCAAGTTCAAGGCAGAGGAAAGAATAGGCTGCCTGGTCGCAAGCTTTTACATTGGAGATCATAGTACTTCCATAGATATAATGTTTGGCTGAGTTGGGTGTGACTTTATTCAAAACCGAAAGAATTCTGCGGGAAAGCGATTTCTTTCACCTGCATTAGCCAAACAGCATTTTCATCACCACTCTGCATTCCTCTAAAAGTTGCAGCTCCTAATGATGAGATATAATCCGGATCATCTGTAGGTGGTGTGTTCTCGTCGAAGGTATCACTGCAGCAAAATATATACTTAACAAGTTATGAAGGTCTTAGCAATGTGAATTACTCCAATTTTATTTTCTGAACAGATGAAATAAGATAGACAACAGTAAAACAGCAGTAGTTAAATGCATAGTTAGTAAAGCAATAGTCTTCGTTTGCACACCTATTCGCAACACAAAGACAAAAGAGCAGGGGAAAATATATTTGACCAAGGAAACATGGAAAGTTAAATAATGTCCTGCTAGTAATGTTATTTTGTAAAGTCCTAGTGGGAGACAGACAGCCAGAAACCAACATCTTGTGACTGAAATTGTTATGAGCTTTTAGTAGTAACATTAGAATTCCCAAGGTACACATACAGATGAGTCACAAACATTTCAAACTGTGATTAACTGACCAAACATGGGACGAACCAAGTTACTGGATAATTTTACTCTATGCTATCCAAATCTGTTCTTATCGCATTTTTCAGAGTTATTTGTGGTATAGTTGAAAACTAAAGAATAGCTCCAAAGGAAGGTAATGAGGATATTGTCATAAGCATCTACTTAATAAGAATAGAGACAAGAAGAAGTTCGAGACAGTTATAGGATTCATAAAGTCAGTTGAAATATCAAGTGAATGGTATAATAAAGGTGAGGCTTGATCAGGAGACACCTACTTTCAGCAATGTAGCAATAATCCTTGAATAGAAATTCAAGCTTGTTCATATATGTCATCATCCATAGCAAAAACAAAAAAAATTGGTCACATGTTCTCTGACCATCATTTATTGAAGTTCCTGTTCTATATATGACTAATTCTATTCAATTTCAAGATTGCATCAATTAGCTAGCAAAACCTAAATAACTAAGCTAGACTTACCAATTATATATATGGCTGCTTCTTCCATATTCTGAAACACGAGGGTGCCCAAAGCATAAGGAATTTGCACACAAAAGATACGTAAGTCTGAAATGATGCAGTTCTATTTCAATGAATGAAAACATGCAAGGAATATATTTCAACTTATTTACCTTTTATTTGCTGTTTAACAAATGCTTTTCCAATTGCCACAAACAGTGGATCAGTAGCATCAAGGAGATAAGTACAGCACCATCTAGGATTACTGTTGACTGTAAACCTAAGGCAAATATCAAGAAATCATGAAGTGATTAGGAGTAGTAAATTAATATGTTATGGGTAACTAGAGAACTAATGACAAGAAACTACCCTGGAGGTTTCTACCAGAAGTTTCATTCTTTAGTTGTTTGCAAGACTCTCTTTGATGCATGAACAAGGGAGATAAGAAAATAACGAGTAGCCAAAAAGAAATGGAGAGCAACTCAAAAGGTCGATTTATCGATCATTCTACTAAAAACCCACTTAATCAATCTTCCTAAAAAGAAATGCATATGTGCTTAGAGAAAAACTGCAAGGCTCCAAGTTATTGCTGATAATTAGCATGTTGTGAGGTGATGGAGTCCTCAATAGTATTAAATCAGAATGGTTCATAAATATTGCCATGTGATACAAACCCAACTCTTTTGAGAATTTTCAAAGTTATGCTGGACTTCAGGATATATCCTAGGAAAAATGCATGGGGGAATTTTTGAGGAAAAAAAAAAGCAGCAATTTTGGGCATTGGCTTGACGAATTTGTAATTAAGAGAAGGCCTAAAAGATTGGAAAATTTAACCCTAGCCCGTGATTCAGTTACTAGTAAGTAAAACTAAGAGAGTGCTTACCAATTTCCTAAGCGAGTAATTTTTGCTGATGGAAATACATGTTTAAGTGCTGCTGGAACATTTCCTGAGAAGGCTGGAAGCACTGAAACACAAGGAATATACTGTTCACAATTTTGCGTTTGGGAGTGGTCATCATGTAAAAAACTTTGGTACTCTTTTTTCTTACGCAAGTAACGTACTTGTTATGAGCATTCTCATTTATTTGCAGATTATTTTTTAATCATATTCACATGAATTCATATAAATGTTGGCTGCAATTGGACCTACCCAATTTAAAAAAAAGGAAACAAAATAGAGGGAAACCATAAACTTTTCACACTGCTAATAAAATTAAAGTTTTCTGGTGGTAGGCTAGGAATGTTGCATTTGATGAATTGATGTTGCAGCTCACTTTGGATATTGGATCATAATTCTCCCACTGAATGCAAGAGAATACAAATGCTTGAACTAACTTCTTAACTTATACCACTTGCATTGTTGAGATGAAGCTCATAACTAAAACCAGAATAATTACATCAATAAAAGTGAACTGAAATGGTGAATAACTAGGTGAAAATACAACGTTGAATGGAAGACAACAGCACCTGGAGTCATTCCTAGTTGATACATTCTTGAAAGAATTCTCTTCTGCAGTATCAGTTGTTGATCCAACCAACTTTGGGGCAGGGGCCCTCCCCATCTATCAGTGGAAAAGTAATGTTCAGATAAAAGCAACAAACAATGAAGAAAAGGAAAGTATGCTTTCATCTTTATTGAGATTGAAGTTATCAGTTCAGAATAACTATGGGAATAAATTCTCTTTTATTATACATTTTGAACTCTCTAGAGATGTAACAAGCTCAGTAGGCCTAAGTTCGTGTTAACACTGACTTTTCTGGATTACTTTTTATTTTCTCTAAGGATATAAGTTACGGATAATGAATCAATACTACACATTAACATGAAACCAAAATCATAATTCACAACAATAAGTAAATATTAAAGTCTGGGGAGAAGGCATTGAAGTAGAATGCTTAAACTAAGTTAGTCATCACTGAGACGTTATTATGTTTGCAGGCAAGCAAAAAGAGAATATTCTAGCAAATTGCATCTCTCCTTTAGTTAATGAAAGCTCACCCGTGTAGATTTCCCATGCGTGACCAAGCAAGAAATGCTGGACCCCCAAAGAAATCATCCAAATCAGAAGTGCTGATATTAAACTTCTGCTTGTTATGCATTTTCATTTCCAACAAACAATATTAGCAGACTAGTTAATTGAAGGAAAAGAAAGGATGTAACTCTACATGAATTCCAGGAAATAAAGAAATACGAAATTCATTTAAGTTTACACATTTATGGCATCCTTTGAATATCGGCACATAATGTAACATATCAAACCATAGTAACTAAAAGATAAAGCAAGTTAAATTGAAGAAAAGAATATATAAAGCACCATGCCAAACCTCTTTCTAATTGTGCTGGCCATATTGAAGCTGGCTCAAAATATGACTTGCCAGAGTTGACAAAGATTTTTTTCTAAGTGAGCATCAGAATCGTAATTATTTGATTCAATACAGACATGTACCAAGAACAAACATGTCAACAGAGAAATATTATATGGACCCACAAATTAAAGACACCATAGCAAGTCTATGGACAAACGAAATAAAGAGCATTGCTTGAATTCCAGGAACGTATTTATGTTTGTTCTTCACTGTTTCCTACTGATAGACATATCAGAAGTAGTGAAGGACCTTGAAGATGGTAAACTAAAAAAAATGATAAGCATCTGAAAAAAGAGGAAAACTGCACATTGATTTGGAATTTGGAAAATAGTTCCAAAGAAATTGTCTAACAAAGTAAGTAAGGCCAACATTACACATCATGCTGGAATTTATAGTTGGCCTCTCATGAAGAAATAAGAGTACTTATGAGAGCACTCATTGGGTTAATACCTTGCCTTACAAACTTCTTCATTTTCTGCTTCAATCTTTCATCAATACAATTATAGCTTAGCCTTTTTTGCTTCATGTTCTCATCATTTACATCTTATGTGAAATTTGTGATTTAATCTGAGAATGGAGGCAGTATATGCAGGAAAAAATCTTGAGTTTTGTAGTTTCTCCCCCCAAAATTAAACTGTACCAGGATCAAGAATCTTGATACCGTCAGTTCAATTCTTGAACCAACATCTCAGTTTGTTGATGATGGTCATCCAAATACAAAAGAAGACAAAACATATTACCTTGAAGACCTTTTGCCAAATAGCTTCTTGTCCAGTGAATGCCAAGGGTAAATTAATACCATGGAGGGCCATCCAATCTATTTCTCTCTCCCATCTTTTCCAGTCCCACCATGCAAATGAATCTTCAATAAGTACAAGTTCAAAAGTTTATTGGAAGTTAGAAGCTACAGAAGCACGTGGCTAAGAGATATATGGGAAGGAGCTTTACAGCTTGATGTAACAGCATTTTGGTAATAGCTCCAAGGAACAGGCCTCTTTACTAATATCCCAGCATTCTGAACACGTGGTAAAGAGCCAGGCTTGGGTATTGAAGATAGCTGTACCCCACCAGTTCTGCACCATGATATATGTGCTCCACACCAATATTTTAAGTACCAATGGAGGGCAGATAGAAGTTCCACGCCAGTGGTTCCACTTATTCTGTTCATCACATAAACATGAAAAGACTGAGTCATCATCAATTATGAATTATTTGCGAGTGTTCTTCAGCCAAAAGTGCCCCAAACATTTCCTTGGCCAATCTAGCAATGATCTAGCCAAATTCAGAAAGGTTTTTAGAACATATATATAGCCATTATCTGTACTATCAACAGACAGCACCATATATTATCAGCATATGACTATAGCTAAGAATTATATAATTGCTCGAGGTTTTACTATTGGATAAAATGTTAAAAGAGGATTATAGGGAATCCTTACAAAATCTCAGAAGACTTTTCTTCACTAGATGAAGGATGATTGCTTATGTTGAAACAAAGTTCCCCACCACACCGTTCCTGTAAAAGAAATAAAAGTAAACTGAATGTCAGACCTTCTCATTTAGATGAACTTGGAAATGAATGAAAACTATGAATGCCCACCTTAAGGATTTGATACAATTGGCGAAGTTAACAACACAACAAGTGCCAAGAATGATCAAATTCCTTTTTGAAATTGGCGCCTACCTAGGATCAAATTCAATAATATATTCTAGATATGATAAACCCTCAACCAATTTATACATCCCAAATAACATGGAATTAGACCAATATAGGATAATAAGCAGTTTCCTTTACTTTTTTTTCTTAAAATAGAAACTCATTGTTAACTAAAATTTAACCCCAATCATGGGTAAAAGAAAGATACTGTTTCTATAACACAAAAAACTATGCAGCACTTGGTAACTCAATTACCATCAATTGAGTTCCTTTATGAATGAAACAAATTAAAACTAATCCCTGAGAAACAAAATGTAGTCACTTCCACAACCTAATATGAATCGCCATGAATGCGTTTTTTTTTTTTTTACCTTGGAAATGATCCTGAACTCAAAACTAGACGAATGCGTAGGAATGAGTCGATTAAGAACTCCATAAGCAGCAGAAAGTTGCACAGCAGCAGGAGCTCTCTCTTTATCCTGAATTTCAAGAAGTCTAGAGATGTACTTCACTCCAATTGTGGAAGAATCACCTGCAATAATCAATAAACAGAAGCAGATTACAGTGGAAATTGAAATCTGGGAAAAATAAGACATGGTTTCGGATTGAAATTGAGAGGAATAGAAGTGGAAGAATCCACAGAGCAAAATTAATAGTGGTTGATGACAGCATTTTCGTGTTTATAGCCATTGCAGATTGAAAGAAGAGACAAAAAATCTTCAAAGGCCGGCAGAGGTTTCAGAATATAGAATGTGTTTGTTCAAATTGAAATGGTAGGTTTCTTTTTTTTTCTTTTTTTTTTCCCAGTTTTGTCAGACGAAACTGACAAATAATCCTAACCGACCGGTTCGCGGGAAATTTATATATTTTGAGATTTTTCTTCCTTTATTTTTTTCCCCCCTTTCATTTTCCCAATTTATCCTAAATATACAATAAAGTTCTTTTATATAATAATGAAATTATATTAACTCAGGCTTTCTAGGCACATAAGATCGTAACCTTTCTTGTGCCCTATAATATTTTTTTATAATATATTTTCTCTCTTAGGATTTATCTTTTTCTTTTAAATTCTATCTTTTATTTGATAAGTTTTATTAATAAAATATATCAAATTAGGAATATTATAGATAGTATTACAGGAGATGTTACAAACTAAACATATCGCTTCCTTGGAACCAAAGGCAAAAACTCCTTTCCCATAAAAAAAGGCAAAAAATTTTCGCCCTTGCCCCTCGATCCTACAGGAGAAAATGATAAAAAATGTAAATTATGATGATTGAGCGACAAGTAACTCATGTTTTCTTAATTATTTCACTTTAAAATGGCTTTAAGTTTTTTTTAGTGCATTCAACAAAGTTTCATTAAGAAATTCAATATTTTTTTTAATTGTAAACATGTACTTTTTTATGAATAATTTATATAGTTAAAAAAATATTTTAAATACGAAAATGCCAATCATACCCATTAGATAAAGAAATTTATTATTGGTTACTACATATTATTTCAATATCTTTAGATTTTTTTGTATATAAAAACTCATTGGGAAAAAATATTTTTTGAAGTGATGTAATTACCTAGCCCAAGAGGGTTAAGTGTTGTGGTAAATAGTTCTAGAGGCCCCTATTTGTGATTTTGGAATGTTAAGGAAAAAAGTCTTGAGGTGTATCCAAAGAAGACTTTTAATTTAGGAGTGAACTTTGCATGACTTATTATGTTTAAGATGTAAATTTTAGAAATTCAGATATTAATATCTTGATTAAACTGAACGTCAATTCATTCCTTGTTATCAAAAAGGCCCAATGCCTCGCTCTCAGAGCACCCACTAAATTGCCTTACATCAAGTGGATGACGTAAATCATATTGATCGTTCATTTATTCCTTTCGTTCATTCATTTCACAAAGGTGAGAGGGAGGGGAACGACAGAGTCTTATAGTGAACTAACGAATCGACTCTCTAAGGTTTGAAGCCGTTATTTGAGGTACGAAATAGATAGTACGGTGGTAAAAGACCTCCATCCTTGCTTCTGATGTATAGAATTTTGATTTCAATTTAAAGATTGAACCTAAGGCTTAACTTTTTATTCATTTTATTTTGGGATTTTGTGCTTAGGATTGCTCTATTAATTTTTAGGTGCATGATTCAAATCTGTTTTTTTGGGCGTTTTAAGGTAAGAAATATAGACCTTCTGATTTTTATGAACCATTCTATTCTTCTAACAAACATGTGAGTTTGAGTATATTTGGCACTGTGCAAGTTTTAGCAAATTATTTTGGTATGAAATGGAATGAGCAAGTTCGAATTATTTTTTTATGTGAAGAGTTTTATCTATAAAATTGTGTTCGTAAAGTTGAGTTTAGAGTGTTTATTAAAATATTGCAAATGCCAAAGTTAAATGTGTTGTTTATGTGTGAGGCTTGTGGAGGGACATGTTCCAACTTGTGGCCGGCTAGAGAAATGTTATACCTAGTATTTGTGTATATGTCAGCTAGAGGATGTTATACCTAGTACCTGTGTGGCATTTTCTTAACAGGTACAATAGTTATAAACTGATATCAGGTACTGTTGAGTCTTGTGCATTTGAGCCTCCATTTGTTGGGAAAATATTGTGAAAGTGTTATCTTTATAAATATTTATTTGTTTAGAACAGTTTTTTGTTTATCCAATGAATTTTTTTTTTTATGTGTTAAAAGTTTTTAGGTGATTAGATATAATTTTTGTTAAAATGGTATTGTATGAAGTTCTGATTATCTTAAAATAAAAAGTTAAAGATGTTTTGCAGATTTTCTACAAAAAAGTTTAGATATACTTAAAAGTTTAGATATACTTAAAGCTCATATTAATTTGTAATTGATTTTAAATCGTTAAAAATATATATATTTTTGCTACCGAACTTCTCATGAGTTCGCTTACAAAAGTCAAATAGAAGATGTCAAAGTTATTTAATATAATTATTTAGTTTGTTTAATTATATTTTTTTTTCTCTTATTTCTCTCTCTCATTGTTTTTGCTCTTTTTAAGTAAAGCTCGAACTGCATTGCCCCTTATTTACTAAAATAAACCAGAGAGATTGTAATACTTTATATGAATCGTTTTAAATAATATAAGTATTTTCTTAAAGAAATCATTGCTTCGTTGAGTTCAGTACCTTATTTCATTATTAAAATGTACCCTTAGACGTTTCGACGCTATTTGAGTGGCTACAAATTTTTTGTATGTAAAAGTATTTTTTTTTTTAAATAAGCTCGTTCTCATATGGTTTATATTTCTTACTGGGTTAGTATAGCTCACCTTTTTACACATTTTGCAGATCAGTTTGAGGTATGAGTCGAAAAAGAATCTTGAGATAATAAGATCGTAAGTAGGAATTTTAATTAAATCATTTTTTATGAAAACTTTGAGGCACTTCATTTGTTACTAAGGAGTTTATGAATTGTTGTGCATAACTTTTTTAAGGTTCAATGTCTTTGGAGTTTTCCTCACAGATATTGTCGTGTTACATGTCCAGATTTAGAGCATGACAAGTAAATACACTATTATTTTCTTAATACACGAAAAGTATTTCTTAGTTATTTGCATGAAAATACACAAAAAGTATTTCTTAATTATTTGCATGAAAATTCACTATCACTTGAAGTAGGATGGAGAGATCAAAATAATGTTATATATATATATGTCTATTGAGGAAATATATTTTTAAAATATATGACAAAAATATTCATTTGAGTTTTATAATCTATATATAATATAAAACTCAAATAAATTTCAATAATTTGATGTTTGCAGAATTTGTATATATCCCTCTAAAAAAGTTGTTATGCGAGTCCTCTTCATTTTTTTAAAAATTAAGAAATAATGTATGATTTGAGAATACTCATTATACATGTAATATAAATTTAAAAATATTTTTAAAATGATTTAATATATGTCAATCTTTTCCTTCTGCATAAATTTACATACTGCATGCGTTTTTAAACCATTATTTAATTAAAAATTCTTCATTTTCTCTATCTTAATCTTTGAAATAACTGAAATTTAAAATTAGTAAAAATTAATGGTGAAACGGAAGAAAAAGAAAGAAAGTTATCTAGAAAAGTGATGTTTAAAAGCCGGTTTGATTTAAGGATTTTGATGTGAAAAAAAAAATGGATAAAAAAAATTAAATTTTAAAAAAATTAAAATTCATATGTCGTCAAGGGAGGAGGATTGATTTAATTTGATAACAGCTTTTCTAAAAAATAATATTTTAAAAGGAAAAGACAACACCAACCTTGGTTGACTTTAAGTAGAACAAAAAATTATTTGCGCATAGGTTTTTATTGATTTGTATTGTCTTGTAGTGTGGTTTAAGTTCATGTTTGTCTTTGATTCTTTTGAAGATCTTGGTCCTTTGCATTCAACATTCAGTACTTTTAGTTTTTTTTTTCTTTCAACTAAAATATTTTATTCCTTTTTAGATGATATATAGTAATATTTTAATATTTTTTATAACTTGATATTTGAGAATTATCGACTAATTTAAAAAGGATTGAGAAGTACCATTATCATTAATTAGTTATTAGCAATATTCTAACGAGACAACTCTCGTATGATAAATATTTGATAAAACTAGTCTAAGAGTCTGCACTATGCATGGTAGATGTATTTTATATTTTTTAGAGAAATATTAAAAGAAAATCAAAGTTATATTATATGTATTTTTCTAAGATAATTTTCTTAATTTATATGTTACTTTACATTTTTGCGAAAGTAAATAAAATTAAAAAAGAAGTCAATTATTTTTTAGGAAAAAGAACATAATTATTATAAGCCTAAATAATCTATAAGAAGAAATAACCTAGCATATAAAAAGGTAGATACTTTTAAGGGAAAAACAAAATACAGAAATGTTTGTTTCTTTTTTAGGGTGATTTTGTTAGAAATAAAAAACAGAAAACTGAGTTATTATTTAAAAAAAAATGTTAAATTTAATAATGTGAAAATGTTACAAATTTAATAAATTTATTAAAAAAAATAGAACCAAGATCTTACCTTGTGAATACATAATATTATATTTTTGAGAAAAATAAAAATATTATTTAATAAAAGTGAAAAGTATTATATAACAACACACCCAAAAAAAAACTAACGTATAAAAAAAATGAAAGAATTTAAAAAATATCTAAAAATTCATAATACTTTTTGGGAAAAAAAATCTCTCTACTCCTCTTCCTAACCCTCCTCACCCCTAACTAAGAAAAAAAAAAAAAAAACATATTCCTCTCCTGCCCTCCCCCAAAAAGAAACTCTTCCCTTACCCATCCCCCCGCCGAGTCAGCTCCTATGACGCTAGCTATGCCCTACTTGGTCCCCCGGCATGTCAAACCTAAAGCTGGATGAAGACTTTACTTTCACTCCTAAGAAAAATGCAAAAGAGACAGCTGAGGGAAGGCCCGCGCACCCTTACGCTTGCTTTGCAGTACGAGCCTTATACAGAGCCGCACTCCTTTCATTTGAATATGATTAGAAGAAGGGGGCCGCCCTTAAAAAAAAACATGAACTCTCCCCTTCTCCCCCTCCCAACCCCTAAAAAAAAACCCTATTCCCCACTTCAACCCCCGCCCCCCCAACCCCCGAAAAAAACCCCTCTTCCCCATTCCCATCTCTACCTCCACGCCTACCCAAAAAGGAAAAAAAAAACCCTCTTCTTCCCCCACCCCAACCCCTAAAAAAAAAAAGAAATCCACCTCTTTCCTTACCCCCATCCCCTCCCACCCCCCCACCTCCCCCCCGAAAAAAAAAGAAAAAAAAAGAAGAATCCCCTTTCTATATCATCCCACCCCTAAAAAAAAATCCCTCTTCCCCACCTCCTTCCGGACAAAAAAAATTGAACGAAATAATGTGTGTAGTTGAGTGAAGTTGTGTAGTAGACAATTTATAAGATGTTTAAATATGAATTATATTTGGATTGAATGATATTTGATTCAGTAATATAATATTTAGTGGGATTTATTAGTGGAGTTAAAAATATAATTAAAATAATATGTTAAAGAAAAATTTTTGATAAAAAAAATAAATTTAAAAAAAATGTATAAGAATTAATTAGAAAAAAAAAAAAAAACTAATACTCTTCGCTACTCGTAAAGACCCTTGTCTTCCCCCTTTCATCTTAACCCTAAAACCTACTCCTAATATATACAAAAAAATTCAATATAAAAAAATTCTATAAAAAAAAACTATGATTCATTCCCTTTAAGCTTTTTTCCGAACTTCTTTTGGTCTGAGACTAACGAAAAATAACTAAAAAAAGTAACTTTGACACAATTATATTAAAGAAAGAGGTTTAACTTAAATAAAAAATAGATATTTAAATACTAAAATAAACGTTCATATATTAATTAGAGGGAAAAGGAAAATAATAAAATTATAGTAAAAAGTTTTCCACAATTTTTTTTAAAGAAAAAGCTTTACTTACCTATAATAACATTTGCTTTTTTTTTTATTTTTTTTTATGCATGTGATAGTATGATGACGCCTCCATACCTGTAAATGCCCCTGCCTTCCCTACCTCCATCCCTTCCTTCTTAACCATTAAACTTACCCCAGTACACCCCTCCCTTACCCCCCCCCCACCCCACTACAAGGAAAGAAAAAGAAGAAAACATATATTACCTTACCCCTTCACCACATATCCTATTAAAAAGACAATGCGAGAAAACCTTAATTTCTTCTACCTCCTAATTCCCTTCTCCCCCAAACCCAAAAGAAAAAAGAAAAAAACAACCTACTCCCTATCCCTCACACTCCATGTTTTATTTAAAACCGATTCAAAAGGCCTTAATTTCCTAATTATGTTAAATAAAAAGCCTTTACCATAACTATATTTACTTCATTTTTTTTTTTGCATCTAATCAATATAAAAAATATATTAGTATACTTATGATAATGCTCTATAAAAATATTTAAATAAAACTATGTAAATAAAAATAGAAAGTAATATTAGAAAAAGATAAATAAGAAAAGTAAAACAATTTAATTTTAAAAAAGAAAAAATATATAAAGACTAAAAAAAAGACTGAATATTTTTTACTATGAGGATATTCGTATAGGATTGATTCGTGTTTCAGTTTTAATCTAATTAAAATTTATATGAGAGATAAGAATAAGTGATAACGACTAAGAAGAGTTAGAGATCTAATAGGAAGTTTAAAAATTTAGAGGTCGATAAATCTAACTCGGGAATCTATATGTATAACGCAAAAAAAAAAAAATTATTATTTACCCCTCATCTTCCCTACTCTTTCTCTCTCTATGCAATTTTTCTCTAACTTCTCTCTACTCCTTATCCACTCTAAAACTGAAAAATCTTTAACATTGAACTTATATTAGAGGTAGATATGGATCATTATGAAGAATTTGTGCAAGAAAATATCGATTTAGATGTAAGAAAAGTTGAAATTATTTTTTTTTCGGCATTGACGCTTGGATCGCCCAGAACAGCAACCCGGACATAAACGGATCGCCCAGATGGCCGACCCGAGCCCCAGTTTTTTTTATATATATTTTTATTTTTAAGGAAGAAAGAATTTTTTTAGGTATTCGAAAATTTGAAACATGAATAACTCTGCAATCGGATGTCCGTTTAATGCATATGACCAGTCATTTCGAATGGTTCTCGTAAAGACAAACGCAATGGCATCACAGAAAAAGTCGTTTTTAAATGTTGGTTTTTAAAATTTTTGTTTATTACACTGATTTTACAATTTTATTTTTAATATGAAATGTGTTAAGATTTTAATTATTTCGTACTATATCGTAACAGAAAGACGTAGATTCGATTAGTTGCAAATAAATATCTGTGATCCACGTATTTTTCCGGTTTCAAAAATTCTTCAAATGTATTTGGATCTACATCGTTATGTTATTTGGATCTATTTGCATCTTCATTGTGCGTTATTACTAATTCACAACTTTACGGGCCAAGTATCCTATGTGGCAGATAACACCTTGATTGTGCATTATTTGCCACATCATCCTTTCATTTAATTAAAATTGGTAAGAAGATTGGAACATTGACCTCATAGAAAATAACATAGAAATATTATTACAATAACCATGAGATTTTATTTAATAATAAAATATTTACCAACTTCAATCATTTAAATTTTTAATTAGAGCAAAAAGAAGATTGCTCATCTGTTTAATTTTCAAATTGGTGCCGTAATTTTTTAGTTAATAAGAGAGAAAATATTAGAAAATTACAAAAACGTAAATTAAAATGAAAATAGGACTTTTTTGTAGAAATGTTTGATGGAAACCACCTAAGGCTTTCCATCGCGTAGATCTCAAAAAAATACACAAAATGCCCACAAGAATCATCTCAATCAGACGTATGAGCGCAAAGTTATATCCCGTCAAAGTTTTCGACTATATGAGACAATTTTTTTGCCCAAAAATGCGTCCGGATCACTTTTTCGGCGATGCCATTGCGATTATCTTTACGAGAACCATCAAAACAAGTGGTCATATACGTGAAACGGACCTCTGATCCCAGAGTTATTCATGTTTCAAGTTTTGTAAATACTTACAAAAATTCTTTCTTCCTAAAAAAAAAAAACCAACTGGGGCTCGGGTCGCCCATCTGGGTGATCCGCTCATGTCTGGGTCGCCGGTCCGGGCAATTCGAGTGTTAGTACCCAAAAAAATAATAATTTCAACTTTTCTTACATCTAAATTGATATTTTCTTCCACAAATTCTTCATAATGTTCCATATCTACCTCCAATACAAATTCAATGTTAAAGATTTTAGTTTTAGAGTGGAGAAGGAGTAGAGAGAAGTTAGAGGGAAATTGTGTAGAGAGAGAAAGAGTAGGAAAGATGAGGGAAAATAATGAATTTTTTCGCGTTATACATATAGATTTCCGTGTTAGATTTATCGACCCCCAAAATTGATAATTATAGTCTCAGTCAACTCTTATAAAATATATCTAAAAATTTTAAAAAATTAGACCAATCAACATTTTTATAATTAATTAAAAAATACAAAAAATTAGAAATTTTAGTTTAAAATATTGAAAGAATGAGAGTGCTATAATTATTCGAATATAACAGTGTTAGGAATCCGTAAGTCATAATTACTTTCGCTGAAAAAAAAAAATCTTGAAACAAAAATATTTCTCAAAATTAAGAAGACAAATAAAACAAGTAACCTAATTGAAGAAAAATATAAAAGAAAAATAAGATATAAAATTAAGTGGAATTTTCTTTTAAAAAAAGGAAAATTAATAGAAAATTGATTTCAATTTTATTCAAATTGAAGAGGCTATTTATGTGGAGATTTCAGTCAACAAGCTTTAGTTATTTTCTTGAATTTGAAAATGTTTATCTTTTCAACCGTTATTTATTAGTTAGAATAATTTTAATAAACAAAATTTTTTATAACCAATCAAAAGTTTTTTATTAAAAAAAAATAAAAAATTCTAGACTAAACAAAAATAATCAAAATTAATATTAAAATTTTTAATTAATTTAATAGATCAAACTTCTTTTCAACCAATCACATTATTAAAAATTAATTTAAGAAATAATTAACTTAATTATATAGCGAGATTTTTGGGATGATAGAAAAAAATTGGTTAAAATTCAAAATTAATATTATATTTTTTAATTAATTTGATAAACCAAACTTCTTTTCAACCAATTACACTATTAAAAATTAATTAACAAATAAAAAATTCAAAAAATTAATTTAATGTCTTTAGAGTTTGAGGGAGCTCTAGAACTAAAAACACCCTTTTCAATATATATATATATATTATATTTATACTTAAACATAAATCACTCAACATTGATAATTTACTATATGTGTCTTTGTATTTATGAATTTATGAGAAAAAAAGACTTTAATTTGTATTTATGCACATCAAGAAATATTGCAGGCCAAAGTAAATATAATTTTATGATAAGAGTTTTATCAAACAATTCATTTATATTTTAATTCACATCTTTGTGATTTTATTTTTTGGAGAATATTTAATGCAACACTTAATTTTAAAAGTGCAACACTCAAAAGTTCAAAAGGTTTATTTTACTCTTAAAAAATTATTGGAGCTCTCCTCATTTCCTCCAAACACTAAAACTAAAATTCATCGGTTTGTGATAATTTTAACTATTTTGAGTTGATATACATGAGCATGTATACATAACCGATGCATGGGTCTTGAAAACATCGATTTATAGGTAAAAATTTCATCGCAAAATAAAAAAATTTATGATTTTTTTTTTAAAATTTTGGATGTTGGCTATACTAATTTCCAAGGAGCTTGTTCGCAGTGCCCCTCGTTACTACAAGGGCATTTTCCCTTTTTTTATTATTTACAAATTAACACAATTCATTAAATAATTTAAACATAATAAATACAAACTAAAACAAGTTAACATAAATTAAACAAATAAAACATTATAACAATTAAAGTTGGCTCGACTTGAATTTGGCGCTGGATCAGGAGAGTCGCAGCTCACCCCTGGTTGCTAGCTAGAGGCACCTTCACGGCACATCTAGTCAGCGGCTAGACGTGAGTTGTGGCTCCTCTGGTCCATCAGTAAGGGTGGCCTTTTTTGGGTGCAAATTTTGATATATATATATATATATATATATTTCAAATCTAGACGATTTGTTTAAATTTTTAAATCAGTAAAAAAGAAGAAAAATACTTAAAGATTGATGTACTAAGTTTTGTGAAAAAATACATTGTATAATGTTACTAATTTGAAGATTTGAACATGGAATTTTGAGAGAATTTTAGAGTTGGAGAAGGAAAAAAAATTAAATTAATCTTTTGATGTTGCAACTTTAAATTAGTTGTTGTCTTAAGCAATTTTCTATTTTTTTAATAGAAGAATAATTTCTAATAATTTTTCAAGTTCTCCAAGACAATTTTTTCCCCAAAAAGGAACTGTAGAAGAAGTTTTTCTTCCGTTACAAAATTATTGCAAGTTCTAGTAAAAAGGGTACAGGCCTCGATGGAGAATTTTTATATGGGCTAGGCCTACGAGGGGCCTGCCCTGGCTTTAGATTATTTCTCCCTTTCATGGTACCACCAATGAGCCAAGCCCATTTTGAAACAACCAAAATTGTTTTTGTTTTTTTTTCTTTTCATAAAAAGAAATAGAAGAATTGTTAGACTCAAAAATAGTTGTGGGATTAAGATGACTTCAAGGCGCTTTACAATCATGCTTTTTGTGAGGCTCCTTTCACTCCACCAATACTTTAATGTGCAATTGGATTTAACGAAATATCTTCGAGGATACAATGAAGCCTATGTTTGAGAGTGTCTTGCATTTTCGATATCAAATCATAGAGTTACCAATACTTCAAATATATGAGAGCCTTCTATGATATTGAGAGACTATATAAACATAATATAAGCTAATGAGACTTGGTGAACAAAGACCTTCTGATTATTTTATAGATAGTCTTACACCTCTAATTTAAGGTTATAGTTCTTTAGCTTACAATTATATTTATATTAAATGAACTTTCATGAACTATTTTATAACTACTATGAACATTCATAAGTGATACATTAGATATATCCATTAGTTAAGTTCCAAGAACCTTTATGATTCATATATAGAATAAAAGAGAAGGGAGGACAACCTTTTGGAAGAATAATTATTTGATTATCTCATATAGGCACCTAGTATCCAAGAGTACACAGATTCAGATTCCGCTTTACAGAGCGTCTATAGAGAGCCTGTTCTAAAGCTTTTTTAATATGAAGCCACTTGCAAGAGTTGAACTCTTGACTTTGTATTAACATTAGCAGTGCGTTTACCAACTGTCGCAAAAAAAAAAAATATAATTCTACTCAAAACTTTCTAAAAAAATAAAAAAATATTTTAATAAAAAAAAGTTGTGGACATGACAGAGTATGCCACTTAACTTAACCCCCAAATTGCTTTAATAAAAATACTTTCTAATATTAATTTTACAGTGTGGATTCAATAATTGAGAAAAAAAAAAAGTACTTTCAATAATACTTTAGTAGGTAGAATTATATATTGCATTTGATGTTCCAACTTTTTTTGGCTAAATATTTGATGTTCCAACTCATTCGGCACATAACCTTCCCCAAAAGGCAAATCTTGCTTTCATGTAAAGAAATATATGTATACTACTAGTGAAATGTCTTTAAATGATATAAATATAAAAAAAGTAGGATATTTTTTAAAAATTAGAAATATATCTAGAAAAATCGACTATCTTTTATTTAAAGTATTCATATTCATAAGTTCTTATGTTTAAGTGCCTTCTTCTTGTATTTTAGTTACGTATTTTCCTTTATAGTTTACCTTAGGTTAGGGAAATACTAGAAAAGATCAAGCAAGATGTACAAATTTTTTAGGGTAAACCCTAAACCAAGTGCTTTCAAGAAGCCATTTATGTGATACAAAGATTGATGATGGAAAAGGATTAGAAACCATTTTTTTGTGCCTACTTTTAAAGCTTTTCCTCCTTCACGATGGCTATTTTATTAGGTTAGTTCATCCATTCATTTACTCATTCATATGCCCCACAAGAAAAGCAAAATGAAACACTCCCACCTCCTTTACGGATACATAATACTCAGAAGTGCATAACTTTTCATACTTATGAAAAGTGATTTTTTTTTTTTTTTAAATTTGTTATAAGTTATTTTGACAAATGATTAATGCCTTGTATTCCTTGGTATATTATTTTTTTAGTTGTTATTATTAGGAAAAATTAAATGAATATTTTGGCCTTTAAAGGTAGACCAATTTTATTACTCGCTCTACATATGTTCTTAGTGATTACAATCTCTAACTTGCTAAATTGTACGCAGTTTGCTTCTAGTTTACCTCAAACTGTTTTCTGATTTGGTAGTATTTGTCTCATCTGTTATTAGTGTAAACTTTGTTATGTTAATATATTTGATGTTTTCTTTATAAAAAAAAAAAAAGTTTCCTTTTAGGCCTATATGAAATAGAGACTATTTTTTGTTGTTTTGTATTTTTTAAGAATCACAATGGTTAGGAAAAAAATTATAAGATCAAGATATAAAATTGGTCTAACTTTAAACACCTAAAATATTATTATTATTAGATGATTTGTTTTGAAGTTGATTAAAATTCATAATTGAAACATTAAATTTAGAAGTTGGAATAGTGTGGAAAGGGACAAGACATATGTCTTGTTTACATGGATATTCCGAATAATATAAGCCTCAAACCCTTTAGCATTGCTACTTATTTATTTCCAAATTTGTGATGAAGATTTTTTGTGACATCAATACAATATGTTCCATGCTTATAAACTAGATATGCCAAAACAATGGTCCTTGTAATAAGGACACAAAACAAAGAAATCAATTATATTAAAAGTTTCTCTATCTATCTATCTATCTATACTCAAAAGTTATCTTTGTAATTAAAGAAGGATACATGTGCTATAAATGAATTGAAATATATCCATCATTACTATAAATAAATTAAAGGTGTATTAACGATACGAGACGTAGAAAGATTTCACAATTCATTCTACTTGAGATTTTTTCAAATTTTTATTTATTGAAAAATCATTTAGTTATTTTGAATAATTTTTATTTGTTCTTTTTCAAGTAGGTAAAGTTCATTGATCTTTTGCAAAAAAAAATAAAAAATTATTGAATATGAATTTATATATTTAGTAATAATGAAGTATTTAAAAACTTTATATATAGTTCAAATATTATTCGAAACAGTTGAAGTTTACGTGTACTCTAATATAACTTCTATTTATTTCTTTTCCAACTTCAACTCTTTGAAAAATGAGTCAAGAAGAGTATGAAGATGTTGTCCTAATGGGGAGGAGTAGGAAGCAAAAGGCTAAAGAGGAGAATGACTCAGCTACCAAAAAAAGGAAATGGAGAAAACAAGTAACAAAAAATGATGAAAATGAAGACCAAAAAATTCATGAATAGATTTCTTGCTTATGTTTAAAATTTAAATTAATTTTTTTCGACAAATAAATTTTAAATTAATTAAGAACAATGTATATTAGTCCCATATGGTTTTCCTTGTTTGCTAGTTTTTCTTCTACATCATTTTGTGCACCACTCTCTCTACCATTTTCCTTTTATAATATATTTTTCTCTTAATTCTTTGGTAGGGGTGAGACATTTACTTCCCTCCATTTAGTTGGGGTGAGAAGCAGAAAATAAATAGTTTTTATTATATATAATTTACTATAATATCCATTGTACAAAGTTAAGAATGTTATATATATATATGGGATATAAGTTTAGTTGAGGATAAATTTGTAACTGACTTTTTATAACATTATTTACGTCTCAATCTGTCCGTTTTGGAAAAGGCTAATTTGCTTACACCGAAGGGAAGAGCTTCCCCTCCTTATTTACATTCCCTCCATTTTACTTTGCAACCAAACGACGTAATCATAAGACTTAGGGTATTCCTGATTTACATTCACTTGTATTCCCCTCTTTGATTTCACCCCATAATTCGAAATCATAAGACTTAGAGTTTATCTTTTTTTAATAAGTTTTATTAATAAAATATATTAAATTAGAAGGAGTATAAAGAATGGTATATAAAATGGTGCAGCCGACCGGTTTTTCTTTATGCCCCTATTTCATTTTCAAGAAATAAAAATGGTTAATAAAATTACATTAGTTACTTTACTTGGCATGGGGGAAAAGAGGAAAACAAGAATTAATGAAATTATCAAATAAATGATTACAAGGATAATATAATTTTGTAGTATTTTTTTTTTTGGAGAAAAAGATAATAGTGTAGTAACAAAAATAGGATAAATTTTCTTTTAAACAAAAGCACTAGTAACCTTTTTCATATTCTAAAACATAAAATATTAAGAAAAGAAGAGTTTCTTAAAGCAACATAGTTGTATTCAAATGGAAGACTTTGTTACTTGTGGACTTAGAATGTCAATAGATTAAGGTAGCAAAGCAACAAGGATGGATGTTCACCAAATTTTAAAATAAAATTCCCAAAGTTATCCAAACATATCATATTCTATATTCATAGAACAAATCACATGCAATATATACAACTTCTAAAGCCATTATAGTGATAAAGAAGATGGTACAGTTCAAACCTACCAACTTACAAGAAAATCATAATTTTCTTTTTTAATTTTGAGAGCTGTTTAATTAATTCAAATTCGACTTTTAAAATACTGACAGTATTTGACTTTTACTAAAGGTTAAGGTCTAACTTAAGCATTTTATGGTGCCATTCGCAATATGGATATTCATTGTTCTAAACCTCTAAATTAAAAAATTATAAATTTTATTTCTCGGTATGAAACTCTTTATCATTATCAATAATTTTTCTTTAATGGTTCAAAAGTAAATTTCTACTCTTTTTATTCAATATTTTTTAATTGGTTTATATTTGTTTGTCAATAGCACTGTCTGGTATGAATGAATGCCGTCTTCAAAAGCATTGCTTTCACAAGCAGCTAATCTAATTAATAGCCATTAATTCTAATTAAGAAATATAGTCTATTCAAAAGGAGTTATGGAAGATTTAAAAAAAAAAAAAAAACGTTATGGAATGGAAGATATTCTAGTCTTTTCCTTTGAAGAGTGGTTTCATTTGGATTGAATTTCATCTCAAAATTTAATAGAAATTTTTCGCTTTAAATTCTACTACTTTTATTAATGAGATTCTAAACGGGTTCTCAAGACAAACTTGTAAAATAGGAAATAGATAAAAGAATTGGGTTGACACCCTATTTTAACTTCTATGCCTAAGTCAAAAAGTGATTTTGGCAGAATACTGATAAAGTAAGTATAGAATATCTTATACAAAGTAAACAATAATTTATTTATACTTGTGAATTTCCCGATATAAGATTTTAAGAAAGTGAATTGTTTGACTCCTTTAAATCTTTCTCAAATCTTTGAGATTACATATAAGAAATGGGACTTTAACTAAGTTTGTAGGTTATTTCTTAATTACAAAACATATTGATCGAATCCATTAAGCTTAATTTAAGCCGAATGAATTGTTTTCATCAACTATCTTGTATTTATTATATTATAAGCACTAAGTTTTTTACTAAACTCAAAATAAATTCTATCCCATCAAACTCTATTATTAATTCTTGTTTCTCTGCTTAATTCTTCTTTTTAGTAATTAAGTTTGGCAGTGGATAACACTTTGAAAGTGCACCAAAATATTGTTTGCTGCATAATATCATCTTGTCCAAGTGTATGTCTACCAAAACAACATGTTTTGCCTACCACTATGGTGGTAATCAAGGAATGGAGAAAAGGGTTACATAAATTTTAATCATTTCTTAATTACTTCAACTTTATGTCTTGTTCTTAAATTATCTTGTCGACTATAAATATATTCTCAAATATTTCTAATAACTAGCTTTCAATTATTTTAGAATGTTCTATAATTACATCTTATAATTTAACTTTATTAAATTATTTGACAAACGACTCTCAGTTTACTTTAATGTTATTTTCTGTTTATTGATATCGTTAAAAACAAACAATACAATATAAAATAATTGTGTCCCTCCTCAACTCGAAGGAAAAAATATCATTTAAATCGGGCATTTGTGTGCCCGGGTCAAGTCCCCGCATAAGTCATACTCATCAGGCTTAAGAAATTTCATCCCTTTGAACGCGCGCAATCAAAATATAAGTTTACTTTACCAATTTAAACCCATAAAAAAGCATTTTGACTTTTAAAGTATCCTCCTTTGTTCATCTCTCATGCATAAACAAATTTAACTATTCCAACATGTCAACTATGGAAAATTTATTTTCTCATTCAAACTGCTATTGTTTCAACTGATTATTTTTAACAGCAATTTGTTAAACCAACTTCAAAATCTTGCAAGAAAGTAATGTATTTGTTTCGCCCTAAAAAACATTTTTAGGAAAGAAAATTGATTTTTGACTGTGAAGCTTTATTTGAGTGACAAGAGTTGATGCCTCCTAATCAGAAGGTAGGGAATTCAATTCTTACATTCTACAAGTTATTGCTATTTTTTATTAGGTTTATTTTTGCATATATAAAGTTTATTTATACCCACAATAATGTGTCTCCTTTTGTACTAAAAATATTGATATTCAATCTTGGAGGGAAGAAAAAGTAATAATTTTATATATTATTTTTCAAATAACTCTTCAAAAAGATATTAAAATTCAAAAAGTATTGATATGTGATATATTTAGTCTTTTAATGAGTGCTATTTCTTTTTAACTGAATTAGAGAGTTGCCCTCCATGACATTGTCTCCATCCATGCGTGAGCTTCCTTTTCTTGGTGCCAACTTCCATAACACAAGCTTTTAGATTTTGTTTGCAAACTATTATTGTAAACAATTCAGTCAAAATCAAAGAATAGACCATGGGGAAAACTTTAGCAATAAGTTTGCAAATTCTAATTAGGTCAATATTAAATAAAAATTTTTTAAAAAATAATAATTATTATTGATCTTCATCATGGTAATCAACAAAAGAAACAACAATAAGTACCCAATTTAAAGGCAATTATCAAAGATTAAATGGATGAACTTTTCATCCACTTCACCATGTTACAATCCAATAATATCCCAAAAAACATACAATATTTTAATGGCTCTTCAATGTTACAAAACTCCATTGTCAAAAAAAGAAGAAAAAAAAAGTCATAATAAAACTCTTTTACTATTATTCCCACTAGGATTTTTTAGATGGGACAAATCAATAGAAACCTATCAAATGAATTATTTCACTAATTTAAGGTTATTCAACAATTTTTGTGGTCCAAGAATGCCTTGATGTGGACAAAACTTGCTACTCAAACATAGAACAACAATGTTGTTTTTATCTTTTTCTTTTCTTAAACCCAAAATATCAATCATCCCTTTTATTGCAATTTTTTTGAATTATTTGTTACAAATAATGGAGAGCCTTTCCATACATAGCGAACATAGACATGTGCTAAGATAGACAAAAAGAGAGATCTGCTACAACCCTAAACCAACTTCCTTTGATCAGCTAATAAACACTAATCATAGTAATTACTACCTAATACCTAATCTAGAACCAACTATACGAGTTTGCAATAGCATATCATATATACGAGGTATGTCATGAGGAGATATTTTGGATTACTAATAATATTATTATATTAGTGGCCGGAAGTCTTGTTCAAGTTGATAAGAGTTCATTTCTTTCAAATGAGAAGTTGAAAGTTCGATTCTTGTTTAAATATGTAAGATTTTGTACGTTTAAATGATTACATAAAACTTGATAAAGGAAAATACAGTAAAAAATAGAGGATAAATCTCTCGCGAGACAAGAGTCCAAAGTGTCTTTCATTTAAAAGCCTAAACTATTGCCAACTTCGACGAGTTAAATATTTTGTTTATATAAATTTTAGTATATTATTTATAACATTATATGTAACGTTTAATCATGTGCCACGATAGTCCATATATTATAGTGTTACAACTAGAATCCTAATTCTTCTCTAGAGATGGCAACAAGAAGAGTTTTGACCTACCTAGATTTTGAATAAAAATTTAGAAAAATATAGAATTGTCCATTTTTCCTAAGAAAGAGAAAAGAATAAATTCTTGAAAAAAATCTAGAAAACTTAAATAAATTAGAAAACTATTTGATTTTTAATTTTTATTTTAAACCACCTAATCTGCCTACTTCTAAATTTTTTGAAAACTTGTGCCAGTCTTACTGACCCGGATATCCAAGATTAACAAATTAGGCGGTCAACCCGTTAAAACTAATTCTGGACCTGAAGTCTGAATTAACTCAAACTAGGATTCGTGGGTTAGCCCATTTGCCATCCCCTTAAGCTATTCTTCCCTGAGGTTTGAGTAGTACTGTCAAAAAGGATCTAGGCTCGCGGACTGATTCAAACCTCTCGTAAAGTAGACAGATATGAATTTCTAAAATTAGATTTGTCAAAAATCAACTCGGACAAGACATGCTCGTTTTAAGTGCGGGCTTTTGCAGTCTGGTCCGATCCGAATCGTGACTTGCCTTTTTATTTTGTTTTTTTAAACATTATTTAGGTATTATTAATGTGTGATTATTTTATTTCATATTTAGATATTAGTGTAATTTTATGATTAGTTGAATATTTTTAAAGAAAATTAAATTTTAATAATTTTTAAGGTTAAAAATAATTTTTTTCAAAAAATATGTATTATTTATGTGTAATTATTTTATTTCTGATTTAGAAGTTAGTATAATTTTTATAATTAGTTAAATATTTCTAAATAAAATTAATATTTAATAATTTTTATTTAAAAAGGTCCGTGAATTGGCCCGTTTATTAGCAGGCTAGCCATAATCAAATATGAATTATATGAATTTCGATCCGTTTAAAAATGAACCCGACTTAGATTAGACCATTCGGCCGTTTTACCATACTAGTTTTGAGTACGAAGTGAAGGCAGCATTATTCTCATAATCCTTTTGGCATCAACAGTATGAATACCAAACATGATAGAAATTGACCAAATCGGTGACTGACCGGGCCTCTCTCTCTCGCTCTCTCGCTCTCTCGCGGGTTCACATCAAGAAATGAAGCAACTTGTGTGTACAACTTTTTTGAACAAAATGTCATTTTCACCCTCTAATTCTCTTTCAAATCTGCGGATCCCATGAATTGAAGTCCACCAAGAGTAACCTTAATGTCTGAAAGTAAGAGGGGTAAAGTTTGTTCTCTTCAAAACTCTTCAGCTGTCTGTCTTCCTTCGCAAAGGTTCCATCAAGGCCGACTACTTAAGCAACCTTGTAGCTCCTCCTTCTCCACTCCCTAAACATCAAGCTGCACATCAGTTCCATTTCTTCCCCTCCCCCCACACAATCCGGGATCCGTATGCTTCCCTTTCTCTCTCTAAAGGATGATGCCACATCTTCAAACTTGCAGCTCAAGCAACATTTTCGAATCAAACCATGATCATCATACCAGGTATGAATCAGCTTCCCTGCTTTCACAACCAAGCCTTCCCTCAATTCCTTCCCTTACATCACAACTTCATCACCAACAGTACCAATTCCCATTTGTCAGCCACCAGTGCATATTTACTCTAAAGGGTCAGGGTTCTTACATATCTTCTCTTGTTCTTGCTGGAAAGTTCCTTTTCACTGGATCTTCCGATAAGGAAATTCGACTGTGGATGCGCAATACTTTAAGTCCCCTCTGTGAGAACCTTGCCCATAGCATGGCAATTGCTGGAAAGGGAGCAGTGAAATCCTTAGTAGTTTTAGCAGATAAAATCATTAGTGCCCATCAAGATCACAAGATTAGAGTATGGAAGATAGAGAGTGATCAAGAAAGTACACAAAAGTTCACACATTTAGCCACACTGCCAAAACTCAGCGACCATGCCTTCAAGTTTCTTAACCCCAAGAATCATGTCCAAGTCCGACGCCACAAGACATGCACCTGGGTTCAGCATGTGGATACTGTATCAGCACTGGCCTTGTCAAATGATGAATCCCTCCTTTACTCGGTATCATGGGATAGAACTCTCAAGATTTGGCAAACAGCAAATTTCAAATGCTTAGAGTCAGTTACAAATGCACATGATGATGCAATAAATGCAGTAGCATTATCAAATGATGGGTATGTTTATACTGGATCAGCAGACAAGAAAATCAAAGTATGGAAAAAAGATTATGAAGCAAAAAGGCATTCTCTAGTTGCCACCCTTGAGAAACACAAATCTGGGATCAATGCATTAGCACTCTCTCCAGATGGATCGGTGTTATATTCCGGTGCCTGTGACAGATCTATATTGGTCTGGGAAAAGGATGATAGGGGTGGCATAGTAGTGGTAGGTGCACTAAGAGGCCATACCAAGTCCATATTATGCTTGGCTGTGGTTTCAAACTTAGTCTTCAGCGGTTCTGCTGACAGAACAGTAAGGATATGGACTGGATTTGGAAGATGCTACTCATGCCTGGCGGTTCTGGAAGGGCACAGAGGACCTGTCAAGTGTTTGGCAGTGGCGAATGATCGCCACAACCCGTCAGATTCAACATCCTCATATCTCCTTTACAGTGGCAGTCTAGACTGTGACATGAAGGTCTGGCAGATTTTTGTTCGTCCTCCTTAATGATAGTAATAGTTTCTTTACTGTAATTATTATGTATAATATCAACAGAAGAAGCATTCTTTCTCCTTTTTTTTTTTTTTATTCCATGCAAGCTCTTTTCTTGCTCTGATGCACCATTCTGGAAGATGGCCTACAAGACTTTAATGGGTTTTTTCTACCTAGTTTTTCAAGCTTTAAATCAATGGTTTTGAATAATGGGAACTTGAACTTTCTACTTCTTCATTTTTCCCATTTTACCCACATTCCCCAGCAAATAGTTCTTTTATGGACCAGGTCCATAGGTGAGGATAAGGATCATCAACTAAGTGAATTATGTCCTCACTTATGGAGAAAAGGGATCTAAGCAATTAACAAAAGGAATGATGCGGCTTAATGTAGTCTATAGAGTTCATGTCCCTACTTGTACACAGACTAACACAAGCCAGGTGAAGAAAATTTAGGAGGCTTTTACCAGTTTCCCTCGGTGAAAATAAAAGGGAAAAGTATGATGCCCTAATGTATTGGGTCCATACAAAATGTAACCTCATGAAGCTAAGAAACTTAAGCCACATTTCACTTCAGGGAGAAAACTTAAGAGACAATAAGGATAGAAGTGGACCAACGTTTCCTTCCCTGTGTACTTATGTTCAAAGAAAAGGAAACAGTCTTAACTTTTATGCAAGTTGCACACGTTTTAGTTGAATAATAAGAACTTAAAGAAGTCAATAAGGAAGAAAGTTACAGGCAAATACTAATCTTCTTCCAGTATTTTTTCCACACTAATCTGTCATTCTAGATATTTATGTTCATAATTCGCGTCTATGTTTTACTTTTACCGCAGCCAAACAAATCAAACTCGTAATAAACAACATTAGGTTATCCTTAAAAGGGTCAGGACCTAAGGTTAGGTGGGAAAATAACTCTTCAAAAATGTGAAAATGGATAGTGTATGTCCCTCTCACAAATCCAATCGGTTGATTTTATTGACTCAGACCAACAGTCCTATAGGGAACAAGTGATATAATAAAAGGAACAGTCAATATAACAATTGAAACTTAGCTTCAAGTAATCCCACTAAGATATAATTAACATTTATACTAGATTGCCTCCAATTCAAGAAAAATGTGGAAATTCAATGTCCAATTTCTTGAAAAGAAAACAGATAATTGTATCTCATAATGAACAAAAAAGATATTTTTTATGTGATTATCTTTCTATTCCTTGGGAGGCAAATTTTCCCCTAATCTTAATAGGCCCATTTAATAGTTCAACAGAATATAAATATAGTCTGCAAGAAACATTAGGAGTTTTGACTCAATTATCTTATTCTCAAGTGGAGGAAGTTAGGTAAATGTCCATTTGCTCACACCAGCATATACATAGACAGTATCTCTAAATTCAAATCCATTATTACTTAATGACACTAGTTAATATGAAGAAGATAGTGAAATGAAATCTGGGGATCCAAATGAACACAAACCAAGTCTGAAGATTCTTTAGGCTATAAATCATAAAAGCTAGAACATGAGAATCCTACTGCATGGTAAAACATCTCAACTAGCCAACGTAGCATGAATGCCAAGATGCATTGGACATAAGGAAAGGACTGGCAGTTCAATTCCTTTGTTCCATCTAACCAAAGCAGTTCCAAAAATTATTTCAGCTGAGACAAATGACTAAAATGTTTTAAGTACTTGAGTTATGGATCAAAATATCCAGCCCCTCTAATTTCTCACATGAATTCCCCATTAAATAATTATAGACTTGTACACATGATTTTATATTTTAAAATCTGGCAGTCACCTATATGAGTAGTCATGTTGCCATCTGGAATATATGAAATCACTTGATAAGGACTATAAGTACTCTTAAGTAATATCAGAAGCGCTATGAATGATCTTCAAACAACCATTTAAAAATCAGAACTTCTGGTTCTCAAATGATTTAGGGTTTTTAAACTCCCAACATATCAATTCTTTCACCCTATTGTCTTTCATGACATCCATTTTTTTTATTATCATTCAACCCCTGCTAACACAGTTCATGATGGCAGGGAGACTTGCTAAAAAATATTCGCATCATAGGAAGTTTGAAGAATGAAAGTTAAATATTTCAACAAATTATCCATCCCTTTCCTGCATAGTTTGTCACTTGGAAGATGCTCTTAGTCTCGTGGATGTTCTGCCTGTACATGCCATTTAGCTTCCAGGAACTTGAGAAATTCAAAATGGAAAAGGGAATTCAAACCAAAAATACAGTAATCCTACTAGTAGTACCCAGGTTTTCAGTCTAAGGACTCAGAAGAAAAATGAAAAACATACCAGTCACCCAAAAGACAGCAAAAGTACTAATCCTACCAATTTTGTATTATCAAATGCTTCGTGAAAGGTTAAGCAAGAACTCTTCATGAAAAAGACTTATTAAAGTGACTGCTCCCAAAAGTTCGAAAAATAAATAAATAAACAGAAACTATCAATTAAAAATGGCATTGGACAATTCAGTGGATACGAGGCCAAATTTAAATGCAATCAAATGCATCAAGTTTTTGTATTCATCAACAGCGGTTTCCTCTGTTTGTACAAATGATACTCGATCTTTCAAGACTAAGAATTAGTTTTACAAGTCACATGGAGAAAACAAACTAATAATTAGTTTTACAAGTCATCATGGAGAAAACAAACTAAGTACTCAGAGAGGTAACTTCGCTGGAATACCTGGATCGCGAGGATATTTTCTCGGGGTCATGCCGTCTTTTAGACATACAATGGCAGTTCTTTGTCCATATTTGCTATGAGATTCCACTGGATTCAGACGAACAATACACAAATAAATCAACAAAATTTGGAAAATAATAATTCCACCAGGAGAAAGAAATCTATCATGAACGAAGAAGCTGCAATTTTGAATATGCATATCTCAACATAGCACGACTAGTACGAATGTTACCGGAACGGTTGAGAAAGAAGATGCTAGCAGAAGTACTATAGGTATGGACGAGGAGACAGGATTTCTTTAACAAGAAGTAGGCCCATTTGTAGTATATTCTAAAATAGTAGCTCTGTTTGCTAACTCTTCTGTCATTAGTATGATTTACATACGTAGAATGAATTCTCTTAAAAGTAGGAAACCCCCTAATATACTTCACAATAATGACTAAATAGTCTGAGGTATTGCCAAATGCTTTTTTTGACAAATCATATGCTATAATAAACAATGAAGAACTAATATGCAAAAATAACGTTGAGGCAACAAACCAGTGCAGGTCTGCAATATGGAAGCGCCCAACAACTGCACAGTCCTCTCTGCATTTTTTACTTCCTCCTGGAATTGAATTTGCCAATGTCAGTACACAGAATATTTCACTAATAGGTATTTGAAGATTTTGGAGGAGGACGAGTAATACACACATGGGGATTGTGACCCTTCGCTGCTATAAACAATCCACCAACTCGCACTAAAGGAAGACAGAGCTCAGCTGAAAATTTAGAATCATATACACTAAATCATACGTATAATATTTGCATAGACAAATATCCACATATTTAGACATAGATAATCCCCAAAAGCATATAAAAAAGACAGATGAATACAAATAAAAAACAAAGGCAAAGGGTAGAAGGATATAGTAACATATACATAGCATTTACCTAAAATTCTCATTTCTGCAACTGCTCTGGCGACTGCAATGTCAAATACCTCTCTGAAGCCAGGATTCTGTCCTAAATTCTGTCCTATGAAACATCCAGGACATGCATATTTTACAAGACAAGAAAAGCTAACTGCTCCAGATGACTACTTAAAAACGGTCTTAAACATATAAAACTTAATTCTTTCACCAGCAGCCATCTTCCTATCAGCAGCAAATGCATTAATTTATTCACAAGAAAAATGCATGATAATAAAAAGAAAAAAGAAAAAGTAGGTTGAGTATATCAACAACAATGATTGGTCAGAGTTCTGTTATATGAAAAGCAAAGAATCAATTCTGCAAAATTCATGGGGCATACTCTCTCTACCTTGAAGGTGATAAATCCTCTCAAGTCTCCAGAAAAACAAGAAAACAATCAAAAGTTCATGTGGTAGACGAATTTGTCAAAGATAAAGGAAAATAGTATTAATTTGAATAAAAGGATGAGTTTTCTATTAGATCGAAGCAAAGAATATATTTTCTGAGTACAATTCGATTTTCCAATTCTGGAATCCAATAAATTAAACTTTCTTTTCTTTGGCATAAAAAAGATGAAGTGTCTACTGGAGCAAGATGAATCAAGACAATCTAAGATGGATTCAATCTGGTTACGCTTTTGATAAGGTTGAGTTTGGTCCAAATTGAATAGTAAGATTAAACATGAGAAAGAGACAGCAAGTTAAGATAAACACTCCCTATAGGCGTATTCACAAGCAAGTTGTAACTTCCATCTTATTTTTGATAAAATTTGCAACCAAACAAAAAGAAAACATCAGCATCTTTTTGTTGGACAGAGTAAGAACTCAAAAGGATAGCAGCTCTCCCTAATGCATCAAGAAATTTTGCCAGGACATGTAAACTGACATGCACTAGATGCAATCTTGCTGGTTAGGTTCATTCTTTCAGGTCCAGGTCAAAATGAGCTTGACTTAATTACTCGTCCAATAAACATGCCACAGTCAGAATGAGGAAGTCATGGGAATCTCATTATATCAGGTTATGTGGGTTGAGTTCAAGTTAACCATGTACTGATCAAGCAATGTTCTAGATAGACTT
This sequence comes from Catharanthus roseus, assembly GCA_028651295.1. Classification (NCBI taxonomy): domain Eukaryota; kingdom Viridiplantae; phylum Streptophyta; class Magnoliopsida; order Gentianales; family Apocynaceae; genus Catharanthus; species Catharanthus roseus. Next base: position 8,379,557 of record JAPQWS010000159.1, read on the forward strand.
CTCCTGAGGTTCACAAATTAGGCGGAATAAATATATCACTTGACTAGATAGCCTTTCTAGTCAAACATCATGATTTCATACCCACATTTCAAAAAAGATTCATGTGTTTCACTGATCAAAAAGAAAGATCCATCCCACATAGGGAAATATAAGAATGTTATATATAACTATATCATGTTAGAATTTGATTTATATTCCTAATTCAAGTTGAAGATCTATTACAGATTTACTTGGAATCCTAATTCATGTTGATTAGGATTAGGGAACTTCTTAAAAGGAGTTTTGATGTAATCCCACATTGATTATCTACTAAAACTGCTCTCGTAATACTCTTTATATAAAGGAGTTTGAGTTCAGCCTTTTAGGTGAGAGAAACATGTAGAGCTTTGGGCCATTTGTCTAGCTATGGGCTAGTAGCCATTTTTGTTGGGTTTCTTCGGAGTAGATATAGCTGGGCTTTATGCCTTTGGGCTTTGTGGATTTGAGAGAGTTTTTCTCTACACTGTAATTCTCCATAATGAGTTAGTGGATTTGTTTCTCCTTCGATTAACCGAACCATGTAAATTCTTTGCGTCTTCTCTTTATTGCTTTTATATTATATTTTTGTGTTATCTCATTCGTTTGTTTTAGGTCCAACAAATTCGTATCAGAGCCAGGTTACATAAACGAGATTGTATCTAAATAGGATTACAATCCATAATTGGCCTAACCCATAATTGGGTTACAATCCATTCAAGAGATGTCTAATGTTAATCCGTTCAAGCCAATTCTAACTAAATTGCACATAAGCGAAAGGAAGTTATTTGACAATGGAGAACTAAGTGTACTAAGTAGAAAGTGTTGAAGATATGGCAGATTTAGAGGCATCTTTGGTGACCATAATTTAGGAAAACATGTAAATCATTCCTTGATGTAAATATGGTAATTGTCTTTTGAGTGTAGAAGTTTGTATGGCCAATATGGCTTGTACGATTACTTTTCCATATTTAGCAAAACCAATTGTATATCATATATACTGGTAATATTGGCCGCTGTAAATCAAGATGGAGGAATAAAACTTCTCTCAATTTTCAAAACTTTATTTCTTGATTTATTACATGGTATAGAGCCTATTATAGCTAAAGATATTGTAGAACCCATTTTGAAACAAGTTAAAAAATATGATGAGGAAGATCAATATTATCTGGCACTGAATGACGGTCCGGGTAGCTTGAATACTCTCGTCCAGTTGAAGGACGAGAATTTCGATGAATGGGTAGACGCGATTGAGTTAGCACTCGAATCTAATAATAAATTAGGATCCCTTGATGGATCCGTTCCACAGCTAGAAGAAGATGATCCGAAGAAGATCAACACCTTAATTGGATCATGGATACTAAACACTATAGAGCCATCCCTAAGGGCTTCAATCATGAAACTAGGATTGCAAAGACTATGTGAGAGGAATTGCTACAAAGGTTCCGTGCACAAAACAGGCCCGATATTATGAGTTGAAGGCAGCGATCGTGAATTGTAAGCAAAATGGAATTTCTGTGGCCACCTACTTTGCAAAACTAAAGAAACTGTGGGAAGAACTCGCAAACTATGAACAAATTTCAGTATGTGATTGTGAGAAAACTTTGAAGGAATTAACAAAAAGACATGAAAAAGAGAAACTTCTATAGTTTCTCTTTGTCTTAGACACTGATGTTTCTGAAATGATTCGTTCGTCAATTTTGGTGGAAGACCCTTTGCCTAATGTCAACCAAGCATATCCTAAGGTGATACAAGAAGAGCAAGTGAAAAATATGATCAAGGAAGGAGTGGTGGATGGCAGCGGCACGGCTGTCTTTGCCGTTTGCAACCACTACGGGAGTCACACAGAGAAGTCTTTCTGGTCTGTAGCCACTGTCACAAACCAGGGCATGATTCCAAAAGCTGCTTTCAAGTAATTGGCTTTCCAGATTGGTGATTGGAGAAGAACAAGTGCACCAAAAACAAAACAAACACGTGCAATTTTTTCCGAGCAAATGAACCTTGTGATACATGTTTTCAAGCAAAACAAACACGTGCAATTTTTTCAACTTCCTTGAATAAAGCTTCTCGTATATTTGCCTTAATCCATTGCGATGTGTGGGGACCTTATAGAATGAAGGCACATGATGGTGCTAAATATTTTTTACCATTGTTGATGATTTTTCCTGTGTTGCCTGGATATTTTTTATGATTTAAAGAGGCGAAGTTCGGTCTATATTAACCTCAATTCCAAACTACTATTAGAACTATAAGATCTGATAACGGGGGTCAATTTGTGAGTCTAAAATCTTTCTTTGCTGAAAATGAATCCATCATCAAACTACCATTTCTTATACACCTCAGTAGAATGATTGTGCCGAGCATAAACATCGTCACATTCTCAACGTCGCTCGAGCTATTTTGTTTCAAGCCAATCTACCTCTTTCTTTCTGGGGAGATTGTGTTCTCACTACCGGGTATCTCATTTATAGAACTCTCTCCAACATTCTGAATGGCAAGTCTCCACCCAATTATTCTCTTCTTCGCACGTTCGGTTGTTTATGCTATAGTTATCATGCCACTACCGAAAATTTCATCCTCAAAGTCAAAAATGCATTTTTGTTGGATACCCACTTGGAAAACGGGGTTGGAGGGTATATGACATTGAATCTAAAACTTTTGTCACTTCTCGGGATGTTATTTTCTATGAGGATATTTTTCCTTACAAAAGTGATCCACCACTAGCTGGACAACACGATCTCACCTCTAATTCTAACTCTACCCATGACCCTTTATTTGACCCACATATATACACTCAGCCCAACTCACAACCATCGGCTCAATCTTTTGAAATCTCGCGGATCCGCCCCGACTCCGTCATCTGCGGCTCAGGCCGCTGACCCACACTCCGCTTCCCGGTCCACTCCAACCGATGGACCCTTCACCTTTTCTCTTCCTTCAAATGGCCTCCTTCTTCTCCTTTTGTCCGGCACATCTCCTATGTGAGCCCAGATCGCTCCAGGACTCCTGCTGCTGGGCCCTAACATCCTCAGCCACCTCCTGGGCTGCCGTCATAGACCTCTTTCCCAACCAAACTTAGAGGGTGCCTAACCGAAAGGGGGAGTAATGATGACCCCTCAGTTGGCTTAAATCTTCGCCGCGATTCTCGGATAATGAAACCTCCGGAAAAGTTATCCGGTTATCAATGTTACACCATGAGGGGTACTTCCCAATCTCTGCTCCATTTGCTCCGTTAGTGGTTCCAGGTACGTGTCATTACCCCTTAGCTGCTTATGACAAATGTGATCGTTTTTCTGCCACACAAAGTTTTTCTAGCCACAGTACAAACCAAAGTTGAACCTACTCGTTTTTCCGAAGCTGCGAAACATGCCAAATAGTGTCATGTCATGCAACAGGAGATTGATGCTCTTGAAAAAAATGCTACTTGGACTCTCACCACTCTTCCTCCACGGAAGAAAGCTCTTGGATGTACGGATGTATCGGATTCAATGTAAGTCCAACGGTACTATGGGACGTTATAAGGCATGCTTGGTTATTCTTGGAAACACTCAGGTTGAAGGAGAAGACGTTACCGAAACCTTTGCTCCAGCCGCCAAACTAGTTTCTGCTTGCACTTTATTGGTTGTTGCTGTTGCCAAAGGTTAGGAAATTCATCAAATAGATGTTCACAATGTTTTTCTAAGTGGTGATCTTCCTGAAGAAGTATATATGAAATTGCCCTTGACTTTCAATCCTCTGATCCTCGCCGGGTTTGTTTACTCAAGAAATCTCTATATGGCTTGCAACAGGCTCCTCGGTATTGGTTTTCTAAATTGTCTACGGCCCTCACTAAGTATGGGTTTTGGCACTCCTATGCCGACTATTCTTTGTCCACCTATGCTACTGGTGGGACACTTCTCTGTGTTTTAGTTTATGTTGATGATATTATCATCACCAACAATGATCCCCATGCTATTGCTCGATTCAAATCTCATTTGAACTCATGTTTTCACATGAAGGATCTTGGATTTTTAAAATATTTTCTGGGAATTGAGGTTGCCTGAAATGCCTCGAGCCTATATCTTAGTTAGCACAAGTATACCCTTGATATTATTTGAGACTGGATTATCTTGTTCTAAACCTACCTCCACTCCTATTGAGCAAAATCATCAGCTGGCCAAAGATGAGAGTCATTTCTTAGCCTCTCCTGATCAGTACCGTCGGCTTGTGAGTTGCTAAATATATCTCACTATCACCCGCCCGGAACTTGCATATTCTGTCCACACTTTAGCTTAGTTTTTATGCAATAACCGCGCCTTCGGCATTGGGAGGCCGCTCTTCGGTTCGATATCTGAAATCTTGTCCAGGACAAAGCATTTCGCTTAGCTCTTCCAACAACTTGGAGCCTACTGCTTATTATAATGCTGATAGGCTAGCTGTCCTATTACCCGTTGGTCTCTCACTGGTTATTTTGTCTTCTTGGGAAATTCTCCCATTTTGTGGAAAACAAAGAAGCAACCCACCTTCTCCCGATCTTCCGCAGAAGCAAAATACCGATCCATTGCTGTTACCTGTTGTGAGCTCAAATGGCTCCATCAATTACTTACTCATCTTCGAGTTCCACATCCACTTCTGGTCCTTTTATATTGTGATAATCAAGCCACTATCCATATCACTGCCAACCCTGTTTATCACGAGCGTACCAAACACATTGAGGTTGATTGTCATTTTGTACACGATGAATTTTAGGCTAAACGGATTTCTCTCACGCATGTTCCCTCAAAATCCCAAGTTATTGATATTTTCGCCAAAGCACTTGGCCAACCATTATTTATCAATCTCATGCGCAAGTTGGCGCATTCGCAATCTTCATGCTCCAACTTGAGGGGGAGTGTTGAAGATATGCAAATTTGGAGGCATCACTGGTGACCATAATTTAGAAAAACATGTAAATCATTCCTTAATGTAAATATGGTAATTGTCTTTTGAGTGTAGAAGTTTGTATGGCCAGTATGGCTTTTACGACTACTTTTCCATATTTAGCAAAACCAATTGTATAGCATATATATTGGTCCCATTGGTCGTTGTAAATCAAGATTGAGGAATAAAACTTCTCTCCATTTTCCAAACTTTGTTTCTTGATTTCTTACAGAAATGTAAGAGGATAGTAAGTGGAATGTCCAAATTTTCCAATGGAAAAATGTTAAAGGAGATCAAGGAAATGGGCCATAAAAAAGAATACCAACTACAATATGAGTCGTAATAACTCAAGAAACTAGAAGAAGTTAATCAACATGCAGTGCATACATCTTCAAACATTAAGGTAGAGAATTTGGTACCTACTAATAACAATGAAGAAACCTTAAGACACATTGAAATTTCCTTTGTTTTAAGAAAGAAAAAGTCATGGAACTTAATGCATGATTTTTGGCACCACTACCAATCTTTGTAATGCAAGTGAACTAATGAACTCAGGCAACCTCTTTAAAGTTCACCAACTAAACTGGCACCTGAATAGTGTATGTAGCTTGATTAAAATTCAGCATGCTAGAAATTAGGCGCTTGCCACAGTGACTCAGCAAGAACAGACAAACATAGCAAAATCTAAACCACATGCCAAGCCTGGACCAAATTCAAAGGAGAAAGCAGTATCAACATTACCTCTGCACGATCCCGTATAACTTGCACATTGGACAGACCCGTAGCATCAACTGCATGCTCCAAGAAGACACAACGCTTTTTCATAGACTCTAGAAGTGTCACTCTCCAACCTTCAGATAATAGACATGCATCATCTTAGCTAACATAGACTGGTTCTTATTCTTCATTTCGGTAACTATTTCATTTACAAACACCGAATCACTAGTCAATTGCTTTTACCAAACAAACAAAAAGCACAAAGATTTTACCAGGGCAAGCAATAGCTAGAATTAATCCAGGAAGCCCTGCGCCACTTCCAACATCAACAAGATTAATATTTTCCCATGAAGCACCACAATGTGAGCTATATGAGCTCCTAATGGGCTCTATAATAGCTAGCGAATCCTCCACATGCCTTTCCATTACCTCACTTTTCTCTTTAACCGCTGTCAGATTCATTTTCTACAGACACAAAAATAAAGATTAAACAAACTAACAAACAAACAAAGAACCCTCTCAACATAGCTTCAAGATTCAGAATTTCATGTAAATGTATAATGTTTATACCTGGTTCCACTGAAGCAGAGAGTCAACATAGAGTTGAACTTGCCGTTGTTGGTTATCGCTTAAGGTTTCATAATGGGATGCTCGGAGAGCTCCAGTTGTAGTGCCGAAAGTTTGCGTACTTTTTTTGGGATTGAATTTGCAAATGGGAAGATTTGGATGTGAACGTGGAAAGTGTTTGATGAAATTCCCCAGAGAGAGTGGAGAGACGGTTGAGGTTTTGGTTCGGCAAAGCAGCATTTTCGCGCGCTGATTTGACTGGTCCTTGATTTCCGGGGTTTTTTATGCTTGGCGCTGCAATTGCAAACGTCCTAAACTGTATATTTATCAAATAAAGGAAAAAAAATCCTAAACTTAATGAAAAATTCTATGAAGGGATCTATCTTCATTCTTGCTCATAAACAATAATATAATTTGTATTAAACCACATCACTAAACAAATATTTCTAACCTCCAATTATAAAAACAAAATGACATAGTTCATATAAAAAAATATGAATCGAGTCCATAATATATTTTTTACAAACATACGACATGTACCAAAATTTTATATAACGCTTTTAAGGAGGTCTTCTCCGTCCTCAAAATTCTGTCGTATGATTCATATGGACGTACAATGAATGCATTGTGAGAGAATGCCTCACGCTAGTACTTTGTCACTATAGGCATAGTTCGATTGGTTTAAAAAATAATTTGAGATCCTAATTTATTTTCAATACAATATATAAAAAATACCTTAATAAATACGGAATCTGTGCCTACACCTACAAATCAACAAGCACGTTAAACTTGCTTGGGAATGCTTTCAAAACGGTTCTAATGCTTAAGTCAGTGCTCAGGTCCTTTAAAACTATTTAAGGTGTACTAAAGAAGACAAAACTTATATACTACTTCTATTTCATATTAACTGTCACTTGTACATATTTTTTCAAGAACTATAAAATTATATTTACCTTATATATCCCTATCTTGGAATTGCACTATTATCAATAAATGATCGTTAGCATGATTAGTCAGTCAAGAGATAATTTAGTGTACGAAAATAGTAATGAGAGAGTTATTGACTTATAATGAGCAATTAATAGTATTTATGATTCAATATTGACTTAATAGTGAATGAGGGTTCATCAATTCTCCGCATTTATTGCTGTGTTTTCATGTTGGATGTTATAACTTTTTAATTCGAGTCAGGTATAATCGATCCATCTGGAATTCGTTATTATTGATAAATCGTTCTTCGCACCCTGTTTTTTAAATATATTTTTAAGAAAAAAATAGTACTTAGTAATAAAACTAGGGTCCAATCCAGTTCTAGAGCACATTCCAAATCCAACAAAATCTTGTTTAATGAATTTGGACCACGATATTCATAAAAAAAAAAAAAGAGAAGAATTTGGACCATCATGTGCTGCAAATATAATAATACTTTTCTAGGTTGCAGCCGTCGTTTGTACTTTCTAGAGCAGTTTGACCCAATTCATTTTTTTTTTTTTTTTTTCTGTGTAATGAATATTTGACTCAATTTGTTGGATCTAGTATTTGTCATGCGAATATAGGAAATATATATCTCCTCCATCCATGCAACCTTCTGTTATCATAAATATAATAATACCACAATCTCATTGACTCTTTCTAAAAAAAATAAAGTCTTAACTCAAGTGTTGTGTATTAAAATTTAAAAAAAAAAAAAAGGATTTTGTGTATACGCAGAACAAGTCCATTCTTTTGTAATTTTATTCGTTACGAATATAATTTTGTTTAGTTTTAGAAGAACAATTTTGTATCCCTCTTTAGTACAAAATATGATAATTTTGATTATTTTTTTATTTGAAATCTTAATTCTTATGTTCGAACAATGTCAATAATACCAACAATTATGAATGAGCTTATTAACTAAAATTCTAATCATTAATTCATAAATTAAAATCTTATGTAACTTGACATAATATTCCTCCTTAAATACAAAAAAAGAAAGAAAAAGAAATGGGAGCTTATCATCAACTTATTTTTCTCAAATGACAATAACATTGATTTTATCTTAGAGTTTATTTTGTTTATTTATTTTATTTTAACAAATTATTGAATAGTTAAGTTATTAACAAACTATTTATCTTAATTTAGAACATGTCTCTTGAAAACGTGTTATTGGAGTTAAATTAGTTCATTGTTAATGTCACCGTAAATATCTAGTCCCTTAAATTTACATTTCAGAAGTTTTGTTTTCGACGAGAAAATGTGTTGAAAATTGTAAATTATTAGTTAAATAAATGTATTTATTCATGGTTTAATACCACGTGACAGTCTAGTGTTACTGTATAGGATCTTATGTCCTCTAGGATTACCAAAAAAATAAATAAATTAATTTCCTCATTTTGAAAATAGAATTAAGATCACTCGAATTTTAATTCAGTCTATTTTAAATACTAAAACTTTATTTTGGTTCATGAAAATAATGTACCAAAATTGTTGTTAAGAATTTTAAATTTATTTTCCACTCACAAACCTCTTGATTTGTTATTAATATTTTTTTTATCTAAATGTAAATATGTATATAGATCAAAAAGAGGATTTACACATACACGCAAGTATGCGGTCAATTACAACCCAAGCCTAGTGATAGACATCTAGCTAAACTACCCCTACATAGTTACAAAATAAATCAAAAAATACTATATCAAAATATGGGGATATAAGACAAAGAGTACCTTATATACTTTGTATTTTGATCTTGCCAATGATATGCTTCACCATGAGGAATATACAATTCATAAATCACTTTGTTTCTATATTTCCACAAATAATATAAAGTAGCTGCTAGACAAAGCTTTCTCCAGTTGCACTTCCAAGATGATTTACGTCTTTCTTTCATAAGCCATTCAAGGCTACTTTTGAGAGTAGTCATACCTCATGTCAAGCCTGCCCAAGTTTTAATGGCAGTCCATGCTTCAGTAGCAAACTTGCAAACAAAGAAAAGGTGTTGTGTACTCTCCTCATGCTACGCACATAGACTGCAAACTGTGTCTATTCCAAAAAAATAAAGCCTGTTATTCGTTGGTACCTGTTATTCGTTGGTACCCGATCTAGGACTGCCAACCAAAAGAAAAAAGAGAATTTTGGTGGTAGTGCTCTATTCCATACAATTTTAGCCCATGGCTTCACATGTCCCTTCGGTTTGAAAAAATCATATGCCAAAGAAGCATTGAATTTTAAACACACAACCCAGGAAGACATAGTCTGAATGGCACCATCCACGGACCTTCGGTTAAGGACCAAGTAATCCCGAATATGCAGTAATTTCTTGATCAAAGGCGGAAAGTTTTTCTTCTGCATGATAGTCCAAATAAAGCCCTCTCTAATATATATATATATATATATGTTAGACATATATTCAAAATAGGCTTCCTATTAATCATGAACTATGTCTAAGTTGTGTTTCCTAGTTCTATTTAGCTAGGACTTTTACTTCTAATATGTTTCCTAGTTATAATCTGCTTGGGATTTGTCTCTTGGACAAATCTATAAATTGTACACTATTCTCACAATAATAAGACAGAAAACATAAGATTGTTTTCCCCACTGGAAACTTTCATGGTATCAGAGCCAATTGTCTGAAATTTCTCAAAATGAGTAACGACAATATTGGCAATGTTGATAATGACATGGTGGAAGAAAGCCATGTTAACAAAATAAAGAAAGATGCTTATTATATGGCATCCACTGATGGACCTGGATTGATTCTAACAACAGTCCAGTTGAAAGAGACAGACACAGATAATAATTATGCAGAATGGGCAAGGGCCATGCGCATGGCCTTGCGATCGAAGAGGAAATTGGGATTCATTGATGGAATAATTCCAATTCCTGAAGGCGATCCAGAAAAAGAAGAAGAATGGTGGGAGATCAATAATCTTGTAAACTCGTGGATTCTCAATACTATCGAACCCTCTCTCCGATCCACAATATATCATTCGAGAGAGTCGATGAATTATGGATAGCCTTGAAGGAACGATTTCTCGTTGGCACCGGCCCCGAATATATGAATTAAAAGCGACTTTGGCAAATTGTAAGCAAGGCGGTGATTCGAAAGACACGTGTATTTTTTCACGTCTAAAAAAGGTATGGGACGAACTAGAAAATTATACTCAACTTCCGCTCAGCACAGACACAGATCTATTGAATTTTATTATAAAAGAAAGAGAAAACGAGAAGGTTTTCCAATTTTTAATGGGATTGAATAGTGCAATTTATGGCACTGTTCGTTCTCATATGATCCAACAAGAACCTATACCCAAATTACGTACCGTTCTTGCTCAAATCTGTAAAGAAGAACAACACAAAAATTCAACACGAAAAGAAGATTATTCTGGAGATGGTGCCGCCTTCGCCGCCGCCGGAGCCGCCGGCGGAGCCGCCGGAGACGCCGCCGGAGTTGCCGCCGGAGTTGCCGCCGCCGCCAGAACCAAAAAAAATCCTAGATTTTTTTCTTCATCTTTCTGCTCCCATTGCAGACACGCCGGCCACGACATCACCGGCTGCTTCCAACTCATTGGCTATCCGGATTGGTGGCCTCGGACTTCTCCAAAAATCGGCGGCCGCGGCTCCTCACCGGCGACCCGAAATTCCTGGCGCGGAGGCCGATCTGGGACAGCGCGCGGCGGCAGACAGCCCCAGGAGGTGGCTAGACCGCGCGAAGGAGGAAGAACGGCCGAGGCATGGGCCTTTTCAGCCACAACCGCCGCAGCCGACTCTTCTGCTCGCCGGCGCACTGGAGAAGACGAAGAGGTCGGGCCGATCTACAGTGCCGGGCCGGGTTTCGGGCCAACTTCCAGCAGAAACGGGCCGGCTCGGGCCGGGCCGGGCCCGAGTACCTTTCCAGCTTTGACCGTTGACCAGTGGTCAACTCTGTTGACTGCCCTCCAAAACTCAAATAATCTGCAATCTGACAAGCTATCTGGTATGGCAAATTTTTGGATTTTAGATTCAGGGTGCTCTAACCATATGACTGGTAGGAAATGTTTTTTACAAAATCTACATCCTATCTCTCCGCATATTATCGGGTTACCTAACGGTGCCAAAACTTTTGCTATGCACGAAGGAATGGTCTCTTTAAGTCCTACATTACAACTCCACCGAGTGTTGCTAATTCCTGAATTGACCTGCAATTTAATTTCTTTGTCTCAATTGGCAAGAGATTTGCAATGCTTTATCACACTTTCTGACAAATTTTGTGTTATACAGGACCGTATCTCGATGAGGCCGATTGGAGTGGGTGAGCAGAGGAATGGGATCTTCTTCTACAAACCTTTGGAATTGAAGGAATTATACACTTTCTCTAGCATAGTTCTTGATTCAAGCACACTATGGCATATAAGGTTGGGACATCCTTCAGATTATGTAGTCAATCATTTTTTGGGTAATTCTAAAGACTCTACAACTAGCACATCACCTTGTAATATTTGTCTACGTGCCAAACAAACTCGTGATTGTTTTCCTCTTAGCATCAATAAAGCATCTACAATTTTTGACCTAATTCATTGTGATTTATGGGGCCCATATAAATCCAAATCCACTATAGGTGCTTCATATTTTCTTACTATCTTAGATGATTATTCTAGGGCTATTTGGATATATTTACTGTCAGAAAAAAGTGAGGTTGCTTCTATTCTTCAAGATTACCTTACCATGATCAAAACCCAATTTCACAAAACTGTAAAGACCATCCGTACCGATAATGGGACAGAATTTGCACCCCTTAGGTCGTATCTTACTACCCATGGCATAATCCATCAAACTACTATTCCTGGCACACTACAACAAAATGGAAGAGTTGAACGCAAGCATCGCCATATCTTAAATGTAGCTCGGGCATTACGATTTCAAGCCAATCTACCCTGTAAAGTTTTGGGGAGAATGCATTCGACTACTGCCTATCTCATTAATAGAACTCCCTCAAAATTGTTACAAGGTAAGACTCCTTATGAATTACTATACCATGCAAAACCATCCTACTCTCACATTAAAACTTTTGGGTGCTTAGCTTATGTACATAACCATGATATCCCAAAAGATAAATTTCAAACCCGCAAACAAACCGTGTGTCTTCCTTGGCTACCCTCTTCATAAGAAAGGATGGAGATTTTACGACCCTGCAAACAGAAAAAATTCTTTGTGTCCCGAGATGTGATTTTTGATGAAACAAAGTTTCCATTCCATGACCAATCGGGTACTTCCACTTCTACGAGACTTCACACAATCTTACAATTTTTGGGGAACAAGTTTTGAGCTCCGAACCACAAAATATCCCAAAGAGGGGGAGTTTCACACACAACACACCAAGCCCGGATCCAACACATCCTTTCCACGACCCCACCTACAAACCCGGATCCACCAAATCCTTCCGTGAAGCCCACTAACCCACAGCCCCATCTCCACTTTCTGGACCCTGCACTCCACAACCCCAAAGCAGCCCAGCTCCACAAGGCCCACCACCAACCTCTCCAGCCCGCCTCTCTCCAAACTAGTCCCAATAATACTCCCGCCACTTGCCGCATGAAACTCCGCAAATTAATGCCCCAAGACGCAAAGACTCGAATTAAACATCTTCCGACTCGGCTCCAAGATTATGATTGCAATGCCATATGGAAGTCCTCTATATCCCATTCCGCCTCTGCTCTCTCACCCTCTTCGGATCTCTCAGTACGTCCCCTTTATCCTATCACAAAATTTGTGGACTATAGTAAATTTTCTCATACACACGAGCAATTTTTAGCATCTCGTGGCAACAGTAATCCGAGCCTACCACTTACTCGCGGCAGCCTCCAATCCTCTCGCAGCGCATCGCTATGCGTCAAGAGATTGATGCTCTTGAACAAAATGGTACATGGATCAGTAACCTCCTTACCTCCCCGGAAAACGTGCACTCGGGAGTAAATGGGTCTACTGGATAAAATACAAAGCCGATGGCACCATCGAGCGATATAAAGCCCGCTTGGTAATTTTGGGAAACACACAAATGGCGTGTATTGATTTCACGGACACCTTTGCTCCCTGCTGCCAAAATGGTCACCGTTCAGTACTCTCCTTTCCGTCGCCATTGCTCGCAATCGGGCCTATCCATCAAATGGATGTTCACAACGCCTTTTTGCATGGAGATTTACAAGAAGAGGTATATATGCGCCCACCTCCGTGGATTTCATCCCTCGTTACAAAGGACAAGTCTGCTCGTTTAAAGAAGTCTTTATATGGTCTTCGCCAAGCCCCTCGCTGTTGGTTCTCCAAACTCACCACCGCACTTCGTCGGTATGGTTTTTCTCGACCTTATGCCGATTACTCTCTTTTCACATATTCTCGAGGGAATATTTATCTATGTGTTCTTATTTATGTGGATGATTTACTCATTACTGGAAATTCCCTATCCACACTCGAAAAATTCAAAGCTTCATTACACAAGTGCTTTCACATGAAGGATTTGGGCTCGCTAAAATATTTTTTGGGCATAGAAATTGCGAGACACTCCACGGGATTATTTTTATCCCAACGAAAATACACCTTGGAAATTCTCTCTGAAATGGGTTTATTAGGTGCCAAGCCGGCATCTACTCCTGTGGAACCTAATCATCAGCTGGCAAACGCATCTGGCTCATTGTTTGACAACCCAGATCGCTACCGACGACTCATAGGCAAGCTTATATATCTCACACTTACTCGGCCCGAACTTGCATATGCTGTACATACACTTGCTCAATTTATGCACGCCCCTCGTCATGCTCATTGGGATGCTGCTATCCGAGTTGTCCGTTATCTGAAAGGGAGTCCTGGCCGTGGCATTTTTCTTTCTTCTAACTCTTCTCTTTCGTTAACTGCATATTGTGACTCCGATTGGGCCACCTGCCCGATAACTCGCCGCTCTCTCACCTGGGTTATTTTATCTCTCTTGGTGGGTCCCCTATTTCTTGGAAGACAAAGAAACAACATACTCGTTTCTCGTTCTTCCGCCGAAGTCGAATATCGCTCTATGGCTATGACTTTATGTGAACTTAAATGGTTATCTATTCTTCGCGCGATCTTCATGTTCCCGTCACTCGCCCCCATTCCATTACATTGTGATAACCAGTCGCTCTTCATATTGCTCGAAAATCCTGTTTTCCATGAACGCACTAAACACATTGAAATAGATTGTCATTTTGTTCGTGATGCTTTTCAAGACGGTTTTATCTATCCCTGCTTTATATTCGAAGTGAGGAGCAACTCCGCCGATATTCTTACTAAAGCTCTTCATCCGACCCATTTTCATCGATTAGCTTCCAAGTTGGGCATTTCTGATCTTTATGCTCCAACTTGAGGGGGAGTGTTAGACATATATTCAAAATAGGCTTCCTATTAATCATGAACTATGTCTAAGTTGTGTTTCCTAGTTCTATTTAGCTAGGACTTTTACTTCTAATATGTTTCCTAGTTATAATCTGCTTGGGATTTGTCTCTTGGACAAATCTATAAATTGTACACTATTCTCACAATAATAAGACAGAAAACATAAGATTGTTTTCCCCACTGGAAACTTTCAATATATGATGAATCCATCGACACCATAGAGAGTCTTTCTTCAGGTGTATGTTCCAAAGAGTTCTTGCAAGCAGTGCTTCATTCTACCTTTTAGTATCTCTCAATCCCAAGCCCCATATTGTTTGTCTAGGAACATTGTATTCCAGGCAACCTTTGCATAACTGCTTCCCCACAAGAACCTTTTACATAAACAAGTAATCATGTCCAACACCGCACCTGAGATTGGTAGGATGCCAAGACAAAAACTTTCAATACCTTGGATTACATACTGAATGACTTCCATTCTCCCAGCATAAGACAAGTTTAGACCCGACCACGCCCTTAGAGTTGCAGCAACTCTATCCATAAGGGGAGTGTAATCCACCACTTTCAAGTAGACCCCTGAGATTGGTATACCAAGGTATCTAAAAGGCATGTGACCAAGAGTGAAACCTATATACTCCAAAATTTCCAGTCTTTCATATTCCTCCACACCAGAAAGAAACATGCTAGATTTTAGGGCATTGTCTTTGAGACCCGAGACTTTCCAAAATTCCTGTAAAGTGTCACAAACAATTTTCACGGAAGTGTAATCCCCTCTAGAGAATATCATAAGATCATCAGCAAAGGCTAGGTGTGAGATATTAAGCTTTTCACACTTAGCATGAAACTTGAAGCCATTCCTCTTTGTTGCGATATTCAAGCACCTAGACAAATACTCCATACAAATGACAAAAAGCAAGGGGGATATAGGATCCCCTTGCCTGAGACCTCTTTCCCCTTTAAAATACCCAAAAATACCGCTATTAATCTTGAGAGAGTAAGAGGGTGAGCATACACATTCCATGATCAATTCCACAAACTTCATCGGGAAATTTAAGGTAGGACTCTATGAAGGAAGGCCCAAGAAATAGTGCCATACGCCTTTCTAATATCAATCTTTAAGGTGCATTTTGGTGTTGTCCTTTTCCTGCTGTACCCCCTCATTAGTTCCTGTGCTAGGTGTATATTTTCAACCATACTCCGGCCTTTGACAAAGGCTGATTGTGCATGATCAATGAGAAGTGGTAGGACACTTCGAAGTCTATCTGCCAACAACTTGGTAATCACTTTATAAAACACATTGCAACAGGAGATTGGTCTAAAATCTTCAACTGATGTTGCCCTTTCAATCTTTGGAATAAGCTAGATTCAATGATTTGCTTGTTTCAAAAGCTTCCCCGTTCTGAAAAATTCCTAAATAGCTTCATAGAAATCCTCTCCCACAATATTTCAAGCTTTTTTAAAGAAATATTATATATAGCAATCCGGTACCGGTGATTTTTCATTACCCACATCAGACAATGCAGCTTTAATTTCAATAGCTGTGAAGTCCGCAGTCAGTTGTTGCCCTGAAATTAAGAAATAGTTGATCCTTCCTCCATAACATTGTCTAAAATAGGATCAGTTTCCTCATTTGTTCCCAATAGCCCCTTATAGAAATTTAGAAATTCTTCCTGCACCTCATTTGTAGACATGGTGATGGTTCCATCTTCCCGTTGCAAAAAAAGTATGAACTTCTTCTTTACCTTCTTCTTAATCAAAGGATGAAACAATTTAAAGCGTTTGTCACCATTCAATGAAAAATCAATCTTAATCTTTTCTGTACAAAATATTTTTTCAGCATTTGAAAGTATAACTGTCTGCTTCTGCAGCTTAGCCACCGATTTTTTCAGCTTATATTAATAAGTTCCGAGATACATCTATTTTGACATATGAAAATAAGCACACTTACTTTTTATTTTGTTTGGTAATCAAAATCAGAAAGGGATTCTGAAATGTCAGTCAAATCACATCTCAACAAAATTATCCCATTTGATTATGAAGAGCTACAACTTGGCATATGCTTATGAGAGAAGGAAGGATAGGAAAAGGCCAAATAAACAAACTTGGCAGGTTACTACTGCACATGTGCTCCGATAAGGACATCATTCATTCAATTCTTTATTGCATTAAAACCCTTCCCAACCTCAAAATATTTTTTTTTCCTTCCTAACAAAAACCTCAAAATATTGACATAAAAAATAAAGAATTAAATATGAAAGACAAAAATATGTTATTTTTCATAAGGGACTTAAAAAAATGAAACGTATGAACTAAATTGTTACTTGTGAATTTTCCATGAATATTGTTTAAACATACCGATAATTAATGCTGAAGGGCCTTTTGAGAGTTAAAAATAGTTCTCTCTTTGTTCTTTTTATTTTCTTCATTAACAATATAAATAAAATCAAAAATTAAAAATAAGAATTTTGTAATTTTGTGAAAATACTTTAACTAATTAAATTATCATACTACTATAAAAATATAAATAATTAAGTATAACACAAACTCAAATTAAAAAAGAAATATATAACTAAGTAAGAGATAAAATTTAATTATAAATTAATAATTCACTTAGTTAGAAAATCTCTTATCATATCATGGATCATGTATATGCATATGTGATTGATTCATCAATAATCATTTTCTGTCTAGTTTTCCTCCACCTTTGGACCGCCAAAATTTGTTACTTCTCTCATTTTGACCACGTTTATTTATTGGAATTAGACCATATTTCTTATCTTGGTGAAATAATGCTACGCATTAAAAGAAATTCATTTTGATTGAGTCCACATTTTTCTACCTAATTTCTACCCAATGGATTTTTAATTGGCAACTTTTTCCCTTAATAAATTATTTTAACTTTCCAACTCATTTACATTTTTTATTAAATAATAAGATATTTTGAAATTAAGTGTGATAAAATTTCACTAAGAAATTTATTGGTATTTGAAAATGTTTTGAGGAAACACTTAAAATATTCATTTCATCCTTATTGGACTTCTCGAAATTTTTTATCAAATTTCAATATTCATAGAAAAAAAATTATTTAGGTATTATTTGATAAATTAATATATCATTTAAAATAAATAAGATAGAAGTTATTTAATTAAATATGTTTAATAATAGATAATTTTTAAATATTTAATATTTTTTAGTGTATTTAATAATAATTTTTACTAATTATTTAATTATTTTAGACGTGCATAATTATAATTATAAATTTTAAGTGAAATTTAAAAATATATATTGCTTGTAAACTTATATAATTACTATTTATTAAATAATTAAACATTCCGATTTAAATTTCAATTTTGAGATTAAGAGTCATAATTTAAAATTCAGAATACACATTTTAAACAACTCAAATTTCATACTTGAATTTTTTATTTGATCAAAGGAGGAGTTATTAATCAGAAAAAAAAAAATTCTTTAGAAGAGTTAAAATATAAAATGATTTATTGAAGAGGAACCTAGCGAAACAAAAGTTTATTAGAGGGGAGAGTGTAGTGAATTTGAGTTGCTTTCTAAATTCGGCCTAACCATTAATCAAATTGAGCTTTCACCATTTTTACTTTTTTTTAAAAGTAAAAAATAAAAAAGAATAAATGAGGAAAGAAAAACTAAGCAGCGTAGTGAAGGAATCAAAATTGGCTACTTTCTGTAATTCACCCACCAATGAATCCCTCTTTGAGACGCACCATTACGTTAAAACTCAAAATCTACCACTACCAACTTCTTCTTCTCCTCTCTGCTGCTAATTCTTGCTTTCTTTCTTTCTTTCTTTTGCAACAACAGTACATAATAATCTCTGCAAATACTTTTAATTTTTTTTCTTTTTTTCCTCTCTCTCAAATCTTGATATCATCATCCTTCTGTAAACTGGGTCATATTTATTTTATTTTTTTCACCTATTCTCATCTCATCCTCCCGCACGCATTCACAGACCTTTTCTTCCCAAAATCTTCAACAAAAAAGATCCAGTCTTTCCTTCAAAACCCATGACGAGTCAAAGAATTATATAATAGAATCTCATGATTTTGTTGTTTATTAAGGTCTAAAGGCAGTTCATTTTTTGTGTTTGTTTGTATAAATTTGCAGAGAGATATGGGTGGAAATGGTAAGAAACATCATCACAGGTGGAAGATTTCCATTCACAAATCTTATTTTTCTTCTTCTTCTTCTTCTTCACCAAAATCACCTAAAACACAAGTACAAGACCCACCTAAGGAATTTCTCTGTCCAATTTCTGGGTTACTGATGTTTGATCCTGTTGTAGTTTCATCTGGCCAAACATTTGAGCGTACTTCAGTTGATATTTGCAGAGACTCAGGTTTTACCCCTTCTCTATCAGACGGCTCAATCCCTAATTTTTCGACAGTAATCCCCAATTTGGCTCTGAAAACAACGATTTTCAAATGGTGTCAACAATCCCATGTAGAACCTCCTCTGCCCCCAAATTATTCTTCGATAGAAACAGTTATACGCAATCTCATGGCGAAATCTTCTGATAACGACTCAAGAATTAGAGTTTCCGAGAAGGAATTGTTGAAAGGGGTTGCAGATAATCCTCCGGTACTGTTTTCTCACGCCGCCACCGAATTAACTCCTCGGAAACACCATTTGCATTCGTCTTCGAGCTCTGAAGAATCTGTTATAGCAAATACAACTCCGTCTTTTCTCCCTTTTACTACTCGCCCTGCTTGCTATTCTTCTCCATCATCTGGGCCGTCGACTTCCTCGGAAATTAACTACGACGAAACCTTATCAGCAGCTGTCGGGTCTTTATCTGTAAATTCAGGGGAAGACGATGTTCTTGTTACTAAAATGAAGAGCTTAGACGTATATGAACAGGAACAATCAGTAATTCTTTTGAGAAAAACTACTCGTATGGATGAAGAATCGAGGGTTTCCCTTTGTACTCCGATGCTATTACAAGCCCTGAAACCTCTCCTCAAGTCGAGATATGCGGCTGTGCAGACCAACGCCGCCGCTTCATTAGTTAATCTTTCCCTTGCCAAAGCCAATAAACTCAAAATTGTCCGATCTGGAATGGTTCCAATTTTGATAGATTTGATGAAAAATGGGTTAGAAGAATCCCAAGAGCACGCGGCTGGGGCTATTTTTAGTTTGTCTTTGGAAGATGAAAATAAAATGGCGATCGGAGTTCTAGGTGGATTGGAGCCATTGTTGCATTCTCTTAGGTCTGGAACTGAGCGGACTCGGCACGACTCGGCATTAGCGTTGTATCATTTAACATTAGTGAAGAGCAACAGAACGAAATTGATTAAACTTGGAGCTGTTCCGGTGATGTTAGGGATGCTAAGGAGATGCGATTTGGTGTCGCGCATGGTTTTGGTGGTCTGCAATTTGGCCGTCTGCGAAGAAGGCCGGTCTGCGTTGCTCGACGGCAATGCGGTGGAGAGTCTCGTATGGGTTTTGAGAGAAGGGGCAGCTAAGTTCGAGTCGGCCGAGTCAACTCGGGAAAATGCAGTAGCTGCATTATACTCACTGAGTCACGGCAGTATGAGATTCAAGGCTCTGGCGAGGCAAGCGAGGGCGGCGGAGGCGTTGCAAGCAGTGGTGGAAGGCGGAAGCGAGCGGGCGAAGGAGAAAGCGAAAAGGATTTTGGTGTTGCTAAGAGGGGCGGAGGCGGAGGAGGAGGTAGATTGGGAAGGGGTGTTAGAAGGCCGAGCGAGTTTGAATCGGTACCGAGTTGGGAGAAACTCGAACGGGTCGAACTCAACTGAGTTTTAATCGTATACGCAAAGGTGTACATTATTGGGAAGTTGCTTTTTGACCTTTCCTTTTTTTTTTTGCTTTAATTTTGTTAGTGGGATTAATCTAATCTAGATTCTAGATGAACTAGTTTATTTTTATTTTTTGGGTTTTTTTGGTAAATTATTATGTATAGTCGTATGAGGAAAGTGTAAAAGAAATTATTTGGATTGGAATTGTCAGATGATTTTATTTATTATGTAAATAGATGTAAATATAAGGTTTTGGAAGACCTATTTGGATTTGATTCTTTCTTTGATTGTTTTGTTTGGAAAAGAATTTAAGGATGTCCTTGATTAGGAAAAGTCTCTTCTTAATTCACTTTTATACACATTTATCCAAAGTCTTTAAAATAATTTTAGGTGAAAAGAAATAAATAGAGCTATTTTAATACGCAGAGTTGTTGTCTGATTTGATAAAATACGATCAACAATATTTTTACATATTCAGAGTTTGCGCATTTAGATGAAGAAGAGCTATAAAGTTTTTTGATAAAAATTAAATTGATTTTCCCTCCATATAGTTTTGTGCAACGATTTTTTCTGTACTCAAGTAGTATCAACATTAAATCAATAGTTTCGTACTAGTATTTCTATAACGATTTTTTCTGTACTCAAGTAGTATCAACATTGAATCGATTTAGCTAAATTGAAATCTAAATTAGACTACTAATTTTTATTTCTCGAGCCATTTGCACCAATTCATTTTTTCAAAAATTATATTTCCTTTTATATCTTTAAAGGCACTCTCGCAACATTAAGGCTATGGACTAAAACATTAAGGCTATGGACTAAGACTCATAGCGATAACATAATTCCCTCGTCGGAAGAAGAGTGGATAACCTCATATTCATTTGATAAACGACTAGTTGTAGTCAAGATTTCCTTGTGCATTGTGAAAGTTTGCTAGAATGATAAAGAAATTTTCCTATTTCAAAGTCCTAGAGGATGTACGTAAAAAAGTCTACTATCAAAAGAAGACAATGACACTATTCTGTCTAGAATAGCTTGTAAATTAAGAGTTAGAATATTAAAATCTCGAACAAAAATGAAATGGAGTGTATAAATGGCTCAAATTTCATAAGTGAAAGTTTTTTAATTTAAGTTTTATTATTTCAAATAATTTATTTTATAAAATCTAAAATATTTTTCAAATTTAGATTCATTCAGAATACACCCCAGCCCAAGCACATCAAAAGGGTTGTTGTATAAATAAATGGCCTGGAAAAAAATTTTTCCAAGCCCAAGAACACTAAAAAGAAAAAACAGACATCAAGAACTACTTCGATACTAGGTTAATATTTTACTTTTAGAGGTCAAGAACTCAAAAAAGGATCCCAATAGTGTTGCCCTTCTTTGATGACACTGACAATTTTGATAGTGGAATGAACTTTTGTATTCGTGTGAGTTTATGAATCATCAAACTCCTTTCTTTATTGACGAACCATTTCTAGTCTGATGGATGGCGTATTTTTTTTCTGATACTATCGAATACCAAGTTATAAAAAAAAAAACTCTTTTCTGTATTTTTTTTTTCTAAATTTTCTTGTATCACTATCACCATATGTTTGTGAGGAGGTTTTTCTTTTTTTTTTTTTTTTGGAAGAAAATTTTTTATTGATTTTGAAATAAGATTATGGTGGGATTGTTCATTGATGGGAAATTTTGATGATGAATGTGGGAAAAGAGTTAAAATGAGGAAATCAAATTGTTAAGTGTAGGTCCAGGAGTGTGACGTGGGGGGATTGTTACGGGGAAAGGGCGTATAGTGGGTGATGGTAGGATGAGATGCAGAGACGGATGAAGAAGACACTGTCAAAAGGGTTAGCCAATTTTGCATAGCACTCTCAAATAGTGATGAACCACTATGGTGTCCTTGATGATGGAGATAATAGATAATGAATAAAGATAAATATTGTTATAAAATTAAGTTATACATTGTTAGTTCTAAAGACATTATTTATATCTTTTTTTTATTATGATTAATATATATTCGTGTGATAATTATTAAGTTTAGTTTCTATAGAACAAAATAAGCATCGTTGGAGTCTCAAAACTACACCACATAGAAACAAAAAATTTTGGTGCTCAAGACATACTGATAATGAAGAAGAAAATATCAAGTCATTCCAGGATTAAGGCATAATGAATAAGAAAATATCAAGTCATTGAAAACCTTGAAAATTTATGTCTTAGGTAGTAAGGTACTTTGTAAAACTCCATAACTTTTATCTTTGATTTTTGATCAAGTATGGAAGCTTTTTTAGTTAAGGAATATTGGTTGTGAAATCTTTTTAAAAAAAGGGCCATCCAATTTTAAAACCAGTTATCCGATTTTTCTAAAGGAAAAGAAAAATCGGACCGATTTTTCTAGCTATAGAAAAATCAGGTCATCCGTTTTTTTTAAAAGGGATAATCCGATTTTTTCTGTGAAACAAAAACCGGTCTTCCTATTTAAAAAACGGCTCATCCGATTTTCATTTTACAAGGAAATCGGATGTCCGTTTTAGAAACCGATCGTCCGATTTTCGGCCTGGTGGCTCTCGACCCCAGAGTTTAGGCTTCGAAAATTTTCCATTTTTTTACTGTTAAAATGTTACTGTTGCACGACAGTAACGGTCATTTTTTTTTTTTCTTTCTTCTATAAATAGAGGATTTGATCTTAAGTAAATTCCAAGTTGCTGAAAATAAAATTGAGATAATTTAAGAACATTTAAAGAACTTTAAGGTTAATTCTTCTAACATCTTTATCTCACAAAAATTAAAAGAAAAATCTTCTTAGAGCTTCATTGTTGATCATCCATCAAAAAAGAAGAAAAGAGGAGCTTGTAGAAGCATTCAATTATGTTGTATCTTTCCCTTCTCAAGCTCATTTGGTAACATTGTTCATTACACATTTTTTTTTTATTAATATCCAAGGTTTGTGTTGAAAAACCCTTTCAATTATCCTTTGATTGTAATTGTATTGTGGATTGAGGTTGCTTGCAACACCCTTGTTGGGTGATCATCAAACTTATGATTGTTGTAGACTTTAATTATAGTGGATTTGGAAAATTCTTGAGTGTTGACTCAAGGTAGTGGATGTAGCTGTTTGAGAGGGTGAACCGCTATAAATTTGTTGTGCCTCTTTATTCTTTAATTCTATGTTTATTCCTTGATTGTCATAAACTATAAGAGTTTGTTTGGTTTGGATATTTTATTAAAAAGAGTTTTATAATTCTTTCTCAAACAAAATTGGAGGTTTTAACTTTTAATCACCTAAAAGATTTTTAAAAATTAGCCAAAACCTTTTTCCTTCCCCTTTAAGGTTTTTCATATACAATGGATGTCTAATACGTTGTAACATCCCGACTAAGCACCTCAAAGTTAGCTTAGGCCACTGTAAGTTCGAATAAAAGTTTTGCAATTTTTTTTTATAAAGAATAGAAAGTTTTGGGGTCATTTGATAATTTCTAAAAAATTTAAGGAAGAATTTTTCGTTGAAAAACTTTTTGGGAATAATTTAGAATTATTAGTGTTTAACGCTTTAAGTTGGAGATTGATATTTCAAGTTTAAAATGGATTTTTAATCATTTCTAAAGATTTGGAGCCAACGTAGAAGATTTAGAAAGTTGATGGACTATAGATAAAATGGGCTGGTAGTGACAAGTGGAGTGAATGATTGATCGACATATGGATAGGGGAGACATGTGGGCTAGGGAATGAATGACACATAGCTGGCAAGTGTCATGTGTCTCATGCATAGGTAAGAAAACCATACAAGAGGGCCTATAAATAAGGGTCAAAATTGATGAAAATTTTATCCCTTCATTTTCTCAACATTTTCTCCCTCAATTTTTCCCCAAAATTCCCTCCCCTCTCTCGGTCATCTCCAGCCCTCTCCTTTCCCTCACTTTTCTTTTTCTTTTTCCTTCCTTTCCTTATTTTCTCTCGGATTCTCCATTCCCACTCTTCAGGTAAGTTGCATTTTTTTTCTTTTCTTTATGTTTTTCTTGTTCTTTTATTATATATTATTTATTGATCCTCTAGTTTAGGAAAAATTTTATAAAAGGATATATTCTCCCAAAATAATAGGAAATGTAGGGATTATTATGGATTTATTTTGAGAGCCCATAATTCTTGAAGGTTATTATGAATTTATTTTTTTGGAGGTAGCTTCTAGAATTTCTTTTGGTCTAGAATAAATTTAGGTGAACCTTAGAGTCATCTTAGGGTCAAGTTATATTTTTATGATGTTATTTAATTAAGTTTGAAATTATTATTTGTAGGTTTAAATTATATCGGGTGAGTTCACCAACCTTTTTATTTTACAAGAGTTTTAATTATTTCGATTTTTTTCTTTATCCAGCCCATTTTCAAAAAATGGGTACTAAATCGGTCCAAATTTTTTTTAAAAATCCGGAAGTGGCCATAACGCACAATCATTGTGCGTCATCACCTGAGATATGCACAATGGTTGTGTGTTATCCTTAATAACCGGCTTAAACTGCATTAAGAAGCATGTTTAACGACGTGTCGATGATGTGGTGCTGAGTTGTTGATAATGCACAGTCATTGTGCGTTATCAGTCATAATAACGCATGTCCATTGTGCGTCATCACCTGAGATATGCACAATGGTTGTGTGTTATCCTTAATAACCGGCTTAAACTGCATTAAGAAGCATGTTTAACGACGTGTCGATGATGTGGTGCTGAGTTGTTGATAATGCACAGTCATTGTGCGTTATCAGTCATAATAACGCATGTCCATTGTGCGTTATTATTCGTGATAACGCACAATGACCGTGCGTTATCACGTTATAAACCCTAAACCCAACCGCAGTCGCCTCCTTTATGCTTTCTCTTTCTTCTTCTTCCTTATTTCTTCTTTCTTATTTCCTCGCTGAAAATTTTCCTTTTAACTTCATCTGAAAATTTTCCTTTTGTCTTCATCCGCTCTCGCTGCTCCGTCGCTGCCGCCTGGTGAGTTCTTTTCCTCTTCCGTTTATTTTCTTTCTTCTTCTATACTTTGTCTTCTCTTCTTTTAATACTTTTGTATTTCATTTCAAAATTTACAGTTAAAATTTAGTTAATTTTTGAAATTCAAGTTTGAATTTGTGAGACTTTCCTTGGAGTACGAAGGTTGTTAGAGATTTGGAGGGAAAAATGGTAGACTAGAGCTTATTGGTATGAAGGTGCATTTTTAATTTTCGGTAAGTTTTTAGTTATTTAAATTATTTGGTGTATTATTTATTAATTTTAATTATTGTTTGTCTGGGTTTGTTAATTATTGTTTGTGAATCATTTTTATGAATTTTATTTGTTAATTTGAATTGATTCATTTTTGTGAAAGTAGGGTGTGAGTTTATGTTTAAATTCATTGTTATTAATAAATTTGTGCAAATTTGATAATTTTATGTAGATCTTAGGGTGATGAATTATTTTGATGAATTTATTTGGATAATTAGGGTTTTTTCCTTTACTTTATGATTATTTGAATTTTTTTATTTATTTAGATAATTATTTTGCATCTTTTTTATAAATTTTTGAGTAGAAAAGATGAGAACTTGGAATTTGGATTTTTTTCTCTTCTATTTTTTTTTTTGGTAATTAGTAGAACCGAAACTTGGAAATTTAGGGTTTAGTAATTAATACTTTTATTTAAACTCTAAAACCCTAATACTGAATTTACCAAGTAGTAAAATACTTAGTTATAAAATATAGCATAAATAACACTAAAAACCCTAAAATCTTAATATTTTAAACATTAAACCGTAAAACTCTAAACTTTGTAACAGTAAACCCTAAAAATCCTAAAATCTTAATATTTTAAACATTAAACCGTAAAACTCTAAACTTCAAAACAGTAAACCCTAAAAATGATATTTTAAACATTAAACCGTAAAACTCTAAAATTTGTAACAGTAAACCCTAAAAACTCTAAAATCTTAACAATTTAAACATTAGAAAATAAAACTCTAAACTTTGTAACAGTAAAACCTAATAACCCTAAAATTGATATTTTAAACATTAAACCGTAAAACTCTAAACTTCAAAACAGTAAACCTAAAAACCCTAAAAATGATATTTTAAACATTAAACCATAAAACTCTAAACTTTGTAACAGTAAACCCTTAAAACTCTAAAATCTTAACAATTTAAACATTAAACCGTAAAACTCTAAACTTTGTAACCGTAAACCCTAAATCTTAATATTATTGATAATTAACCGTAAATTATAAAAACATTAAAAACCCTAAAAACACTAAACTTGATATGTTAAAAATTATACAAATCCTAAAACTCTAAAATAATTGTACCATAAACAACATACCTTAAAGAGTTTAGAATTATAATTTATTTAAAAATTTTTAACTTTAATTTATAGATATTTATCATAACTCAAACTATAAATAATGTAGATGGAAGAAGTCTCAGCCCACGTGCATCCGGGTCCCATAGTCCCTGATGTTTTGACAAGACAGCACGAGTACCGGTCTGGGTTGATATGGAGTGGGGACCACGAGACGTGTTTCACTGATCTTCAGTGTAGGCGTTTGGGGCGTAATCTATTCCAGTGTTACAGTATGGCTCCCTGTAGGTTGTTAGAGCTTATTGACAGAACTGGTTTGGGAGGAGTGTTCAGATATGGCTACATTTGGCTGGACCACGCTCTTATTGCCACATTAGTTGAGTGGTGGAGACCGGAGACTCACACATTTCACTTGACTTTTGGTGAAGTCACAATAACCCTCCAGGATGTGCAGGCATTATGGGGTTTAGGGATAGAGGGTTTGGCCGTAACCGGTCCCAGTGGGAGTGTACATCAGAAACAGTATTGGATTGAGCTGATCGATAGATTTCTTGGTGTACGGTTGTCTCTTAGACACTTTTTTGGTTACAAGGTGAAGAAAGAACCTTTGGAAGCTTGGATACTAAGAGAGTTTACCAGTTCGAGACCGATGATGATCTTATCTTGCGCGCTCGTGGATTTATTTTTTTTCTCCTTGGCGGACATATCCTTCTCGACTTCTCAGGAAATTTGGTTCACATGTGCTACCTCAGTTTATTAGAGGATATTGATGCCATCAGGACATATAGCTGGAATAGCTGCGTACTTGGATTTTTATATAGGTAGTTGTGCATGGCACCTTTGGGAGGTGCACGACAGATAGGGAAAGCCTTAGTCTTAGTACAGATTTGAGCGTGGTCACGTATACTTGCATTACGGTCTCAGCTGATAATGGATGTTCAGGCCGACCCTCTTGCTCCTCTTGGTGCTATATAGTGCACATCTTTTGATTGCAGCCAATTGCCTACGCACACCCTCATTACATACAGGGACCAGTTAGATTTCATGCCAACTAGTTCGCTTTAAAATATTTTGTATTATTTGTCAGTAAAGAAATTTTTTTTTAAACACTTAGATTTTTATTGATTTTGAATTTTGACTTCACGGTTTGTATGACTCCCTTATCATGACCGTGGTCTGGTTCCATCTGACCTGTGGAGGGCAGAGGTCCCACTCATCTGTTATGAGATAGTGGAGTATCATACCCCAGTGACAAGTACATAAGATAGTATCGAGGAATCACACGGGTTTACATCAGAAATCCAACTAATTGTGATACCCGTTCGGTTGGATACCAGCCTGCTGGGGTCGACAGACGGATGATGGTACATTTTACAAATTAATTTTTCTTTTTTTTTTAAATATTCTTATGCATTTCATTTATTTATGTTGACTTCTAACGTTTAATTAATTAATTAATTTATTTATTTTGTTTAGACTTCCATGTTGCAGGAGGTGGATGACATGGCTTCAGTGGTGATACAGGAACCACCTTCATCTCCGTCGCAGATGGCTGTTTTTGCGAAGAAAGTGCAGATGATTATTCGGAGGTGCATGGTATCTATTGGCGGTACTTTGGGCTGCACTCCATCACAGCACGATATCCAACAGACATTCCCAGTACAACCGTCGTGTCGCCGTCCCCGGGAGCACGTACCGGACTGGGTGCTCGTGGAGTTAAGAGGGGCGCTCGTAGACAGCCTAGTGGTGGAGCAGGAGGTGGACGCCCTCCTGTCCCTCCTTTTCCCGGCAGAACCAGACAGGTGGACCCCGGACGCATTGAGGTTGAGAGAAGTGAGGGATCTGGACAGGTGGAGAGCGGTGAGGGATCTGGTGGTGGACACTTTCCTGTTGATCCATTTGACAGCCAAAACTTAGATATACCATCTTTTAGTTTGGATTTGATGCAACCTTCCCAGTCACTTCCAATTGGATTAGGGACATTGAGTGTGCCTCCCTCTCCCGATTTAGGGTTTGCCCATTTCAGTCACCAGCCGGTACATCTCGTTTCGTGCACCTCCTCCTCCGGGCACAGTCGGTTCATTTGATGACGAAAAGCGGGAGGATGACACGGATGATGTACAACGTCTTGGATTCGGACATTGTGTTGGGAAAAAGACAGCGAGGTTCACGCCGTCCGAGTGGCCATAGTTGTACTTAGTATTTTGTAGTTTTCATTTTCTATTATATGTAAATTAAATTTCAATATAGAGAGCATGCCGTTTTATGTATATTATTCATTATTTTGTTTTATGTATATTATTGATTATTTTGTTTTTATAATATCTTTAGTATTACTTCTTCAAATAACTTGAGATGAAATGGTTAAAAGTTAAATATATTTTCCAAGAAAACGATATAAATATTATCATAATAAGTACGCTTAAAATAAGTTAAATATTATATATAAAGTCTTTCTAAAAAAATTATACAACTATAAGTTTTGACAAAAATGTAAAGAAATTTCCATTTAAAAAAAAATTGACGTGGCAGATAACGCACGACTAGTGTGCGTTATTGCTTTGTCATAACGCACACTTATCGTGCGTTATCCACCACATCAGCGGATTAGAGGGTGTAAGTATAATTAGATGATAACTCACAATGGTTGTGCGTTCAATAATGATAACACACAACCATTGTGCGTTATGGCAACATCAGGATTTAAAAAAAAAAAACTTGGGCAGATTTAGTACCTATTTTTTGAAATTGGGCTGGATAAAGAAAAAAACCAATTATTTCTTGAAAACATATTTTTCTCATCTTTGGGACCTTGAAAAAAGTTACAAAATATTTACTGGGATTATTACGGGTTATGCTAAATATGTTTGGGTTATTAGAATATTTTTGTTTTAAATATTCTTTTATGGCATGGAAATATATTTTGAGTTAGTAATGTATTTTCATGATGTGTTTACTTGAAATATTTTTTACAACCCTTTTAATTTGGGTTTTGAGTTTCAAAAATTATTTTGAGAAATTATTTTTTTAAATATTTTAATTTCTCTTAAGGGTTTTGAGTTTTAAAGTGATTTTGAAAAATATTTTCAAAATATTTACTATTTCTTTTGGAAATAATATTTTTAAATATTTTAAATTCTCTTAAAGGTATTGAGTTTTAAAAATGATTTTGAGAAATTGTTTGCAAAATATTTATTATTTTCTTTTGGAAATAATATTTTTAAATATTTTAAATTCTCTTGGAAGTCTTGAGTATTAAAATTACTTTGAGAAAATTATTTTCTTTAAAATGTTTATTATTTCTTTTTGGAAGGAATATCTTAAATATTTTTTTTTAAAAATGATTTTGAGATTTTAAAATTATCTCTAAAATATTTATTATTATTGTTTGAAAGTTAATACTTTACATATTTTCTAAATATTCTTAAAAAGGCTTTTAAATTATTAAAATATTTAATACTTTTGTTTAAATATTCTTATATTATGATTTCGAAAATGTTTACTATTTCTTTTTAAAAAATATTTCTCTACGGTTTTATTCTTATATTAATTTAAATTTTGGAGATATTTAATAAATTTCCTTGAGAGATATTTATCATGATTTCGGTAAGCATATCGGCATAACCTATTTTATACCTGATAATATGATTTAAAGTCACATATATATGATTTCATGGTGAACCTGATTTTGGGAGAATAAATGTTTTGAGAAAAACAAATGTTTTCATGAGTTTTACAAAATTGCATTCATGATACATTTTGTCATGGCTACGAGTTTTGCCCTGCGGATAGGGATTTTTCGATACCTAAAGAGTTTTGTGTGTCCGAGAGATGGCCTATGGTTTTATAAAAATAAATTAAAGCCCTAATCCAACAAAAAAGGGCTTGGTATACATTTTGATCAACATGTCGAAAGGACTTGCACTATGTGTGGCTAGTCCCCCGTATGAGGGCCTCTTCCTAACGACATGCTTGGTAGTGTTACTCTTGATCTGAATCCATTTGATAGAGGGCGTAGTACCGTTAGAGGGTTAGGCCCAAGACGGTATTGTATTTGACTCCGTATCATGCTTTGCAGTAGTGGCTATTTCCTAGAAGGCTAGGTCAGGAGGGGCCTACCGACTAGGGTAGCAGAGGGCGGCCTGGTAGGTATGCCAGGGCTCATTACCTGTTTGTGTATATATTGTGTGAGGTTGAAAAATCGAACGTTCGTATAGTGTGCTTTGGAGTTCAGACTGGAATTGACCACGGGATGCCAAAATTTGTGCAATGACCCCGTTTAAAGTTCCGGACTCTATCCGTTGTGCCTATCATGATGCATGTATGGTGCTAAAAGTTTGGGTGTCGCGGCAGAACCGATGTGTTTTGATTCGCTCAGACTTCCCGGTTGCGTCCAAACTCTGCAGATAGTTTATAACTTGCATACAAGAGATTTTTATAAAATTATTTCTTTCCTGGCATGTCAAACCGTTTTATAAAAAATATTTTACCCGTATAGAAAACTCACAGAAAACACCCGTGCACGTGAACTCACTGGGTGTACATCACTTTTTGTTTTTCCAAATATTTCTCTCCTTTTTCAAATGACCTGGTAGCCAGATCTGGCTAGTGGAGCTATGGTGAGTCATTGAAGTCGGCATCTTTGAAGTCTTCCACCTCTAGTCAAAAGATTTTGATTATGTAGACTACGGCCTTAGCAGCCTTAAATCTATGTATAAGTTTGAGAAAATTTTGTTATAAAGTTATATTCAAACCTTTCTTTCTTCTCCCATTAGTCAATATAGAAATACTCGTTACAGTTCCTCTCGGTTGTACCTTAGTCTTGTATCTTTGTAAGTTCAGTGCTGAGAGGCACGTAGGTACCTTACTCTGCCACAGTTAACCTAGCGGATGGGTACGGGGTATCACAGGTGGTATCAGAGCTCTAGGTTCGACACTAGTTTCTCTAGATCCTAGATGAGTTTTAAAGAGATGACTGATTTGACTCTATATTTTGGGATTTAGTAGTTTACTCGTTAGACAGTTAAAGACTATAGGGTTGAGTGACAGCTAAGGTAGCACTAATGAGAAGAACCCTTGAGGCTCAACAGTAGGTTATAACTCGACGACGATGGGTGGGATCGGCGAATAGGTCGGTAAGAGACTCCGACAGCGGCTGAGGCTCGCCGAAGAGGATTTAGTAGTCATTTTCCCCAACAAAGTTAAACTCTTGGCAGAACATTTTATGATCTTAATGTTTGGGTAGTAGATGCTAAATAAGCTTGGTGCCTTTTTATTTGGTGTAACCTTTTTAGCTCGACTTGTGTTAGTTTTTCTCCGTCAGCTTGAATTTTTTGAGGGGATAGGCCTAATAAAGTATGATTTCTTTTCAAATATTTTGTGTTTTAAGTTTGATATTTTTTAAGTATGGGATGTTATGTGTAAGCTATAATTGCAAACTCAAGGGTAGCACTCCTAAGTTTTCTTGAGATTCGAACTTATCCTTGGTTTAGAAAAATGGCAAGACCACACCCCCCAGGTCACGAAAACGAAGCTATGCCTGAAAACTCGTCTCACGGACCAACATATACTGCAAGTCATGAAATAATAGGACATTTCATGACAAAAAGGACTAAATTGCTGGAAGCTACTTTGGCAAATCGAAGAGGAGAACGATCCCAGAATACTAGTAACTGTTAGTATATGCCCTAAGACCAATTGACTCACATTTATGATTTATGAAGCATGTGTTTTTGAATTGTATTTTATGCTCTTGGTCATCAAGTATGTGACTTGATAGTAAAACCCTTATAGCTAATAAAATACTATTCTTATTTGTCTCTAGTTTATTACATCTTGTAAACTAGTGTGAAGTTGATTGATGGTCAAGTTTTACTGATCATGAATATGAGATATAAAATCAATTCATAAATACATATTGAGAATATTGTATTGGACATGACCCAAAGTGAAGAAGAAATATTGCATGGGTTTAAGTTATAAGTATTTCTTCTCAGTTTTATATTTGGTGTCCTTCGACCTAATGTTTCTTACATGGGGAGAAAAATATGTTTTGACATAGTCAAACATCATTTTTAATTAGGTGATCATTATGATTATTGGTTGGCTTATTTTCTCGTCATGGCTTGAATATTGGAGATAGTGAAAGGGATTTGTCCCTCTCTTTTTAGAGAGAGATATCCATGAGCCCCTTGATAAGGAAGACTGGAAAATATGCATGGCCATGCTCAAATAAGTATTAATAAGGTATTATTAATATTATTTGTTAGAACAGTCTGCCTGGTGATCAAGTAAATGGTTAATTAAGTTTTATAAGGATGACTTGATCCATGTCTTATACTTAATTAGGATATCGTGTGACAAAAGGACTAAATATTAAATCTGATGCTAGGTTATTTTTACATTTACTTAACTTGGGTAAGTATAATGTCTTGCTAGAGGCCGCTTATGGTTTGTGAATAAATGTCTAGGACAATTTTTCATTCACTGTCAATGTTAAGTGAACCTACAGGGTCACACGCATAGACGATCTTGTGAGCATAATGTCCACATTCTCAATGAATCTAGATTGTGTCCAGATTCGTTGAACATATACAAAAGGGGAATCAGATTCCATATTGTATTTTCTGGTAGGTTAATAAGTAATTAATTTTATTTAATCGAATAAATGAAATTAATTACTTAATATTACTCATCCAACCGTTGGATGATTATAGGAATAGACGGACGAGATTAAACTGTCATTAGATGACAGTTAGGGTTCTGATATTGACAGCTATAAAAGGTTATGTTAACCTTTCTTGGTGGCCGTCCTTTATCTGATTAAAGAAAAACAAAACCCTAAATCCTAGAACGGCGATAGAGTATCTAGCATCCTCTCTCCGAAATATGACCGATTACCAGATAGTCAGGATCAGTTCTGAACAGTTTTCAGAACACAGAAGGGGCTAGCATCCCGATCGCTTGCAGAGGAGTTCGTCGCGTGGATACCAGTAGAGGGCGAAGCGTACAAAGCAGCGCCTCCACAACGAACAATCAAAACATTGAGGTAATTTCTATCCAATCGGTTTTTCTAGTATGTGAAGATCTTGTTGGTGGATTTCCGTAGTTTTATTTTATTTTATTTTTGCCTACGGATTCTAACAGTAACGACGAGGCCCTGGAACGATTCCTAAGATTTCGACCCTCGGAATTCCATGGCGAAGTTTAGCAGGAAGCCAAGGCAGAGTTATTTTTAGAACAATTAAATGATAGTACTCTGCAATATGATGGTGCCAAGAAAGTAACCTTCGCCGCTTTCGACTTATGGAACAGCAAAAGACTGGTGGTTAAGGATTTTCGAAGCCCGAATAATAAGAAACCAATTATGAACGTGGGATGACTTTCAAGAGGAATTTAAACAAGAGTACATACCCTGCTGGATAAGAAAACGTTGTGAGAACGAATTCCAATAGCTGAAGTAAGAAGGGATGACGGTAGCACAGTATACTGCAAAGTTTAATTGTCTAGCTAAGTATTGTCTGCTTCTTATAGACATGAAAGAACATAAGACATGCCAGTTTTTGAAGGGGTTGTGCTAGAATTGCAACAGGCAGAGAACGGTGACAATGAATGTTTCATCCTATCCCTACAAACGACCTGGACAAGAATGCTGAAACCCCAATATCCAAAGAATCCACGAAACAATAATCAAACGGGGAATGAGGAACCGTTAAAATCCTATGATAGGGAACCCTTATCCGAGTTGTACTTACTGTGGGCGTGAGGACCACACGGCGGAAGTATGTTATAAAAGGACGGGAACATATTTTCAGTGTGGAAAGGCAGGACACTTTGCGAAGCAGTACTCTGGAACACAACTAACAATCTCAGGAATGCCAGAGGAGTGGGACGGCCACTAAATACGGTAGGGGCATCAGTAGGCCAAAACAACAAGCTGTAGGATAGAGCCAAGGTCTACACCTGGATGGGCAACTCTTGGATGGTGAAACAAAAAGTATTAAAAGTACTATCCGTATCTTCTCTCACCCTGCTAAGGTATTAGTTGATCCACGAGCTACGCATTCATTAGTCACTGAGGAAAAGTACCTCGATTGTGAGATTTATATAGGAAACGCGGTGTTACTTGGGGATTTGATCACCTTATCCTTTGAGGGATACGATGTGATATTAGGAATGTATTAGTTGTCTAATCATTACGCCCAGGTAGATTGCCGAAATAAAGTGGTTAAGTTTACTTGGCCGGATAGGGCTCGTTACCTATTTTTGTATATGTTGTGTGAGGTTGAAAAATCGAACGTTCGTACAGTGTGCTTTGGAGTTTAGGCTGGTATTGACTACGAGATGCCAGAATTTGTCTGATGACACCGTTTAAGGTTTCGGACTCTATCCGTTGAGCCTATCATGGTGCATGCATGGTTCTAAAAGTTCGGGTGTCACGACAGTGTTGATGTGTCTTGATTCCCTCAGACTTCCCGGCTGCGTCCAAACTCTGCAGATAGTTTATAACTTGCATACAAGAGATTTTTATGAACTTATTTCTTTTCTGGCATGTCAAACCGTTTTATAAAATGTATTTTACCCATATAGAAAACTCACAGAAAACACCTGTGCACATGAACTCACTGGGCGTCCATCGCTCATGTTTTTCCAAATGTTTCTCCCCTCTTTCAGATGACTTGGTAACCAGATCTGGCTAGTGGAGCCATGATGAGCCATTGAAGTTGGCATCTTTGAAGTCTTCCACCTCTAGTCAAAAGATTTTGATTATGTAGACTAGGGCCTTAGCGGCCTTAAACCTATGTCTAAGTTTGAAAAACTTTTGTTATAAAGTTATATTCAAACCTTTCTTTCTTCTCCCATTAGTTAATATAGAAATACTCGTTACAGCTACCCGGTTATACCTTAGTCTTGTATCTTTGTAAGTTCAGTGCCGAGAGGCACGTAGGTACCTTACTTCGTCGCAGTTGACCTAGCAGAGGGGTACGGGGTATCACATACGTTCCCTAAATAGAATTAAAAATAGACTCTACCTCCAAAATAACAAGCCTACTCTTTCTTTTTTAACTCTTGTACTTGGTGTCTATAAATAAAACCTTATGGAAAACATTAATATGAAAATCAGTTTCTGAATTTTTGAGTCTCCCCTCTCTCTCTCTCTCTCTCTCTCTCTCTCTCTCTCTCTCTCTCTCTCTTCTTCTCTCTATTATTATTCTTTATATTTCTTCTTATTCTTGCCATATTGTGTCTAAACTTTACTTAAATTTATAACACGTTATCAGCATGATAGCTTAGATTAGTATAAACAAGGTTCGTTTGAGCTGTAATTTTTGAAGAAATTTCAGAAGAACAACGCTTACTATCTTTTAAATGGAAAATTTTTTGAGGACATATGTATTATTGATAATGGAAATACACACAATATTAAAATATAATAAATATTTTTCACAATTAAATTTGAGAGAAACAAATGTGCGTACTATAAGTGGTAGTACATAGTTAATTGGAGGCTCTGGAAGAGCTAATCTCCTTTTACTTTGAGGTACAATATTGACGATAAAAAATGCGTTATTTTCAGTCTCGAAGAAGTTTATTGAGTTTTAAAGATATTCGTTTAAATGGATATCATATCTAGACTATGGAATTTCATACTTTCTTCAGGCTTATATTATGCCAAAAGGAGTGCAATAGAAATGCATCATTCAGTAAACAAGAAGTTTACTAATCCAAATAACTTTATTATTTGGTATGATCGGTTAGGCCATCTTATGTCTATAATGATGAAAAAAATTATAGAAAATACGAATGGTCGTTCATTGAAAAATGAGAAGGTTTTGAATTCAAATGAATTTACACGTGCTGCTATTCTCAAGAAAATTTATTATTAGACCCTCATCAACAAAAGTGGGGGTTAAATCTCTAACATTTTTAGAAAAAATTCATGGCGATATATGTAGACCTATTCATCTACAAAGTGGACAATTTTTAAATACTTCATGATATTATTAATGCATCAACTAGATAGTCACATGCATGTTTATTATCATCTTGCAACCTGGTGTTTGTGAGATTACTAGCCCAAATAATTCATCTGCGGGGCAATTTCCTGATTATCCAATTAAGAAAATTCGCCTTGATAATGCTGGAGAATTCTCTTTTCATGCTTTTGATGCTTATTGTATGTCTATAAGAATTACTATTGAACATCCTGTAACTCATGTTCATACACAAAATGGATTAGCTGAGTCATTTATTAAAATACACTAATTAATTGATAGATCATTGTTGATGAGAACCAAACTCCCCACATCTATTTGGGGACATGATATTTTGCATGTTGTGGCACTTGTACGAATTAGACCATTTCATTATCATAAGTATTCTCCATTGCAATTAATGTTTGAGTCTGAACTCAATATCTCCCATTTGAGAATCTTT
Source organism: Catharanthus roseus (assembly GCA_028651295.1). NCBI lineage: Eukaryota > Viridiplantae > Streptophyta > Magnoliopsida > Gentianales > Apocynaceae > Catharanthus > Catharanthus roseus. The sequence goes on from JAPQWS010000159.1 coordinate 8,416,665, forward strand.
AGTTGTGTTGTTTATGTTCCAATAATGCCAAATCAACGCACTAAAATGGGTCCTCAAAAAAGATTGGGGATATACTTTGGTTATGAATCTCTCTTAATTATAAGGTATCTTTAACTTTAACAGGAAATTTATTTACTACAAAGATTTGTAGATTGTCAATTTGACGAGACAAATTTCCTCAAATTAGGAGGAGAAAATAAACAGCAAAATGCAAGAAATTACGTGGGCAAGATTCACGCACAAGCACAAGTGAACTTGAAGTTCAAAAGATCATTCATTTGCAAAAAAATTGCAACCCAATTGCCCGATGCTTTTGCCGACTCCACAAAAGTAACAAAATTGAATATTCCTGATATAGATGCTCCTATTCGAGTTGAAGTCCATCTAGGACAAAATAAAAATCCTATTGCAAATGAGTCCAATGCACACCAGAAACGTGACCGACCTTTTGGATCCAAAGATAAAAATCCTCGCAAGAAAAGAGGATTAAATGATCAAAGTGATCATCTTGAAAGATTGGATAAAAAGAACCAAGAGAAAAATGAGAAAGAAAATCCAATTATTGAAAATAGTGAAAACTTAGATAATTCAATCAACTTTATTACTGCGGAAACATATTGGAATCGTAGATAAATGATTCTGGACAATGCTTTTGCATATAACGTAGCAATTGATGTTCTAAGTAATAAATAATGAGTATCTTGAACTAAAATCCGTTGAAGAATGTCGGAATCAAAAAGATTGGCCAAAATGGAAAGATGCAATTTAATCAGAATTAAACTCCCTTAAAAGTCGTAAAGTTTTTGGACATGTAGTCTAAACTCCAGAAGGAGTGAAACCTACTGGTTTTATGGGTATTTATGTGAAAGCGCAACGAAAATAATGAGATTGTTAGATATAAAGCACGACTTGTAGCATAAATGTTTTCACAAAAACCAAGAGTTGATTATAAATAAATATATTCTCCTGTGATCGACGCAATTGCACTCCATTATCTTGTAGGTTTAGCTGTTCGTGAAAAAGTAAATATGTGTCTGCTAGACGTAGTAAGTGCTTATTTGTATGGAGAACTTGACAATTAAATTTACATGAAAGTCCCTGAAGGATTTCGCATGCCTGAAGCATGTAAGTCAAGTACTCGAGAAAATTATCCCATCAAATTTCGCAAGTCTTTGTATAGATTGAAACAATATGGTCATATGTGTTACAATCGCCTTAGTGAGTATTTATTAAAAAATGGATATGAAAATTATCCCATTTGTCCATGTGCTTTCGTTAAAAAAACTGAAAAAGGCTTTGTTATCATTGTTATATATGTAGATGATATTAACATTATTGGAACTCCTGAAGAGTTTCTAGATTCTAGAGATTTCTTAAAGCAAGAGTTTGAAATTAAAGTTTTTGAAAAAACTAAGTTTTGACTTGGTTTACAAATTGAATATCTTGAAGATGGAATGTTTATTCATCAATCTACATATGTTGAAAAAATCTTAAAGAGATTTTACATGGACAAAGCACATCCTTTGACTAGTCCGACGGTCGCTCGACCTTTAGATACTAAGAAAGTTCCTTTTAGACCGCAAGAGGATAATGAAGAACTTCTAGGTCCTGAAGTGCCATATCTTAGTGCAATAGGAGAACTAGTGTATCTTGCAAATAATATACGACCAGATATTGTATTTTCTTTAAATCTATTTAGCAAGATATAGTTTTTCTCCAACTTGACAACATTGGAATGGAGTAAAACATGTCCTATGACATCTCCAAGGGACGATTGATCTTGGATTATTTTATCCAAATAAATCAAGTTCCAAATTAATTGGATATGCTGATACTGGATATCTATTGGACTCACACAAAACTCGTTCTCAAATTGGATATTTGTTTACATGTGATGCTACTGCCATATCTTGGCGTTTCACAAAATAATCTCTAGCTACTACTTCTTTTAATCATGCTAAGATAATAGCTGTCCATGAGACAATCAGAAAATGTGTGTAGCTAAGATCATTTGTCTATTATATCCGAGATAATTGTAATTTATCTTCCGAAAATAAAATTCCAACAATCCTATATGAGAATAATGCTGCTTGCATAGCACAATTAAAGGGATGATATGTTAAAGAGATATGACATAGCATATTTCACCAAATTTTTTTTTAATATGAACTTTAAAGAAATGGTGAAATTAATGTGCAACAAATTCGATCATGTGACAATTTGGTTGATTTATTCATTAAAGTATTGTCGACTGCAACATTTACAAAATTGATGTGTAAAATTGGCATGCGTCGACTAAAATATCTAAGGAGATCTTCTCAACATGGGGAGTAGATTTTATTCATAAAAGAACAGTGTACCTTTTTTCCTTCACTAGACATTTTTTCCCACAGAATTATCTTTTTCTCTAATAAGGTTTTAACGAGATATATTCTTTATGTTATAGACATTCAAGGGGGGTTATTATGAAATTAATATATACGTAGTAGATGTCCAAATACGTTCCCTGAAGAGAACTAAAACTCCCAAAACCCAATCCTTAATGGACTCTGACTCCCTAATAGCTAGCTCATTCATTCTAGGGTTTCTCTTAACTCTTGTACTTGATGCTATAAATAAGACCTTATGGAAGACATTAATATGATAATGAGTTTCTGAATTTATGAGTCTCCTCTCTATCTCTCTTCTTCTCTATTATTGTTCTTTATATTTCTTCGTATTCTTATTATATTGTGCCTAAACTTTACTTAAGTCTATAACAAATATATTATTTTTAAAAAAATTAATAAAAAATGCTCATGTATAATTTAAATTTTGTCACTTGAGGACATATTTATTTCATTGGTTACTTCTACTCAATAATTTTTTATGAAGGCAAAAAATGCTCTTATTGACAGTTATAGGTGATTTTTGGCCAATTTCTTTTACGTAAAGCTCAAATATTATTTTTAGTAAGGATAAAATTGTCCAGCTATTAATCTAAGTGTCAATCCACGTTTGGAATGGATCAAATTAACTTGACAATTATTCAAATTGATTCATGAGTCAGGTTATTTTCGACCCATTCTAATTGTTGGTTGGCACTTAGATTAGTGTTTGGATAACTTTACTCTCACTAAAATGACATATGAATATTACGTGATACAAATTGATAAAAAACCACTCATAACTGCCATATAAGGATATTTTTGACCCTCATAAAAAGTTATTAGGTAGAAATGAATAATTAAGTAATATCATCAAATGACAAAACCTAAATTGCACATGAATATTTTTGGCCAATTTCTCTTATTTTTAAATTTGAAATAAAAAATCCTAAAATTTTTTAATAAACAGACTTAAAAAAAGTCGTGTGAGGTGTGTGAAGTGTTCTATTAGCCATTTTAACCCATAATACCAACGAAAGGACAATTTTTAATATATATCGATCTAAGAAATAGCAATCGACTCTACCATACCCTTCGCTGCAGTTCGTGTAGCTTCAGTCGCGACTTTGTTAGTTGGCGGTGTCATCGTGGAGGTGGGTCTTTTCTTGCCATCTTTTATCCGTCATTACAGTTTGTGAGATACTAAAAACGAACTTCTATTTCCTCGGATGGTGGACAATAATTTATAATTTTAAAATTTAAGTGGGAATTCAAAATTCAAAATAGTTCAAAAAATATTAAATTTTTTTATCATTTTTATAACTAAATTATTATCTTGTCACAATTATAAAATTCTTTTTTTTGTTTTTGAGTTACAATATACTTAGAGATCCCAAAAAAAAAAAAAAAAAAAAGCTTAGATAAAGTGATAAAATGAGTAAATTTTCCTTTTTTACAAAGAAAAATAACGTGTAATCGCAATTATCCTCCCTAAGCACATGCTAACACTACTAAGCTACTTGTTGGTGAAGGGAAGAAAAAGGATGACTGCATTGAGATGTTGAAAGAGGGACGCCGCAAATGCCTCATCTTAATCCATAACAAATTACATGCCTACATATTAAATTTAAGCAATGTTTTTTTCCTTCAAAATATTCTCTCTATATATTTTTTATAATTTCTCTCTAAAAAATATAGTGTTTTTTTAAGATTTGAAAAGTTTAAGGATAGATATGAATAATTTTAAAGATTATCTACACTATAAAATAGTAAAAATAAAAAAAAGATAAAAAGAAGCTAATATGCTCCACTTGAACTATGTCTTAGCACAAACCTTGAGAAGGTTGTATCAATCCTTGGCGTGGGGTCATCTCTACTTGCACTAGGACGTAACTCAAGAGGATCAGATTAGTTTTTTTTTTTTTTTTTTGAGGACCGTAAACTAATCAAAATGAGTCTTTGAGGGAAAAAAACTAAGCATGGGGTTGACGCCAACTTTTGGGGCAGTTGCAAGGATATTGTCACTGGAAGTTAGCGCAATTGCAAGGAAATTGATGCATGATCCTGGCGTCAATCATTTTTTCTCGGCGGCGGACTAATATTTTCTATTTTAACGTATTTTTAATTTTTTTACCGATTTAAATGTAAACAAAACAAGTATAAGATGTTATACTAAATGTTTCTTTTACGATTTTTACGATTGGATTTGAGTAAGTCGTCATTTAAAATTTTGGATTGCAAAGAGAAGTTAAAAAGAAAGAAAATAGAGAGAAAATAATTTGGAGAAAATGATTTAGTAAAAATGAAATATTTTTGCGCAAATTTTATTTTTCGATGCATAATTTATGAATCATCATCTTAGTCTCCATTTTTTTAATTTTTATTATTTGTTTTTTTTGCTAGGTAGTCTTCAAAATTATTTGTTTTGTTTTATTTTAGTCAAAAAATTTTACATGTTAATCCAAAAGTATTTGATTTAAAAATATTAGTCCTGCCATTCCTTTTTGGTAGAATCTTATAAATTCCTACCTATATCGCTCATGTCATATGGGTTAAATAGTTTGCAACTTCAGTAAATACAAAATAGTTTTTTTTTTTTGCTAAATAGTTGAGAGATTATTAGGAGAAATTTTAAAAAAGGAATTACTTGGAAAACAAAAAGTTTTGAGTTAATTTTAAAAACACACTTATACTTTTTGACATTAAGTATTCTAATTAAAATTCTACCAATTAAAATAACAGTTGAACTATATATATTTAGATACTTAATTTTTAAAATAAAAGTCATTTTATTACGAAATTATAATTTGAGTACTTGATATTTAAATTAAAAATTTAAGTACCCGCTAAATAAGAGATAATTGACTAAAGCTTGCTGAAGTGTTTTTGGAATTTACCCAAAACTTCTTAGTAGAAAGGAATTTCATTTCTCTTCGGTGTCTCTACTAGGAAGGAGTTCGAGTCCAAGCATATACCAAATCCATTTTTTTCTTCTCAGAAGTCTGAAAACGAAAATCGGCAAGAAAATGCAGAAAACCCACAAAAGAAAGCAGCAATCCTCCCAATCTTCATCAATCAAATCAGCCAGATGGTCTAAAACCATCATTGTTAACAGTAAAGGAGAGCCATACCCAGACCACCTTCGGCCTACCCCAGATGAATGCCGTGCTGTGAGAGATACCCTTTTGGCCAATCATGGTTTTCCCAAAGAATTCATCAAGTACCGTAGAAAAAGGCTGGTTGTACAGGATTCCAAGAATGGTGATAAAAATGTGATCTTGGAAAGTTCAGTAAGTTCTGAAGCATTGGGGGATGAAGGTGATGATGATGTTGAGCCTAAAGAGACTGTTCTGGATGGTTTAGTAAGCACAATATTATCACAGAACACCACAGATGTTAATTCTCAGAGGGCATTTGCTTCCTTAAAGTCTTCTTTTCCCACTTGGGAAGATGTAAGCTTTTGATTATGAAGTGATTTTTGTAGCTTTTCTTGATCAAAATGGTTCTCCTAAATTGAGTTATAATTTGTCTCCTTTTTTTGTGGACCTGTTGTTTAAGTTAAATGTTGTTGTTTCTTTTGGACTACTTGTGCATGCTTCTTTTCTTAAGTTGGTTTGATGAGTCTAAGTGGAGCTCAGCGAATTTCCCTTTCTTTCTTTGTAGAATCGATTTTGTTGCCTGAATAGGTGCATTTTGATTCTCATGTTATAGTATTTATGCCGTAGCAATTTTTCCTTTAGACAATGTAATTCATTTTGGTTTGGTTTTGTCTGAATTTGTATAAAAATGATATAATTTGCAAAATCATTCAGTTGTAGGTAACATAAAGAACTTTTAAGGAGTTTCCCCTAGTTTCTTCACTTATTATATATATAAAACAGTGTCAATTCAAATTATACAGACTACTATTTCCTTATTACATTGATGGAAGGAATATTTATAGCGATAATGATACTGCAAAGCAGAGATCTAACTGGAAAATTGTCTTTAGACACTCAACGTTTGTTGTTACACTGCATTGTGATTGAAAAAACTTGTATTGAAGGAGAGCTTGAATAAATTCTCCAATGTTATACTCTAGATTCGCGCATATACTTGTTATATGAGAACTTCACCTTCATAAAACTATGTTGGCAATGGTTTTAACCATTGCGTTCGTATACTGTCTTTGTAAATTGTCAAGGTTCTTGCTGCTGAGAAAAAACAAATTGAGGATGCTATTAGATGCGGTGGTTTGGCACCGACAAAAGCTTCTTGCATCAAAGGTATATTGGAAAGCTTGTTAGCAAAAAGAGGGAAATTGTGTTTGGAGTATCTGCGGGGTTTGTCAATTGAGGAAATCAAAGCAGAGCTCTCACACTTTAAAGGAATTGGTCCCAAAACGGTACTATGCTATTTATGAACTTGTAAGAGATTTTTATAGTACTAGTACAATATGAAGTGAACTAAGGTGAGTACAGAATTGAATAGCTTCTCTGTCTGCTATTGAAAGTCAGGTGAATGAGTTTACCATGTATATTCAATAGAAATTCACCAGTTTGCTTAAAAAACAATGTAACTGTATTTTTTTTTTTTAAAAAAAAGTTCAGAATGACGGTTTGCTATTTTCATTTCCAAAACATACAAAGAAAAATAAGCATAATAATTTCTTCAAATTCTGTAAGTTATGGAATCATCTTATTGAAACCATGCAAGAATACGAAGGTTGAGGAATTGAATTAAACGATTTTAGTTGCATATTAAAGCTGCACTCTACTTAAGCTTGGAAGTGTTCACATAACTGGATTCCTACCTCCCCTCTTTCCTGACTTGTCTACTGGAAAGTTTTACTTAAAGCATTTTCTTTGAACTACACTTTTTAATCTCTGGATCCTTCAGACAGGGTAAATGAATTTCATGTCCACTGAATGGGATCTTCCAGAATTTTCTTCTGTTAATTTTGTTCGCTTAGATTTATGCATAGCTTGTCTACAGCATGTCTTAGCTGTATCTTCTTTTGCTGAAGAAGAAAGCGACCTTGGATAGTTCAAATCTTTTTGCTTTCACTTATACACATGTCGTTCTCTTATTTTTGGGAGGGGGTGCAGGGGGTTTGAGGGGTCTTCTGAACCTAAGAGGATTCAGAAAGGAGTAGTAAAAGTTTTGGGTAAATGGTGTTTCAGGCTTGTAATATTGGCATGGTGTTACAGGAGCGAACCAGAATTACTTGAGGAAGTCTTTTTCTTGTTGAACTTCTTCCATTTGAAAAGGTACGAGCAACATGCTTGCACAAACAATTTGGATGTTTGTGTTCTTGTACTAGAACACTCTGCTGGAGTATACTATCATTTGGACCTATATATATATATATATATATATCAAAAAAGAAGAAGAAAGACATAGAACAAGATTACAGCATCCAAAAATTTAACCCTATGCTTTCCCACTTCCGTGGAGGGACCTGCTTTTTGGGTGGATCACAACAAAATGCTTCAGTGTGACTTTATGAAGTGTTTTTACCTAACTTGGCATAGTTAGAGGTCCATTGAATCTTACATTTTCCCACTTCTCTGCCTCTATGATATCTGGCATCTAAAACGCCCAAAGTAAGAAAAACAAAAGCAAAGTTGCAATGATCTGGGAAACTTTTTACCTTACCCTTCTTTGTTAGCTGGCAATAGTTCCAAAAATAATCCTCCAGATTTCTAATTGCTGATGTTATCTACTTTTAGTTTGTGTAAATTTTGTCAGTGTTGCCACTTTTTGTAACCGATCTCTGGAAGTGAGGGAAGGGGAGAGGTTACCTGTCTTTTTGGGCTTTGGTGGTGGAAATGGCTTAACTGGTCAATGCATCATTATTTATTATATGGCTGAGTATCAGTTTTGCTCAATTGCTGAACGAATGATTTGACTAGTCTTAGTATACAGCCTTTGACCTTTCTATTTGTATTAGTGCACAAAGAAAGTCAATTAAGCCTTTGGGTGGTTAGAGCTGCCACTGGTTGTGAGCAGTTTCTTTCATGGGAACAGTGTTATTCTGCAAGAGCTGCATTCTACTTGCATTTTCTTTACTACTTAGGAGCTGAAGGAACATGGATCTAACTGAGGATTTTTTCGCTTTTTTTTTTTTTTCGAAAGAAAATGAAATAATATTAAATCATATACCTTATTGTTGATGACAATCCTCATGAAAAGAACTAGTTAGAGCATAATTGCTCTCTAGCATGCTAATTGGGTAGATAACTCACCTAGGCCTCTTTCCAGTAGAAAGTGTCCATCATTCTGGCTTGTGAAAAGACTTCTTTCTTGGGGTTTGATTTGTAAGTCCCAAGCTGGGGGAAGGAGTCATCCACGATTGAACTTAATACCAAAACGGCCTACCTTCCTTTCGCCATCCGCCTTCTTCTTCTTTTCTTTCTATCTTGCCTAAGCACTGCCCATGTTTCTCTCTAATTTGAAAGCGCAACCTTCTTCTTCTATAGGAAAATCGTATTCAACCATTAATATAGTTTTTTGAAACATGTCCTTTTCGTACTTGAAAATATGTTCCCCAGTCTAATTTAATTCGTCATTGCTTTATAAGGCACTTAATCATCTCTTTGCTGCATATCTATATAGGTGATTCTTTTTGTCCAAAATCCTATTTATATTTGCTCAAATCTGATTCTAGGGTCTGTGAATTTTTTACTCCTTTGCTCTGGGAGTATGCAAAAATTTGGGCTTTTATCTTCTTTATGAAATTTGTCCCAACATGCCAGTATGTCAGATTTCATCTTATTTAGGTCTCTGGGATGTCATGTTCCACTGCACATCTGTATTGCTCTATTGTATTGCCTTTGTGAAAATTTTGGGCCTTGGAGCTTACTTTTATGTTTGATGAAAATGTTACTGTTTTATGAGAGCCAAAATGTTATTAAAGCATATTCAATGGATAGGATCTATAAAAAGTCCATCAGCCCGTGGATGATAAATATAGCATGTTTATATTAGTTATTTATGGAACCAAACGTGTAGGTACTTGAGAGCCTCATCAGTTGATGTTCTCCAATAGCTGAGGAATTTAATGACTTTATGTGGATTACAGGTGGCATGTGTCCTGATGTTTCAGCTCCAGCAAGATGATTTCCCCGTGGACACACATGTGAGTATCATATTTTTTTTTGGTCTTCTCAACAGTCACAGCACCTAATATCTCAATCATTTTTTCAGATATTTCAGATTTCAAAGAGCATTGGCTGGTTACCGGCAATGTCAGACTTAAAAAAGGCATACATTCATCTAAACTCTCGGATTCCAGATGATTTAAAATTTGATTTGAACTGTCTTCTATTCACTCATGGTAAGATCTGTCGACGATGCTCCAAAAAGGGAGACTCAAGGTCTAGTGGGGGAACTTGCAGCAGCCCTTGCCCGTTGCTTGCTTACTGCAATGATGCTCAAAAACCAAATGAAATGCTGAAGTCATTGGATAGCGTTTTATAGTAAGTCATGTAGTTAAAAATGCCTATGATCACAATCTTTCTTCATTTTTATCTGCTATAAATTGATGGAATAGGGCAGTTTTAGATGAGTATAGCGACTGGATTATGGAAAATTGAACGTATAAAGCGAAATGAAATCATTCCACCTATGGCTTGGGAAAATCTTTTGGTTAAATGAACAATGAGTATGTATGGGGCTTGACTCAAGTGGCAATTTTAGGTTGTGAAACTATGTTAGATTATGACTTGTTCCAATGAGCCACTTGAATAGATAGATGGCAACAAAAATGCCTTGCTGGCCATTCTAGATTTTTAATATCCTTCCAATAACTTCGTTTAGCTGTAAATCAATAACTTTTTCTGTGTAATACTGTGGTTTATGCTGCATATAGATAAGGCAAAATCTTGCTTAATACCCTGAATCAGCAGATATGCTTATCTCATACTCCACTCCCTATTTTGACAATTTTGGGGCTAATGTTCTTGAAAACGGAACAGCATTTCACCTTCTATTTTGGAAAATCGAGTCTTTTTCTCTTTTTCCTTTATTAACATTAAAATCTTATTATGGTTGGATTGTGGCATATGCTGTCTGTTTGTTGAAATGCCAAGTAAACAATGTCTTATTCATGCACTAATTTCTTCTTGCTTGTCCTGATAATTCATGGTATTGGTTTGACATGGAAAGTTTGTTGATTATATTAATTCTAAGTGGTAAACTTTTTCAAGGCTCACTTTTTCTCCTTCTTTTGGATCTTCTTATTATTGTAATCTCATTATTGTCAAAATCTTACTTTACATGAGTATTATATGATTGTTACATTGTCCGCATTACTTCTTTTCTGTGTAAAGGGATTTCCCATTGTGTGTGTGTATATATATATATATATATATATATATGATAGTCAAATTGGCGAAATGTACGAAACTTTCTCATTTCAGGCAAATGGCTGGAAGCCCTATCCTGGAATCATCCACAAGAAGCTTTTCAGCAGATAAAAGATTGAAACTTTTCGGGTTTGAAATCGATGCTTACCAAAAGAGCAGCACGTTGTCCCCTGCTGTTTCTGATCAAGAAAGTGTAAATTCTTCAGACTCCAGTCTACCATTGCCAGAGAAAGCTCATCAAGAAAATGGGGTTGTTTCTAAGCCTGAGGAAGAGCTCAAGAAGTATCCCTGCAAGTTTTGCTCTAAGGAGTTTACCAATTCACAAGCACTTGGTGGGCATCAAAATGCTCACAGGAAAGAGAGGTTGAAGAAGAAAAGAATGCAGACTCAAGCCAAGAGGGCAACTTTTAACTCAAATCTTATCTCTTTTCTGAATAGAAATGCTGTTATTTATCATTGTTCTACCCCCTGTTTTGGTGATTTATCATTTTGTTCTGGTAAATGCATTCCTGGGAAGTCTCACATTTGTTTCAACACACAAAATCAGTGTCAGAAAATCGATGGCCGAAACCTGTTCTGTTCAAGGCCGCCTCCTGCTGTTTCTCACTTCAATTTCTGGGCAAATGATAACACTTCACCTTGAAACTTGTCAAATTGTAGGCATCAGAGATGGGGTAACATGTCATGTGATGGCCCTTTACATCAGAACTCAGTAGTAGTTCATATTCTTGTTCATAGATATATATATATATATATATATATTTATGCAACACTGAGCAACAAGGAATTCTATATAGTGATGCATTAATTACTTACTAGCTAGCAATCAAAAGAGCTTGATACTACTATTTATATGAAAATTGGAAAAAAAATTGAGTTGAAGTTAGCGAGTTTTTCATTGTTTACATTATTGAAAAATTAAATTTGAACCTAAAATTTAAGTCTTTTATATTTTAAAAGATACATTTAGAAATATATTTTTAAATTAACATTTGCAATGTGAAATTTGTATTTTGTTGTACAATAAATTTGATGACTATAATATTATATTGAGAAAACTTATTTAATCTTTGCGACCCACATAATCAATATATGATTTTCATCGCAATATTGATCCAAGTAAAGAAACTAGTAAGTGAAAAAACAAAAATTTTAGACCTTTATTAAATGTATAATAAAGAGAGTAAAAACAATGGAATTTTTTCTAACTTTTATTTATTACAGGTTGAGAATAATATCTTATTTAATATTTTCTTTTATTAAATCCTACTATATGAACAAATTTTCACAAATTTTCTTTCGTTTAATATAGAAATTTGTAGAAATTATAATAGTGATGGAGATTGATTTGAATGAGATTTTAGTTTATATTAAAAAAATATTCAAAATTTTGTGTTTGGTTTATAAGCGAAGAAAAAAAAAAGTAATAGAATAGAATAAAGGTTTCTAAGAAAAAGAGAATTGGAGAAAGAAAAGTATAGATATTTTTTAGTGACAAAAAAATAATATTTATTCAATTGCATTATTACACATTAAAAAAAAGCATTATGAGCTAATTGTTATTATTATTGTTATTATTGGATATAGATAGTGAAAAGACTTGAAAAAAAATACTAGAAAAGAAATAAAGAAATAAAAAAATACTAGACAAAATGAGAAAAGGGGGGAAAGAGGTAGAATGACCAGGCAATTATAGGAGATATGATTGGTCCAACTGTGAAAAATTTGCTGTAAGGATCCCTTGTAAGCATGAAATTTTCCCATCTCTTCTCAAAATTTTGCTCTGAGGTTCTGCTACTCAACCCAACTCACCCAATCCCTCTCTCGAGACAAAAAGATTTTGCCTTTCCCTCCCTTACTCAAAGGATATACTAGACTGAGATAACCAATAAGAATTCCATTGACCAATAGCTCACTGAAGATGTTTTCTGGCAAAATCTTGACATGGGTTCTGATTTTTCTGCTCATATCACCCAACATTTTCTATATATCCCATTCCAAGTTTGATCCTCATAGCTCTTTCGCTGCTAAAAGGAAACGAATGAGAGAAAAAGTTCGCAAGATGTAAGCTTTAATTCTTTCTCAAGATTCAACCCACCACGAAAAGTCTTTTAATCTTTATTCATCTTTTTGTATAATTCGAGATTTTAACAAGAATTATATGTATTGTATTGGATGGAGACCAAAGTTTTGCTCTGGATGCAATGAGCTGATTGTTTCTTTCTTTCCTTTTAGTTTCATTGAAATTCATCTATGAGAAGCATTACTTATGTTTATCAGCAAATGCATGGTAGAATTAACTTGCCATGGATCCCAATAATGCCCTTTTTGACCTGTGGAGCCTTTTGTTGAATAGCATAGGAAGACTATGAATATGATATGCTATGATCTGATTGATTATATGCATTAATTTTATAGAATTCTAAATGCTTGTAGTTAAGACTTTATCACATTTTATAGGTACATTGAGTATATGTTTACATAATTGATTGTTCTATATTGTTCTTTCAATATTGATGCTAGCGGTGAACTGAATATACTTAACTATTACTGTAAAAGCTCTGCACAACTCATAATGAACCCAAAAAATAGTTAGAAATGAAAGAAACTGGATGATATAGAGTGTTCTTGATGAACGCAAATGTAAATTAAGTATATCCTAGAAGATGAACCCATCAATTCCTCGCCTACTTTCAAATAGGGAATTTCTGAACAGCTAATGCGAGGGTTCAGATCCACCAAACACATCAAATTGGATTGTGATAGCAGATATCATGAGGATAAAAATTATCTTGGCTTGTTTCAAGGCCAATCTAGAATTAAGATTTTCCAGCTGCCATTGCTTGTGTCTTGAGTTATCAAGAAGTGAAAATTTCTGGCTGTTTGAGTATTTAGCATGATTAGTTTTGTGCAGACCTACATTTTGGAACAAAATAATGATGATAATTATAGAAATAAAGACCTCTGAAAAAGGAAATTTCTTTGATAGATACCAACTCAATGATTCAGGGCTCACAAGCAGGGAAGGAAAGAAATATTAAATGGAACCAGACATTGGCAACGTAATAACTTATCCTTGGGTTTCAAGTAGAATATGATGTCCCAAGTTGCAAAAGTAGAGGATTTCAATGTGAGAGAGTAATATGTCAGAATAATTTAAAGTAGGATTTTCTACCATATGAGTTGGACTATTTAATTTCTCAGTTTTACCATTTTCTTGATATTAATTTTAGCAACTGAAAAACGTTATCTTGTTTTGTTGTAAAATATTCATCAGATGATGATAACAAAGAAGAGCTTGATGTTGTGGAAAATTGATTTATGATAGGAGCAAGGTTCATGAAACAACATCATCAAGTGTTCTAGTGCTACTTGGTTTACAAAGTCCTAAAAAAATATATTACTACATATAAAACTTGACCTTTTTGTAAATTATTTTTTTAGAAAAGCTAAATCCTTTCCATTCCCTATTTAAGTGAGTCTGAATTACTGAAGCTATATAATTATAGCTAGATCCATTTCTTTGATGCAGCCATAAGCAACATCCAGAGTCATTGTGCAATCTCAATTTTTTCTAGGAATGCTCTTGATCCATTTACAATTGACTTCATTTGTCAGGTTTTACCATGCTTATGACAATTACATGAGGTATGCCTTTCCGGTGAGTTTGAGCTTTCTCTTTACTGTTTTGTAGGTTTATTTTGTGGAGTTTACGTATATGTGGAGATTGATTCTTCCAAAGAATAAATCTGAATGGATATTTATGTAAACTGTTTTGTAGCATGATGAGCTGAAACCTCTAACCAAGACTTTTACAGATTCTCTCAGTGAGCTGGGAAATTTGAAGGTAATTACTGTTTTGTGAAACTTGGATTATAATTAGGTAGGTAATATTAACTCTATCAATTCTCTCCTCTTTCAGCTTGAACATCTGCCGGAACAGTATAATGGATCAGCCCTGACACTTATAGAGTCATTGTCCAGGTTTGGTAATGTCCTTCTAGGCAAATTTAAGATAACAGAGGCTGTTGATATGCATTGAGCTTCTTATTATTATGGTTTTGTGTAAATCTTCTTTTCTAACATAATATGCCTCCTTGCATTTCAAATATTCTTTCACTGTCTCAGCCTTGTCATTCTGGGCAACCACACTGAATTTGAGAAAGCTGTTTTTTGGCTGTCCGAGAACCTGAGATTTGATGTTGATGCAAGGATAAATCTTTTCGAGGTATATGTTACTAGCTTAATTCATACTTCAAAACTGGATTGAAGTTGTTGATATTAACTGCAACTTATTTTAGCTTTAGTGCTTTCAACTGGACTCATCAGTGGTTTGATGGAAACTCTTTTCTGACTTTCTGCTTACCCCATTGAGGATGATATCTCTTATGCAACTAGTTCAATGAAGAGTTTTGATTCGTTTCTCCATGTTGGTCGCTATTGTGTAGTGCAACATAAGAGTTCTTGGAGGACTTGTTTCTGCTCATATACTTGCAACTGACTCTACAAACAGGTTGGTTCAAGGAACTTATAAGAATCAGCTCCTTGATTTGGCTGAGGATTTGGGGAGACGCTTTTTACCTGCTTTTGATACCCCAACTGGACTACCATATGCTTGGATCAATTTAAAGGTAAACCTGCAGCCCAGAGTTCTGCGTCAGATATTACCAAAAATTAAAATGATTGCTAATCTTTTGCCAACTAACATTAGTTGCATTTGTCCCCATGGATCAGGAAATGATTCCTGCAAAGAAACTAGTGATGTTTGATTTCAGTGTTTTATGCTAAAATAGTCATTATGTCAAATTTCTGTTCAGACATTTACTTCTGACAGTGCATATTAGGCCCTACGCATGGGATGTCTGTTCTGTTTTACGTAGAGATTCTGAACTCATCATGTTCAAAGAGAAAATTAGCTGCAATTCTAAATGAAATTTTCTTCTACATTAACTTGTCAGTGTAGAAAGAAAGCTATGATCAGTAGGGATTTCAGCAGCTACTTGGAGTACTGCATATCCTGCTAAAATGATGAAAACCTTCATTATTTGTTTGGTTGAGTTTAAAGATTACTTTGAGGTATAGATTGTGCATAAATCATGGCCTTGGATGGTCGAAAGTGTTTAGGCAGGCCAATGTGCAATGCTTCATGAGAAGCAAGTAACGTGAGATTTCAGCTGTAAGGTATTTAACATTATCCATTTTATGCTCATATGAAAGAATGAAGCTGCAAAAGCAAGGCAAGTGGAACAAGATATGAATTGAGTATGGATATTGTTGACCATCATTAGTAGAATTTCTTCACTATCTTGACCTTTTTCTTACTGTGTGTGTATGTGTGTCATTATTTGGTTTTAACTTTGCTTCTCACCTGTACGATGAATTTTATGACGTTAATCAATCTAAAATTCTGTGGACAGTATGGTGTATTGGAGAATGAGACAACAGAAACAAGCACATCCGGGTGTGGTGAGAAATCTCTCTCTCTCTCTCTCTCTCTCTCTCTCTCTCTCACACACACACACACACACACACACACACTTACACGTGTGCTCTTACCATATTGCAGCAGTTTGCACTGTGTTTTAGAGTATATTGTTCGAATTTGACTGATATGTTTATCTGTTTGTCCAGGTTCTTTGATTCTTGAAATGGGAGCATTATCACGTCTAACAGGTGACCCGAGATTTGAGTCTGCTGCTTTACGTGCTCTAAGAAAGTTGTGGAGCATGCGAAGTTCATTAAATCTTCTCGGAACCACACTGGATGTAGTAACTGGTGAATGGATAGAATACTCATCAGGAATTGGAGCTGGTATTGCTGTCTCCTCTCAGCTATCTTTTTCACATATTTCTTTCGAATCTTGTACAATTTTTATCTCTTAACATAGTTAATACAAAGACTATTATTTCCATGTCTATATCTTTAAAAATTCTTTATGCGGATATTTTCCCTGCACGTCTTTTTCAATAGTTTTCTTCAACTGAGTCAGTTTCCTTGTGAATATTTTAGGGGTTGATTCATTCTATGAGTACCTCATCAAAGCCCACATTCTTTTTGGAAGGGAAGAATTTTGGAGGATGTTTCAGTCTGCTTACATTGCTGCACAGAAATACTTCAGACATGGTCCATGGTTTGTCCTTCATGTCTCGGTTTTGTTCTTATAATTAGTGCTGTTTACATTTGCTTTTTCATTCTTTGCATTTTTACTCTATCCCAACCTATTATGTTCAAGAATCATAACGGAACCACCAAGGGCCAAGAACCTGTTTCTTTCTTGTTTGCCTTTCTTTCTTTTGGGGGGTGGGCGGGGGGGGCGGGGGGGGTTGGGGGGGTTGGGTGGGTGGCTTTACCTAATTCTCTATGTTATATTTACTTCTTTTCCAGGGAAAAAAAACTATACCTCTTACAAACCCCAGAAAATAGAGAAAAAGAGAAAAAAAAAAGTTCCTCTTTTGTCTTCAATGTATTTTGCTGAAGAGAACTCACAACTTTGCTTGTAATGCTTAACTCTTTGAACTTCTTCTGACATGATCAGACTAGATATTCCTACGCGTTGATTCGAAATATTTTACTTTCGCATAGGTACCATGAAGCTGACATGAGAACAGGAAAAGCAACTTATTGGCAACTTACTAGTCTTCAGGCATTTTGGCCAGGTGTACAGGTGTAAACTATAGAAAAATATTTGCATTATTTTAGGTTAAGAAGCAATTTTCTTCTTTCACCTTACTCTGTTGGACTCAGGTGCTCGTTGGGGATGTTGCAGCAGCTAATTTAACACACCGTGAGTTTTTCTATGTTTGGAAGAAATATGGGGTACTGCCAGAGAGGTATAATAACTCATCTTTCTCATTGTCATCCTCGTTCTAGTCCAAAGATGGTAATACATATGTATTAATAATTCCTTCGACAATCCAGGTATCTATTGGATCATCAGATGTTGCATCCCACCGAGAAATACTATCCTTTACGTCCAGAGTTGGCAGAATCCACATTTTACCTGTATCAAGCAACTAAAGGTCTGCAACTCTTTTGTTTAGTTACTTGCGGCATTGAACATTTTTAAGAATATTTTTCATTCGCAGTGATGAGGGGTCAATGTGCTTCATGCTATTGCTCGGTTTTTGAAAATATATTTGCAGTTTTATTATCTTTACTCTATAAATCCTCATTGTACCAGATCCATGGTATATGGAAGTGGGGGAGTCTATCATGGATTCTCTTAATTTGTACACAAAAGTTGAAGGTGGTTTTGCTAGCATCAGAGATGTGACGACCATGGAGCTTGAGGATCATCAGCATAGTTTTTTCCTTTCAGAAACGTGAGAAGCTTATATTTCATACTCCTTTGTGCTTTTATGCATCCAATACAAAGCTTTCTGTTGATTGAATGGAACTAATTTTATCTCTGTTTCTTACAGGTGCAAGTATTTGTATCTTCTCTATGATGATTCGTTCTTGGACAATCGTACATACATTTTCACAACCGAAGGTCATCCTCTACCCGTTATGAGCTCTTGGCATGAAAGGCTTCCTCAGGCTTATGTTCCAAGTAATTGGACTTATATCAAGGTATTGCTTTTGCTTTCTTTACATGTGACATTCAATTCTTGTTGCAATTATGAATAAGTTTATCTCATATCACCGTTTATCTGTTACTTTCTTGGGGGATTTTGATGCGCCTTACTGATAGCATTAACCGGGGCATTACTGTGGAATTTGCAACTATTCATAGTAATTCGGAACAGGGAACAAAAAATGCACAAATTAGTTGTAACATAGAGAAACGATCATTCTGTGTCCATTCTTCTTTTCTAATTTTCTTTGACCCTTCTGCAGAACGAAGATCAAGCAAAACTAGTGAGTCCAATGTCAATGCGAGTATGTCCAGCAACTACACTAGACAACAGACAGGGTCAGCAACGAGTTGAAAGTGCATGCCACATACCTGATGCTCGCGTAGATCATAGATGTTCTAATGATGAGGAATGTGGCGTTGATTCAACGAACTGCAGACGTAGATCCTGCAGTATGGCTGGCTACTGTGGTCAGTGGTTCTATATGTGATAAAATGAACCCTGAATATCAAGTTTAAGTCCCATTGATGGAAGAAAAGGTGGTGAGGAAATACTTCATTCCACAGAGAATACTTTTGAAAACCATTTGATGAGTACATAATGTATGTATCACATTACATAGACAAGTTAAATTTAGGAGAAATTTTGTATCATAGCTTTTATCTTAAGTGATAGCTTGAGATACATAGTTTCCTATTTCACATGAAATTAGAGGCAATTTGTGAGTTAATAAATGGCGTTGATTCTGCTGAATGAATGAAAGAATAAGTTTTTACTTTTTTTCTTTTCTTTTCTTTCTAAATAAATGAATATAATATTTATTAAGGGTAGAACTAGATTAAAAATGAACTTTGCCTTGGATTTTGGATTTAAAGAATGGCTTTGGATTTAACATTTGCTTTTCTAATAACATTGTTAATATGATATATTTTATTAATAAAATTTAGATAAAATTTTAAAAAGGAAAAATAAATCCTTAATATTGAAACCCCGGCCCGATGAGCAAAAAGCCTATGATGGCCCATGTAATGTGTGGCCATGCGAGTGGCGGCAGAAGGAAAAGCTGTTGAAGTGATTAGGTGGTTCCTTAATATTCAATGAAATCAAATCATGTGGATATCCAATCCAAAAATAGTGAGTGATTCGAAAGCGAATGGATCTGTACTATCCAAAGCCTATCTAATCTATTTTTGTTTCCTTTTAGGGTTCAAAGATACCTAAATGATGCACCGTTCTTCACCTACTTTTGGGCCCATTTCAGCCTATTTTCATTTATATTGTCCCCTCCTCTGGAAAAAGGAAAAGAGAAATTCGCTATAATTAATTTTTGTATTATATATTTAAGTAAAGTTTAAGCATAATATAGAAAGAATAACAAGAAAGGGTATTGATAAAGACAATTCGAAAAATTATAAGGATGACTAAAAAAAATTCAAAAATTTTCATTTTCACTTAAACTCTTTCTCTCTCTACAAACTTTCTCTCAAACCTTTCTCTAAAAAAAAACTCAAACTTTGAACATTAAAATGAAATTAGAAGAAAATTTGGATTCCTTTGAAGAATCCTTGGAAGAAAATATTGATTTTGAGGTAAAACATTGATTGTAATTTTTTTTCCAATTTCTGCAGGACTTTTGCCCAGGTGGACGAAATTTTCCAGTGATTTTCGCCCATCTGGAATAAACTTCCCAGGTGGGCGAAAGTGCTGCAGAATTTTTTTTTAGGGTTTTCTTTTTTAATATTTTTTTTTGTTTTGGTAATATTTTCATTTTACATTAACAGGCTGATGAAGATCCAAATACGTTTGAAGAATTTTTAGAACCGGAAGAATATATTGATCTTGGACATTTATTCACAACTGGCCAAATATTTAATTCGAAAGATGAGTTGGTGCACTAGGCAAAACAAACTGCAATGAATGCCAAGACATATTTAATTGTAACTCGGTATCAGAAATCAAGAACAGTTAACTGTCGACCGTATGTCACATTGGCTTGCGAGTGCGGATGTTCAGTTAAAAAATATAAAAAACCAATAGTTGACGATGAGGAAGAAGAAATTCCAAAAAAAGGCGGGGACCTTATGGAACGAAAAAATGTGGGTGTCCATTTAAGCTAAAAGGAGAGCAAATGGCAGCAAACGAAAGTTGGCAATTGTTCGTACACAACGGGAGGCACAATCATAAAGTAGCTATTTACAATCACGGTCATGCTCAGATTGCAAGACTTATAGAGGAGCAGTTGCAACAGACTGAGCAGTTCAGGAAGAGTTAGGTGCCGCCTCGCAATATATTACGATTTCTCCGAGAACAAGACGTTGGTTATGCAGTTAGGTAAGTTATAAGGGAATTCTTTTTGATATTTTATTTAAATATTTTAGATTTGTTTTTATTCCGTTAATAAATAGAAATTTATGATGTATGTAGTGCTCAGAAAATTTACAATGTTGTTGCGAAGATTAAGAGGAACCGGATGCAGGGAAGAAACACGGTAGAGGAAGTTCTCTGCCTAAGTGCACAAAGGGGCTACACCATTTTCCATAAAAACCGTGAAGAGAGCAACGTACTTAGTGATATTGTCGTTGCATACCCAACATCGATTGCAATGATTAGAACGTGGCCATATGTACTGATAATGGATACCATGTATAAAATGAACAAGTAAGTGCTATAATGGATTAATTGTATTATTAGATATCTTTATTAATTATCCGTGTAAACATTTAAATTTATTAAGTACTGTAGTGAATCACTGATATTTTATAATTTTTTTAACAAATAGTTAATAATATTTTGAAATTCGTCTAAAATAGTTGTCAATGTTAATCATTAATTTTCCCTTTATTTTTTAATTAAAGTACAACAGCCACTATTAGAAGTTGTAGGGATGACTCCGACAGGAAAGAACATCACAGTGACAACAGCTTTTATGTGCAATGAACAGGAAACGACATACAAATAAGTTCTTCAACAAATCAAGCACTTATATTTTACATCTGCTATGTCAAATGGCCAGGGTTCAATTATCAATAAAAGAGAGCCACTAGTCATTCTTATCGATAGGGAAAGCGGAGTAATGCTGGTGATTGATGATGTGTTCAGAAATTCATATCATATGTTATGTAGAAGACACATCGATCATAATGTGTTGGCAAAGTTGACAGAGATGGTTAAAGATGAAGAGGTGGCACAACAGTTCATGAATTGCTCGCGAAAAAAATTAATAAATAAAATTGATGAGGTGGAATATCAGAGAAAGTTGAAAGTGTTAAAGACTAGGTGGAACAACAGGCCAGACTTTCTACATTACCAGTTCAGCACATGGTTGAATCCATTTGCCTATAAATTTTGCAGGGTTTGGACATCTCAGGTGTTGTATTTTGGGGTAGAGACAACGAACCGTGCTGAGAGCGAACATTCTGTGTTGAAGCTATGACTATCAACGTGTCACAGTGATTTGGACACCGTGTTTCTGAATATCGACTCTCTCATCCAAGGTCAAACTGCTGAAATTAAATACACATTGGAAATTTCTAAACTTAAAAAGAAGTATGTTGCTAAGAGTAATGCCATATTGAAGAATTTAAGTAATAAAATTAGTATTTAGCTTTGAAGAAGATAATGGATGAGTTAAAAAAAGCATGTGAGATGGTTGAAGAATTGGGAAGTAATTGCCTACATTATTTAAGGAAGTCGCACGGTCTACTATGCGCATGTGAACTTTTTCATAGGTGCCAATATTTAATTCCAATCCGAGAGAAAGATGTTGACATTTTATGGAGAAAACTAGAAATTGGTTCTGATATTCCTGAAGAACACGATAGAGAAATGGATTCCGAAATGCGTGATATCACCTCACTGATACATGAAATTAGTATGGGTCCAATTTCTAAGGTCCGGGAAGTGAGGCGCCTCATCAAAGGTGTTATATCTCCTGTGTTGCCTGAAGATTCCTGTCAGCCGTTGACAACCCCCCTCCCCCCGTAGTCACGAAGGGACGACGGAAGACGAATTCTACCAAAAGGGATAAGTCTCACTGGGAATACGGCTCTATCGCACATAGGAAGATAGGAAAGTCTAGCAGTTCGGGTTCTGGGTCGGGAAGCGGTTCAGGTACAGGTTCTGGTCCTAGTCCACGTGGAAGAGGTAAGCCACCTTGTAGAGGTAGGGGTAGGCGCAGGGGACGTAATAATGGTAGGTGTAGTTTATCATCCGTTGTAAATCCGGATTCCCCATCAATGCCATTCCCTTTTAATAATGCATTTCCCGGGTTCATGTATGAATTTATACAAAACTGGAAGAATGTGGTTGGTGATGGTAATTGTGGATTTAGGGTTGTATCTAATTTTTTGTTCGGGGATGAAAATCATTGGGTTGAAATTCGTAGAAGAATGTGCTTTGATTTACACCACCGTATGAACGTATATGTGCAACTGTTCGGATCAGTAGAACGTGTCACTGAATTGATAAGGAAGACGAATTGGGAAGAGGGTTCGGTGCCTGTTGAATATTGGATGGATACACCTGATCATCTTTATGTCATCGTGAACACATTCAATTTATGCGTTGTTTGTCTTGCACGGTTAGGGTCGACCACCGTCCTACCTCTTCTTTCTAATATTGATGGTAATGCTGGAACAATATTCATCGGATACATAGAGGAATAAGAGCTTTTCATACAGGTATTTATTATTGTGATTTATTTTAAATTATTGTAATTATTATTACTATTCATTTCATTATTGATAGCTGGAGCTTATATTTAATTTATAATTATTTATACTGTAGCTGCACTTGCGAGATGGATGCACTTTGCCTCCACTACGGGTGCAATGGGAATATTATCGAGATGTACGAGTTAGTGGATGGACAGTCCCATATCGTAACCAGATTTTAGATTGGGTTATGAGATACCGTGAAATGTAGCCGCCTCAGAGTCATTCGTATGTTATTATTAACTAGTCACTTTAGCATTTTAATGTATAATTTAGAACGTGTATGTAGTTGGTGTTATTAATGTATTATTTTTTTAGATTTGATTTTATAAATATATTTTTTAAACTTTCAACAAGTACGAGATGAAATAAAAATAATCAATAGAACAAAATTCACTAATACGCAAAAAAGAATGTAAAAAAATATGTAACAAAGTATCCAAATATATAAAGATTTACTGAGGAGCGCGGTAACGCTTCCTTAGTAAATCTCGAACCGTACGTCTAGATTCATTGTCCTAAACATCCTCTCGAGTAGCCTCGCGTGCAATTAAATCCAACATAGCCTGGGGTAGCATAACGGGAGCTACCGGTACGTGAAAGCCACTGGAAATATTCTCGAGATTCTGTATCCTCAGGTGACAGCGGGGGAGGTACCAACCCATGTAATCATCCGTACAGGAACTCGGTGGAATGACCAGAACACTGGTCTATGACTCTGTTAATAAGTGCGAAGGTGCCTCGAGCCACAGTACCTCCAAAAAAGTATTCCTCAACACGTACATCCTGTTGTTGGCGGCCTGCGTGCCTCCTGGGTCTGGATAGGGTGGGTAGGAATACACTGCCTATACCCGAATTGTCTCAAAAGCCATTCACGCATGTACGGCTCGACGCAGTCAAAATATGTAATAAAACCGTGCCACGTGAAAACCTAGCAAGCCCGAATTTCCTGAGTCCTGTATGGTATCCACCTAACCTCATCAGTTGTTATCATATCCAGTCTCAGGCGAATATCCAGTCGTTTATTCTCATTCTTGTACCCCAACATAAACTACTGGATGTAAGGTTTGCAGGCTTCAGTACCCGGTCTAACCGGGGGTGCAAACATCGGAAAGTACATATATATCCACGTATAAAATATAAAATATAAATATAAATATAAATAATATAAATGTGAAAAATATAAAAATATATACTAATAAGATTTATAAAATAAATATAAATAATATAAACCCTAAAATATAAAATTAACATACCTCTAATAGTAACCCGCACCCAGTAAGCTCTTTTGCATCAACCCTGGATGCCTGACCCAGATTCTTGTACAGATAAGCAAGACATGCAGTACCCCATGCTAATCTCCCAACAGAACTCACATCCTGCAGCAGTGGCCATAGTCTGGTAGGAACAATGTTACCATTCTTATCACTGAAGGGTGAGCTACCCAATATGTACTGTAGATAGCAGGCAGCTCTGACACGATGTGACAGTGAAGTCTATCTACTAGTGGCAACAGCGTGAAGCTCTGCTGAACTAAACCCTAAACCATCGGTGAGAGCTAAACCCAGAGCATCCTGAACCAGCCGTACCAACTGCTCCCTGGATAATCTCGAATCCACTACTGCACCATGTGCAAGAACCCTGAGAATAAGCTCCACATCGTGTAGTGTAACGGTCATCTCACCCCATGGCATGTGGAAGCTATTCGTGGCAGGCTGCCACCTCTCAACAAAAGCCGACAACAATGCAACATTGTGGTGCTGAAACATGCATGATCATAGGTCCGTAAGACCGAACTCGGAAGCCAAGGGCCGAACCTGTGCATCAGTAAGGTCCCAACCTGTGAGTGCCATGTAACGCGATTGGCACTTCAATGAACCATGATCCTGAAGATAAAACAAATAAATTTATACAGTTACATAATAATTTATACTCTATTTATAATAATAAAAATATTTGACAGATTAAAGAATAATAACAATAATAATAACATGTAACTTTAACATAAAGATATGGACCTATGTATGCCGTATCGGACCCACAACATATCTACCGTATGATGGGATGAGCTCCGTGTCAACAGGACCTCCTCTGCTGGGCCTGTCTGCTCCCAATCTGAAGCCTTCACTTTATGTGTCAGAGCTGGAACTTCACGAGCCACGTTGGGTCTTTTGTTACAAGACCTTGAAATCTTACTCATCACCGACATAAAGCTGCCGGTTAACCCTTTCCCTTTCCCGTGACGAGGACGCCCGTCGGATCCACTAGCTGGTGCTACAGGTGCCACAGACACAGGCTGCTCCTCATCTCCAGCATCATCACCCTCATCCTAATCATCATCACCACCATCACCATCATCATCACCTCTCTCATCCGCCTCTTCTTCAATATGTAGGGTTCGAACTCTTTCTTGCTCCTTGCCAAACCCCTATCACCCTCAAAGCCCATATCACCCTCACATACCCTATCTGCAGGCCTCGGTATGTAAGGATCAAAAGATGAAACACCATACTCAACATGAGCATATCCATGTGTGCTGCATGAAGAATCCTGAGGGGTGGCCCAAGCATTTGATAAAAAAAACTCAACACCTATCTGCCTCGGCTGACCAATAAACTCCAGTATAGGCTCCTAGGTGGCAGATCTATATGGTATGCGAGGTCGTATAGTGGTAGCATGTAAGTATGGATCATATACTGTGTCTGGGAGATGTGAAGGTGGATGTGTAGATCCATATGGCTCATAGGACACAGGGGTGTGAGATAAATAGGGTTGGAGGGGAGGTCGAGATATAAAAGGTACGGCCGGTGGTTGGGTAGAAGACCCGGGTTCACCTGTACTATGATGGAAACCAGGTGCAAGAGGGTTAGAAGTAGTAGGGAGGTCGGAGATACTATGTCTCCCTCTCACACCTCTAGACGAAGCTGTGACAGTGCACCCCTCAACTCGACCTGTCCTGTCCGTAACAGGACCAAGATCATCATCTCCTCTACGGTCGCTAGGTTGAACTATCTATTATTTATTCAACTCGATAATAGCTATTTATCACATATTTACTTTAACATCTATTATTATTTTATTATTTATTATTATCGGGATCTATTATTTCATTTCTACTATTTCCTTCGTACTATTATTATTCATCACTAATATTCTTTAGTAATAGTTATTAATTTATATATTATTCAATCTTACCTACTAAACCCTAAGCCTAAGGCCAAGAATAACGATCAATTCAAATTAAAATTCAAATAGTTGAGCAATTAGATAACACGTTTCCTTATTAAACACATAATCACAAGCAAACAATTTTAAACTAGTTACATTTACTTTACATACACAAAATTCATTTCCTATTATTCACAAAAACATATTCATACTCATATTAACAATTAAAAATTATCACATAAAATATTTTAAACAACTAGTCACAGTCATTTTACATATACAAAATTAATTAACAATTCAAATAATCATTTATGAACTAAAAAAACTAATTATAAAAAAAATTAACATGCACTTTCGCAAGGGCTGGACGAAAGTGCATGGATACTTTCGTCCAAGCCAGCGAAAGTATGTGAGTACTTTCGTCTAGCCGGGCAAAAGTATCCATGTACTTTCGCTCCAGGACGGTGAAAGTGCTCGAAAATAGGAAAAAATATATTTTAAAAGTAATATTTTTTTTTTTAAATTAAAGGGATATTTTCACGATTTAAGCCGATAAAATTGTAAATAAATGATAATAGATTGAAGAAGTAACTTTTTTTTTTCAATTTTGACGGTCGGATCTTCCAAGATCTGAGATTGAAGTGAAGAGTCCTAGAGAGTGTTTAGGGAAGAGAGATGAAGTGTTTAGGTGAAAATGAAAATTTTTGAATTTTTTCGAATTATCCTTATAGTTTCCCGAGTTGCCTTTATCGATGCCCAAGAAGAAATATAAAGAACAATAGTAAAGAGAAAAAGAGAGACAGAGAGGAGACTCAAAAACTTAGAAACTGATTGTTTTATTAATATCTTCCATAAGGTCCTAGAACATGAGTTTAGAGAAACCTTAGAATGAATGGGCTTGCTATTAGGGGTTAGAGTCCATTAAGAATTGGATCTTGGGAGTTCTAGTTCTCTTCAAGGAACATATTTAGACATCCACTACGTATACATTAATTTCATAACACTTCCTATTGAATGTCCATAACATAAAAAAAACATGCCTCATTAAAAGTTTACTAGAGAAAAAAACCCTGTGAGAAAAACGTCTAGTGAAAGAAAAAGAGTACACTATTCTTCTATGTATAAAATCTTCTGCCTCTGTTGAGGAGATCTCTTTAGATCTTTTAGTCGACGCATGCCAATTTTTTATATAAATTTCTTGAATGTTGCAGTCGACAATGCTTAGTGAATAAATTAGACAAATTGTCACATGATCGAATTTGTCACACATCAATTTCACCATTTCTTTGAAGTTCATGAGTAAAGAAAATTTTTTGTGAAATATTCTTTATTCTATTTCCTTTAATATATTCTCCCTTTAATTGTGTTATGCAAGCATCATTATCCTTATATAGTATTGTTGGAATTTCCTTTTCGGATGACAAATTACAATTATCTTGATATAATGGACTAATGATCTTAGCCACACACATTTTCTGTTTGTCTCGTGGATAGATATTATCTCAGCATGATTAGAAGAAGTAACAACTACAGATTGTTTGTGGAATGCCAAGATATGACAGTATCACCACATGTAAACAAATATCAAGTTTGAGAAGGAGCTTTGTGTGGATCCGATAGATATCCAGCATCAGCATATCCAATTAATTTCGTATTGGATTTATTTGAATAAAATAATCCAAGATCAATTATCCATAGGAGATATCGTAGGACATGTTTTACTCCATTTCAATATCGTCGAGTTGGAGAAGAACTATATCTTGCTAACAGATTTACAGAAAATGCAATATCTGGTCGTTTATTATTTGCAAGATACGTTAGTGCTCCTATTATACTCAGATATGGTACTTTAGGACCAAGAAGTTCTTTATTAACTCTGTGCTTTAAAAGGATCTTTCTTAGTATCTAAAGATCGAACAACCATTGGACTAGTAAAAGGATATGCTTTGTCCATATAAATCTCTTTAAGATTTTTTCAACACATGTAGATTGATAAACAAACATCCTATTTTCAAGATGTTCAGTTTGTTAACCAAGGCAAAACTTGTTTTCCCAAATCCTTAATTTCAAACTCTTGTTTTAAGCCATCTCTTGCATCTAGAAGCTCTTCAGGAGTTCCAATAAGATAAATATCACCTACATATATAGCAATGATAACAAAGCCTTTTTCAGTTTTCTTAATGAAAATACATGGACAAATGAGATTATTTTTATATCTATTTTTCAATAAATATTAACTAAGGCGATTGTATTGCATACGATTAGATTGTTTCAATCCATGTAAAGACTTACGCAATTCAATGGAATAATTTTCTCTAGTACTTGACTTGCATGCTTTAGGCATATTAAATTCTTTAGGGACTTTCATGTAAATTTCGTTGTCAAGTTGTCAATACAAAAAAGTAGTTATTACGTCTAGCAGACGCATATCTATTTTTTATGAATAGTCAAATTCACAAGATAACAGAATGTAATTGTATCAATCACATGGGAATATGTTTCTTCATAATCAATTCTTGGTCTTTGGGAAAATCCTTGTGCTACAAAACGTGTTTTATATCTAAAAATCTTATTATTTTAATTGCGTTTTCGCACAAATACCTATTTAAATCCAATAGGTTTTACTTTTTTTGGAGTTTGGACTCAAGTAAAAAAACTTCACGACTTTCAAGAGAGTTTAATTCCCACTTTGGCAAATCTTTACGATTATGAGATTCTTCAACTGATTTTGGTTCAAGATCCTCATTATTAAATAGAACATCAATTGCTACGTTATATGCAAAAAGCATTGTCTAGAATCATTTATCTATGATTCTAATATGTCCCCATAGCAATAAAGTTGATTGAAAATTCTCTAAGTTTTCACAATTTTCTATAGTAGAATCTTCTTTCTTAGTTATCTCTTAGTCCTTTTTATCCAATCCTTCAAGATGATCACTTTGATCATTTAATCCTCTTTTCTTGCGAGGATTTTTATCTTTGGATCCAAGAGGTCAGCCATGCTTTTGCGTATATTGGACTCATTTGTTATAGGATTTTCATTTTGTCCTACAAAGACTTCAACTTGAATAGGTGCATCTATAGCAGGAATATGTGATTTTGTTACTCTTGTGGAGTTGGCAAATTTATCGGGCATTTGATTTGCAATTTTTTGTAAATGAATGATCTTTTGAACTTCAAGTTCACTTGCAATTGCGCATGGATCAAAATGATTTAATGAAGATTTTGCCCACGTAATTTCTTACTTTTGATGTTTATTTTCTCTCCCTAATTTAGAGAAATTTGTCCATAAAAAAATACACGCTACATAAATGGCTTTTTCTTTAGTTGTTCTATCTAACTGCTTTCCATGTTCCGCGTTTAAGTTCTCAATTCTAAATAAGTGAAGCGGCACTCCTCCCAAACGGGGCTCCCAGGACGGGACGTCTAGCAGAATGCTTGGCCTCTTGATCCTAATTCATATGTGGATTTGCATGCCAGCATGTCGGTTTTGTTTAAAAAATTGTTTAGAACGCACTTATTTGACAATCTGTAAATCTTGCAATAAATAAATCTTCCATTAAAGGTTCAAGATACGTTATAATTCAAAGAGATTCATAACCAACATATATTCTCAATCTTCTTTGAGGACCCATTTTAGTGCGTTGATTTAGCACTATTGGAACATAAACAACACAACCAAAGATTCTCAATGGGAGATATTGGGTTCAGACCCAAATATTAATTGTAATGGAGAGTAATATGATAATGAGATGATCTAATTCGTACAAGTGCCGCAACATGAAAAATAACATGTCCCCAAACATATGTTGGGAGTTTTGTTCTCGTCAACAATGGTATAGCAATTAATTGGAGTCTTTTAATAAATGACTCAGCTAGTCTATTTTGTGTATGAACATGAGCTACAAGATGTTCAATAATAATGCCTATAGACATACAATAGACATCAAAAGATGAGAAGAGTATTTTCTAGTATTATTAAGGCGAATTTTCTTAATTGGATAATCAGGAAATTGCGCTCACAGGCAAATTATTTGGGCAAGTAATCTTGCAAATGCCAGGTTATGAGACGATAATAAACATACATGCGACCATCAAGTCGTTGCATCAATTAATACCATAAAGTATTTAAATTGCCCACTTTGTGGATGAATAGGTCCACATATATCACCATGAATTCTTTCTAAAAATGCTGGAGATTCAACTCCCACTTTTGTTGATAAGGTTTAAAAATTGATTTCCCTCGAGAACATGTAGCATATGTAAATTCATTTGAATTCAAAACCTTCTCATTTTTCAATGAATGACCATGCATATTTTCTATAATTTTTCGCATCACTATAGACCCAGGATGGCCTAATCGATCATGCTAAATAATAAAGTTATTTGGGTTAGTAAACTTCTGATTTACTAAATGATGCATTTCTATTGCATTAATTTTGGCATAATATAAGCCTGAAGAAAGTGATGGAAAATTTTCAAATGTTTGTTTCTTTCCGGAAATATATGTAGTGATACTTAGTTATTCACTATCACTTTCTTCCATAGTCTCGATATGATATCTATTTAAATGAATATCTTTAAAACTCAAACTTCTTCGAGACTTTGATGAAAATAACGCATTCTTTTTGGTCAATATTATACCTCCAGATAATAGGAAATTATCTCTTCTGAAGCCTCCAATAAACTTTGCACTACCACTTATGGTTTGCACATTTGTTTCTCCCAAATTTAATTGAGAAAAATATTTTTTATATTTTAATATTGTGGTAATTACACTATCAAGAATACATATGTTCTCAAAAGTTTTCCATTTAGGAGATGAGACAATAGCCATATTTGAATAAAAATAAAAACATAAACAAAAGAACTTTTATGTCGGAAATAAACTTAAATAAAAATTGCTCTCCGAAAAACTTAATAAAATTACAATCCAAAGAAAAATGAACAAACTAAGATAGCTAAAATTAAATAAATAAATAAATTGCTCTTTCCTAACATGCTCATCACCAATCAGGTGATCAATCTTCCCTTCAGGATGTTTAAAATAATCTCCAACATCTAAGTGCATCACATCCACTTGAACATCATCAAGATAATCACCATTATTATCATGAAGACGAGAAGTGAAATTGGCCACAACATTTTTCCCTTTATTTCTAATTGATGTTTGATAGAGCTCAACTAAATATTTGGTTGCAGGACAGGTACGTGACCAATGCCCTTATATACTGCATCTATAGCATATTTCTTTATGCTTTGCTGAGGTCATATATTTACCTTTTCTTATTATTTTTCTCATTCTTTTGGTGGTTACCATAAGGGATGTACCTGCCATGACCATATCCATGACCATGACCACATACCCAACCTCTTCCACGGTTCTTATTATTAATTCTAGTCGCATCTACTTTAGGGATTGGGACAGAACCAATTGGTCGGGATGCATGATTTTTCATGAGCAGTTCATTATTCTACTCAACAACTAAAAGACATGAAATTAACTCTAAATATTTTTAAAGCCTTTCTCTCGATATTGCTGATGCAAGAGCATATTCGAGGCATGGAAGGTAAAGAACATTTTCTCTAACATATCTTCCTCAGTTATTTTTTCTCCACATAATTTCATTTGTGAAGGAATTTCTGAACATAGCAGAGTTATATCCATTAATTGATTTATAATGTTGCAACCTCAGGTGCAACTACTCATAACGAGCTTTAGGTAAAACAACCATCTTTAGGTGATCGAATCTTTTTTTTTTTTTTTAAACTATTCCATTAAATCAGTAGATCTTTCACGTTTAGGTATTCATCCCTCAAGGCTTAATGAAGATGGTGACGAAGGAAAATCATTGCCTTGGCACGATTTTAATTTGATTCTTTATTATTATTATTATTCTTAATGATGTCTTCCAAACCCATTGATTCAAGATGGATTTCTGCATCAAGAATCCATGACATATAATTTTTTCTAGTGATATCCAAAGCCAGAAACTCAAGTTAGTAACATTTGACATAATTAAAATAAAAATCAAAACTGTTACCTTAAACTTTCGAAGAATTGTTCTTCAGAAAATTCTTCAAATATTACGCCTCAGACGAACTTCAGTTAATACTAATCTAAGCTATTATGCTGATAACGTGTTATAAATTTAAGTAAATTCTAGGCACAATATAGTAAGAATAAGAAGAAATATAAAGAACAATAATAGAGAGAAGAAGAGAGGCAGAGAGGAGACTCAGAAATTCAAAAACTGATTGTCTTATTCATGTCTTCCATAAGGTCCTATTTATAGCACTGTCAATACGGGCCTGAGCCCGCGGGCTGGCCCGGACCGTCCGCTATATAGACAGATATTGATTTATATTTTTAGGCCCATAAAAAATGAGCCCGGACTGGACCGGACCGTTTTGGGTGCGGGTTTTTATGGTCCGGTTCACGGGCTGGCCCTTTTTTTTTTTTTAGGGTTTAGCATTTCTTCTCTTCTTTCTCTCATTCATTTCAATTTCTTTCAGTTTCTCTCAGTCCTTCTCTTTCTCTCAGTCGCACCGCCGCTGCCGATCTTCCTCTCTTCTTATTTTCTTCTTCTTCTTCTTCTTCCTCTTTCTCTTCTTCACCTTCAAGCTTCTCTCCTGCCTGTATCTTCCTCTTCTTCGCTTCTTTCTTAACACCGAGAGATCCGAGACGACCCTCCTATGCTCCTCACCTCACCGAACGTCGCTGCACGGCTCACACCCACCCACCAGCTGCCACTCTCCACGACAATCGACTCCTCTACACCTCTGCGCTCTTCTGCAGCCAACAAGTCAAATCTAGTGTGTTAATGAAATAATGTTGGATTTTTTTAAATTTTGCCTCAATTGAATACAGTCATTCTCAATCACCGACTCATTTGAAAGGGGATTAGTTTCTTTATTTTTTGTTTTTGTTTGTCTCTTTGAGCTTCTGCCTTCTTGTTCTTGCTTTGGACTTGGAGTCATGACTTTCTACTGCATCTTTCTACTTGTTTTTTGGCTGAACATCCTTTGATGTACTGCATCAGTATTCTGTAGACGGTCTTAGAAAACCCCGAGGAACTATTTTGGAATTGTTGGAACTGTTAGAACTGTTTTGGGGTTTCTCAAAGGCATTAGAAAATCCAGTTGTCAACAGAAAAGAAATCATTCTTAGAAGAAATAAATGTGTTCACTAGAACAATAGCTCAAGAGACCAAAAATTATTAATATGTTTACTAACTAATGAATTTCATTTGTGATGCTGAAAACTCACAATTATAAAGGATATTTTATTTGTTAAAGGTTTAATTAATTTTGACAGAAGAAGATGTGAGATTTAAAAGTAGGAAAAGTGAAAAAAATTGGGATTGAATTTATTGTGAGCCTCATACTGCATTTGTGTTAATTTAGACAAATTATTTCTTTTAAAATTACTGCATTTGTGTCTTAATCTATGTCTGCATTTGTGTCCTGACATAGATTAATCTATTCTGTATGTCTGTCTTAATCCCATGCATTTTTGTAGTTATCATCTGATTATATAGTAAGTGCTTCAAATCATGAATTATAAACATTTTATCCACTGCAGAAAATGGATAAAAATGTTGTGATGATACTAGTGATAAATATGATCAATCAAATGCTGCACAATCTTCAAAGAAGGAGAAAAAATCCTATAAGTCAAATGTATGGATTCATACCAGGAGGCTTGATATTGGTAAAGATGGAGAACCTAGGGTTGAATGTTTTAGTTGTGGGAAAGTGTATATTGCAGGAGGGAAATATGGAACATCTAGTATTTCACGTCATGTAAAAGCTTGCTTTGATTCCAATGAAATGTACCAACTTTAGAGAGTAAGTGCAATTTTTTCTTCATTTATATTTAATTTATGAATATTATTTATTAATTTTTTTATTTAAAAATATAGTCTATGTTTTGTGTCTTATAGGTAAATATGAGGATTGAGGAGAGGATGTTATCAAGTTGAAGATGAGTCCTCAAGATGATGATGAAGAAGTTGGTGTTTAATTTTTCATATTGATTTTGTTAAATAATTACTAGTTTGTTTTGTTGGATGATTGTTGTTACTTATTAATTTTTTTATTTTGGTTTTTCTCTATTTTAATTGGTTTGGATTAATATATATTATAGTTATATTTATAGGCAAGATTTTAAATAATTTTAGAAAATTAGAAAAAAAACAAAAAAAAGAGATAAGCCCGTGGGCTGACTCGTTTACCCGCGGGCTGGCTGCGGACAGATATGAATTCTGTAATTTAGACTCGTCAAAAACGAGCCTGGACCGGACCGGACTGTTTAGTTGCGGGCCTGACGCGGGCCGGACTGGTTTGGCCCGTTTGACAATGCTACCTATTTATAAGCACTAAGTACAAGAGTTAAGAGAAACTTTAGAATGAATGAGCTTGCAATTAGGGAATTATAGTCCATTAAGAATTGGACTTTGGGAGTTTTAGTTCTATTCAGGGAACGTATTTGGACATCCACTACGTATACATTAATTTTAAAACATCTTAAACAATTTTTATATATTTTTTCATTATACTTATAATATTTTATTTTATTTTATTTTTTGTTTTAATAATTTTTTGAACAATTTATTGTGATAATTAATATCAAAGAAAGCGAAATCTGATTGGAAAACGCACACCCCACTTACGGGCAGTCGTAGAAAAAATATAATTTGGTCCCTTCACATAATTCTAACTCCCAATTCATATGAAAGGAATATGTGGAAGGTAATTTTGATCCATTTTTGTATGAAATGACAATTAGAATTAAGTGAAATGACTAAATTATCCTTTTTTACCGTTGCACATGAGTGAGGCGTGCCTTCTCTAGCCAAATTTTGCTGTCCTCGAATATGTACAATGAACTATTTGAAAAAGCATTTGAAAGTATGAAAAGATCAAGAGAAAATCACCATGAATACCTAAAACTAATTCATGTTTTTTCTTTTTTACCCAAAAATATTTTTTTGTTTAAATTCTACCCAAAAATAATTTTTGAGCTACTTAAAATAACAAATTATTATTTCCACGATGGAGATGGACTAAGATTTGAACGTGCAAATAATTTGCCCTAGCAATGGAGGATATTTTTGTCCTTTAACGAATATTAGTAGGAGTATTTTTAGAAAATCACATAATTTCCCACCACCTCCCCACTCCCAATGATAATTAAACCAAAACCTCAATTTTCTCTTCCTCACCTTCTTCTCTTCTTTTCTCTATCTTCTGCAAACTCCATTTGAACACCCATCTAAGAAGACAAAAGATAGAACTTTGTGTTCTGGGTTTTAGAGATTCAATTGAAACTTAGACTAGAGAAAAATTTGGAGTTGTTAAAAATGTCAAGCTCATCGATATCTTCAAGGAATTGTCAAAGGCCCCAATGACTTGTAATATGCCACTGTGGGAATCCGGCAACAATTCAGACCTCTAGGACTTTAAACAACTCGGAAAGAAGGTTCTTTGGTTGCCAACAATTTCAAGTAAGTGCCAAGTTTTGGTTTTGTAAGTTTCAATTAGATCTATGCATTTTTTTTTTTTTTTTTTGGTGAAGATTTAGTTTGGTTCATGTATAATGTTAATTGTAGGCTGGGGGATGTGTTTTCTTTGAGTGGGTTGGTGAACTAACTTGTAACCAATCCAAAATAATCATCTCCAGGTTGTTGAATCGGATTAATGAAATGAAAGAAGAAAGGGGTCAATTTATTCCCTAATTGGTTAATCGGCTAAAAGAATTGGAAGAAGAAACAAGCAATTTGAAAGAAGAGTTGAGCAAACTGAAAGAATAAAGGAGAAAATTGAAGGAGGCATTGAAGATGAGGAATAAGATTGTTGTGTTGGCTATGTTTTTTGCCATATTTTGTGTTTTTTGTTGTTAGAGAAGATGAGAACTCTCTATTATTTGTAAGTAAAGAGAATTGTGTTAGTTTTATTAGAGTCATGGTGGGATTAGTTGTATTAGTTGAGTTAGTTGTGTTGGTTGTGCTCTTGGCCATATTCTGTGTTCTTTCAGTCTAGAGAATATGAAGAACTTCGTTATTGTAATTTAGAGAATTGTGTTAGTTTCACTAAGTGATAGTTGTATTAGTTGAGTTAGTTGATATTTTTAGGGGCTTTTCAACTTGTTAAATTAGAACCTACATTTCCTTTTGAATGTGGAATGTATATGTAGCTGAATTACTCTCAAATGTGTAATGTATATGCTTACAACTCGAAACATTTGCTTTGTTTAAATTTGTCAAAATTAGCCCAATGTAAAAGAGAGAAAAGTGGCCACGTCTACTAATAAATGAATGAAACATGTACATCTCATATTCAGGAGGGAAAAAACACATAATAAAATATCAAATTCCCAAAAAGAGGACATCTTATAACCTTGCCCAAAAGAGTACATATGTTTAGAACCTGAGTTCCCATACACAAAATATAAGTGTTAAGGTCTTAAAGTTCCAATTCACCATCAAATTCCAAAAACATCAATTACAAAGGGTCTTGATTTCTTCAACATAGAACTAGTCTTCAACTTTTTATGTTGTTCTCCCTAGCCTACTTGCCCGTTTCTGACTGGCATGTTGCTTTATTATGGCTTGGCAGATAACATATGTTGTACAATCTAGCTTTCTTGTGGGGCTTTTGCTACCTCTCTTGAACATGATCAGGCTACAAAAGTAAAGTATATATATTAAGCAATGGATGCAAAAATATAGATCTTAAACATTATCATATCTTAAACTTAACATATCTTACATTAATGACTTAGCTCGGTTGTGTATTAGCCTCAGCAACCTGAACAATCTACATATGATCTAGGCCTAAAGCATTTTGAAAAAACACAAGTAGATGATAATTAAGCATTCTCATCACAACTTAACCTATAATTAAGTATTCAGTTGTACCTGGTCTTGAGTATCTTCTATTAATTCATCACCATCAGCCACTTAAACTTGCTCCTCATTTCCATTTACAGCAAAAAGTTAAAAACAATTAAAAAAAAAAATAATTTTTATAAAAGAACATAAATGAAAGGTTGTTAAAAACATGCATGAGAAATCTATAATTCAGCACATATCTCCTCTAATTCAGCCTTCAGTTCTGCATCCATCTGCTCTTTTTCAGCTTCTATTTATGCCTCTTCTTCTGGCATGTCTTGATCTATATTTGTAGAATTTGATTATGGCCCAATTCACCATAGTTACCACACTTATTCATATTGCTTGGCTGAATTGGCACTTCATTTGCAGCGTCTTTATTCTCTTCACCATTTCCCTTAATTTGACACTTCCTTGTATTATGACCTGTTTGATGACAATTGGAACAAGTAGAAGATTTTACTTTTATGCACACTTTTCTCTTCCCACATTTACCTTTAGATCCACTGAGTTGTATATCAGGTTCCTTTCTTCTCAATTACTAAGGCATGCTTGGTAATTTAAGTTTCTTACGGGGAAGCATGCTACCAATTCCTAATCCTAGGCCATAGTTCAAGTCAACTATTGGATTTACAACATGTGCATAAACTTTGACAAGTATTTTAGTGAGGTATACCTCATCAAGGTAGTTTTTAACTTCATCCCCTACAGCCGTCATAGCACTAATAGAGTGCACACATGGTTAGTCACAAAGTATTTTCACAGAACTTTGCACCAGCACTAACAAACAAGGTTAATCAGCCTTCCACACAATGATAGAGTAAACTCTCGGGGAACTAAGTAAATTAAAACAAATAGTAAGCAACATAGAAATTTACAGGCGAAGCCCAACCTTATATTAGCACTGTATAATACAAGGAAACAATTACAATAGGGGCTTGGTAGACTTAGTCCTAACACTCATCAGTCTTCCATGCCAAAAAATGCTTATATTTATACAAGAGGGACAAAACTAATTGGTTACACCCCAACCAATCAAGGGTTTCCACATCACCCACTTCCCATGATCTCCCCTTTGATCATGGGTTTCTTTATCAGCAATTGAAAGGTAGTTACTAGATCAAGGGACAAAGAATCCAGAACTGCCAATGAGGTTGCTAGATCTGCCACAAAAGCTGGTAACCGCCAATAACTGCCTCCAACTGCCCACAGTCCATTTTCCAAAGGGCTAATGGATCAGACTCGAGCCAACACGGGCCATGCCTTCCAAGTGGCTAACCAACAGAGTCTCCCATAGACTCAGCTTCCCTCTAGGCACTTTTCCTCGAGCCAAACGTCCCTAATATGAGTAAAACGTGTCAAAACATCATGCCAAGACCAAGTCGTGTCAAGCTAGCTTGCCAGGGGCTAACAAACTGCCCCCACTTGAGATGTCGATGCCCTTATCGGTTGTGTTTTGTTGTCAAGGTAAGCTTGTATCTGATCCTCAAATTGCCACAAGGTTGTATCTCTCTCCCAAGTAGGATCAGCCATAGAGTCATCTTTCCATTGGATCAAATAATCTGTTCGCCGATTCTTTTTATTTCGCCCCATGGTCCTATCATCAAGAACCCTGAAGATGTTCTTCTAAAATTGTTTTTGATAACTAGTGGGGCACGACAACTTTTACTTCTACCAGCATCCAACTCATCTTTATTGAAAGGTTTCAAGAAGCTCACATGAAATGTAGGGTGTACCTTCAACTTGTCCAGCAACTCCAACCGACAAGGCACCCGCCCAACCTTCTTTAAAACCTCGAAGGGTACATCATACTTTGGAATCATCCCATGATGCCTGGTCTTGCTGCTCATTTTCTTCCAAATTTGGGGATTCAATTTTAGCATCACTTTGTCTTCCACTTAGAACACAACATCTCTTCTCTTCCGGTCAGTATACTATTTCATTTTGTGCTGGGCAATGCTAAGGTTGTCTCAGGCCTGATCAACCAACTCCTGTCTGTTCCTGTCAAACCGATAGGCAGCAGGGCAGTCAGTGTGCGTCATGCCAGCAGTAAAATCTTGTGGAGTGAGGGGTTGCTGTCCATTTGCCAACTCGAATAGACTCAAACCTGTAGCTCTTATGCTGATTGTATGAAAACTGAGCTACATCAAGTAAATTTACCCAATTACGTTGGCTAGCTGTTACAAAATGCCTTAAGTATTCCTCAACTAAGGCATTAATTCTCGTAGTCTGGCCATCTGTGTGAGGATATGCAGCAATAGAGAACTTCAATTCTGTCCCCATGAATTTGAATAAGGCAGTCCAAAAATGTCCAATGAATCTAGTGTCCCTATTACTAATAATGTCCACCAGCAAGCTAAAGTGCTTGATGACATTCCTGAAAAATAACTCAACAGCATGCCTTAGGGACAAGCCCAAATACAACATAATTAGAAAATCTATCAACTATTACATAAGTGGATGCCATGACACTAACTTTAGGTAATCCAGAAATAAAGTCCATAGAGATAGAGTGCCAAGGTCTTTCCGAAATGGGCAAGGTTTGCAGCAAACCCGCTTCTTTCTTACGCTCCAACTTGTCTTGTTGACACACAAGACAAGTTTTCACATACAACTCCATATCATCCCACATGCAAGGCTAGTAGGACCGCCGGGACATCAAGGCATTCATTCGCTCAACTTCGGGATGACCAGTCCATGGAGTGTGATGATTTTCCTTCAGTAATTACCGCTTCAAAGAACCAGCTGGGACATAGATCTTGTTCCCCTTAGCACGTAACAAGCCATCCTCAAGTCAGTAGCGCCGAACAGTGCCATAACGAACTAGTTTCTCTGTCCTTTGATAGGCAGAATCATTGAGAGACTACACCTTCACTTTCAACCAACATCAAAACAGCAACATAATCGTCCACACCCTATCGACTAAGGGCATCAGCAATGAATTTTCCCTTCCCAGCTTGTGCATCCAATCAAAGTCGAATTCTGCCAGGAACTCTTGCCGTCTAGCTTGCTTAGGGGTCAGCTTCTTCTGGGTCTTAAAGTAAGTATTTGCAATATTGTTAGTCACCACAGTGAATTTGGTACCTAACGAATAATGTCTACAAATCTGCAAACAATGAACAACAACAGTCATTTCTTTCTTATGTATACTATACCGTTGCTCATAGTCTTTGAGCTTTCGACTCTTAAAGGCAATAGGGTCTTTTTTTTGCATAAGAACTCCAATGACACGTCCAGATGCATCTGTATGCACCTCAAATGGTTGACTGAAGTTAGGCAATGCAAGCACTCCGAGGCAACAACTTCCTTCAAGGCTTGGAATGCTGCTTCACAATAGTCACTCCAATTCTATTTCTGGTCCTTCTTCAGCAAATCTGCCAAAGGGGCCACAAGCTTTGAGTACCCTTTGATGAACTTGAGATAATAGTTTGCCAATCCAAGAAAGGATCTAAGTTCAGCCACTTTGGAGGGACCAGACCAACTGAAGATTGTCGTGACCTTCCTTTTGTCCATAATGATCCTTCCTTGTCTTATCATATGGCCATGGAAAATAATCTCCGCCCTGCAAAACTCACACTTTTCTTTTTTACATACAACTTGTGCTTCCAAAGCCGTTGGAATACAAATTTTAGGAATCACTGTAAATAACAATGTCATCCAAATACCCAACAACCATTTTATCTAGGAAATCATAGAGTACATCATTCATCAAATTACAGAAAGTAGCAGGAGCATTAGTGAGGCCAAATGGCATCACAAGGAATTCATAAGAGCCATATTTAATCACCATTGTTGTTTTGGCGGTATCTCCTTCAGCAATTCTCACTTGCCAATATCCAAAACGAATGTCAAGTTTGTTGAAGTACCTTACCTTAGCATGTAACATTCAAAATTGGATACTTGTTCTTCACAATTAACTTGTTCAAAGTCCTGTAACCCAAACATAACCTAAAAGACCCGTCAGCCTTTTTCTGAAAGAGAGTAGGGGCACCATAGGTAGCCTTGGATGGCTGTATCAACCCAGCATCCAAGAAAAATAGTCCAGTTGTGTCCGCAATTCAGTCAACTCCGCCGGAGACATTCAGTAAGGTGCTTAAGCCGGAGGTATAATACCTGGGACTAGTTTAATCCTATGATTGGTGGGACTTCTTGGAGGCAACACCCTGGGCAACTCCACTGGCATCACATCCACAAAATCATCCAACAACGAGGCCATCGAGTCTGGAACTTCCTGATGTACATCATGTTGGTTGCCAGAAAGGTCATCTCCCCACGCCTTAGTCCATCTTTGAGTTGCATAGCCAATAGCAACCCATGTACTTCATTGT
Source organism: Catharanthus roseus (assembly GCA_028651295.1). NCBI lineage: Eukaryota > Viridiplantae > Streptophyta > Magnoliopsida > Gentianales > Apocynaceae > Catharanthus > Catharanthus roseus. The sequence continues at coordinate 8,458,059 of JAPQWS010000159.1, forward strand.
CCCTATTTGTTCCATCAATAAATTCACCAAAAATAAAAATAGGATTTCTTTCATCCCCAATAAAAATTCTACCCAAATGAGGCATTACAAAAGCCTTAGCACCAAACATAAAGTCTATGCCAAGAATTATATCAAAATTATCTAGAGGAACAACAGTTAAATTACCTGTACCATGCTACCTACCAAACACTAAAGATTTATTAGATGCCCCCTTCACAGGCCATGCCTCAAAGTTCACAGCCTTCATTCGTGGAGAGCTTTCTGCTAAGTCCAGCCTTAGCTTTGGCACCATATTCTCTGTTACGAATGTATGGGACACCATCATCGCCTTCAAAGCACTCCATTTATCATAGTGTTGACATGCAGTAGTCCGTACTATTTAGGAAGGTCAACAGAAGTAGTTAGAACATTCAATAATTAAATAGGATTGACACGTACTTGGGACGGCCTAACACCGTCACCAACACATGATTTTCCCTCTACCTTCTTTGCCATCACATCCTGGCAAATGGAAACTATCTCTTCATGATTTGGGTAATTCTGAGCTGCAAGGGGCCCTCTGCATAAGAAACATCTAGAGGCAAATTTCTTAGCACCATCACCCTTGTTCGAATTGTATCCAATACTAGCCTCTGGTTTCTTTTTCTATTTGTTGAGCTTTGTCTTAGCTTGGTCCTTCTTAAAGGACTTTTTCCTTTCCCCAGTCAGAAGAAGGAGAAGAAGAAGAAGAAGTTTTATAATCAAACAAAGAGTTAGCCACAACAATGGCTTAGGCAACATCTTTCACCCCTTGTCTTCTCAACTCTGCTTGAGCCCACGACTTCAGGCCAGCCTTAAAGTTGAAGAATTTGTCCTCTTTACTCATATCCTTCATATCTAACAACAAGGTAGAAAAGTTTTTAACATAATCACGCACCGTACCTGATTGTTTTAGATTTCGAAGAGACTCCCTAGCAAGCAAAGAAGTATTGCTGGGGAGAAATTATTTCTTTAAGTCTGCCTTTATCTCTACCCACGTTTCAATCTTAAGTTGTCCCAAGCATACTTCCAAAACACGAGTATGCCACCACAATTTGGCGTCTACAGAAAGGTACATCATTGTCATAGACACCTTTTTCACTCTTGGGAATATGGGCAGCAGAGAAGTATTGCTCCATATCCCTTAAGAAATTCTCCAGTTCCTTCGCATTACGAGCACAACCAAAATGACTGGGCTCGGGGACCTTAATCTTTTGAAAAGTATGCCCACTTGACTTCTAGAGGAGCAAGAGTTTTGTTGAAGTTGGAAAGTTTTCAACTGTTTGAGAAGAATAATATCACAAGACATTTCATTTAATGATCCGTCAAGAGCCTGAGATCCTCAAGCATCTCTTTGTATTTTGTTGTCCAACCCGTTTTGGATATCCTAAAATCTCACACGAATGGACTCAAGAGACTCGATGATCCATTTCATTTGAACAGTGAAGAAGAGAGTAGCATCTCGATATGGAGCCCCAACATGATCTTCTAGACTCGCCAATCGTACTTGCACAGAAGGTGGATCAGGGGTAGAAGTGTATGAACGTACCTTGGTGCCATGGACTTTCAATAGCCAGCCTGGCTCTGATACCAAAATTGTCCACAAATAGAAGTGTATGAACGTGTCTCAAGTGCCATGGATTTTTAATAGCCAACCTGGCTCTGATACCAGAATTGTCCACAAAGTATTTTCACAGAACTTTGCACCGAAACTAACCAACAAGGTTAGTCAGCCTTCCACAAAATGATAGAGTGAACTTCAAGGAACTAAGTAAATTAAAACAAACACTAAGCAACACAAAAAGTTACAAGTGAAGCCCAACCTTATATTAGCACTGTATAATACAAGGAAACAATTACAATAGGGGCTTGGCAGACTTAATCCTAACACTCATTAGTCTACTATGCCAAAGAATGCTTATATTATACAAGAGGGACAAAACTAATTGGTTACACCTCAACCAATCAAGTTTACCACGTCACCCCACTTCCCATGTTCTCCCAACTGATCATGGGTCTCTTCATTAGTAATTGCAAGTACAAGATCAAAGGACAAAGAAGCCAGTAACTACCAAGGAGGTTGCCAGATCTACCACAAAAGCTGGTAACTGCCAATAACTGCCTCCAACTACCAGCAATCTATGTTCCAAGGGGCTAATGGACTAGACTCGAGCCAACACGACCCATGCCTTACAAATGGCTAACCAATAGAGTCTCCCGTAGACTTAACTTCCCTCTAGGCACCTTTCCTCAAACCAAATGTCCCTGACATGAGCAAAACATACTGAAACATCATGCCAAGGCCAAGCCACGTCGAGCCAGCTAGCCAGGGGCTAACAGTATCCCACTAAGCTCCCACTTCCTACATGAGCATGTTTTGGCGTCCAAATCTATAACATACATAGCTCCCAACGTTCTCTCAACTTGAGATTTTTTGCTCCCAGCCCCTCTATGAATGAAGTCATATGACTCATCTTTTTAACTTTTCAAGATATTTTTAAATCTTTGGAACAATGACCCCATCATACTTCTTGATCCATTCCCTTTTCACATCATGTCTAGTCATTAAGTATGTTCTAATGTATTCTTACATGGCAAGTAAAGGTTTTTGTAATGCCCATACCTTTTTTTTTAATAAAAGAAACTTATGGGGGTTAAGGGGCCTTATTATTATTAAGAAGGGCTTAAGGTTAATTAAGAGAGTTAGTTTTCTATTAAACTCACGTTCAAAGACTGTTTCTCTCAGTGTAATGTCCTCAAAACCTTACTCCATCGTTTTGTTTTCTCCAAGGTTCAGAAAATCCTCAACAAACCAGAGAGAGTGTCAGTGTTCGAAACGGAGAAGTTGGAGATGTTCTGATCGTTTCTATCAAAGGTAAGCGACGTTCTTTCATGTCTAATTATTTCGTTTCGCTAGAATCATTAAGTTCTAATCCTAGTTCTTGAGAAAGAATTGATTAAGAGTCGTTTTAATTGAGGTTTATTGTTTCATTCGTTTTAGGGATTAGTAGAGAAGGTTCTGGTGCTAACAATTCGAACTGATTTGAGTTTATCTTCTGTAAATCGAGGTAAGTGGAATCTGGACCCTGATTCTGTTTTTGGGTTAAATTATAGGTGTTTTGAGAATTTCGTTATAAATTGGATTGAACAGTAGAATTTTTACTTAGGTTTGATTTAAGATTGATGTTAGGAATTAGAGAAATTCCTTTTGGTACTAATATTTAAGTTTTGATATGGATTTTTTTAAAAACTGAAACTACACTGCGTAATTATATATGTATATATATTACATGATGTATGGATGCATATATGAATTCTCTTGAGTGGTCATTTTCTCAAAACAAAAAGTGATTGTAACGCTGTACGGAAAAAAAAGCTACAAAATGCCTCTTTCGTTTAGCTTGGAAAGAAAAATGAGACTTTGATAAAATGATATTTTTTTTTGCTTTGGTTATGATGGAGTATCAAAGGTAGGTTTTTGTGTAAAATGGGTTGTTTTATTATTTGTAAAAATGAAGGGATTCTGTGATTTTTATTATTATTTTTTTGAGAAGTTGAATTTTTCGGAATTACATAAACTGATATCGATCGTTTGGAAATTTGATAATTTGTTTGAATATTGAGCTTGTGGTTTTTGGAGACTTTAGGGAGAGACATGTCCCATCTTATATTTGAATGATCCTAGGGTAAGGAAAAAAAAGCCCCAGGATATTTGTTTGACTTACCTAGCGGGGTAAACAGCCAGACTTGATATCAAGTTTGACCCTATAGTTGCCTTAAATGTGCCTAAAGCTTAATGTTATAATTTGTTTGTGAAATTTTTTGGATTTCTTATTGATATAATGCACTTTCTATGTTATGATTTATAATGATGTTTGGTTAAAATGAGGGAAGGGAAATGTGAGAGTTTATTTTGAATCATTACAGAATTTTGTTATGAGTTTTTCTTAAGAAAATAAAGTAGAATGGAATGAATCCATATGAGTCTTATTAGCCCTAAGGGCATTATTGTATATGTTTTTTATTATGATTAACATATGTTTGTGTGATGAGTATAGCTTAGTCTGTATAGAACAAAAGAAGCATTTTTTGAGGCTCAAGGCTACACTATATAAGAAGTAAAAGATCTTGGAACTAAAGCATAATGAAGAAGGAAAGATCAAGCCATTCCAAGATCAAGGCATTGAAGACCTTGAAGACTTATGTCTTAGTTATGCTAAGGTATTTTGTAAAACTCCCTAACTCTCATCTTTCTTTGTTGATCAAGTGTGAAGCTTCTTGGATGAATTTCTTTTTATAAACTACTCTTGAAAAATCCAAGTATTCTTGATAGAGTTTTTGATGCCTTCAAAAGTTTTCTTATCTCTAAAAGAGTATCAAGAATACATATTTTGAAATGTGAAGGAAGGTTCTGTTTGTTTAAGGAAAACTGGCTTGTTTAAGGAAAATTGGCTTTTAAGTCATGCTGAAAAAAAAAGGTCATCCGATTTTTAAACTGGTCATCCGATTTTTAAAACAGGTCATCCGATTTTTAAAATCGGACGTCCTATTTTAAAATCGGTCGTCCGATTTTTAAGAGGGATCATCCGATTTTTATAGAATGAGTCCGAATCTTTCTGTTTCAAAAATAGGTCGCCCGTTTTCTAAAACCGGTCGTCCGGTTTTAGTCTTTTACTGTAAAAATATTACTGTTACACAGTGTAACGGCTACTTTCTTCTCCTTCATGTATATATTGACTTTGATCAGCTGCAAAATGAATGGAGGTTGAATTGAAACTTGATTGAGATTATTTTAGAACATTTAAATAGCTTTAAAAGTACATTCTTTCAAAGATCTTCATCTCATACATACAAATAGAAAAATCTTCTTGGAGCTTCATTGTTGATCATCCAACAAAGAAGAAGTAAAGAGGTGCTTGTAGAAGTATTCCATTGAGTTGTATCTTCCTCTTCTCAAGCTCATTTGGTAACATTGTTCCTTACTCTTCTTATTCTTTTATTGTGATCAAAGGTTTTTGGAAAACCCTTTGGGTCATCCTTTGATAAATTTGTTGTATTGTTATGTTGTGTAAACTTTGAGGGTTTTTGTGTAAAACCCTTGAAGGGTGATCCTCATTGTGTTGTTGTGTAACCAACTTTGAAGATAGTGGATTTGTGAAATCCTTGGGTTGAGTCTCAAGGTAGTGGATGTAGTTCTTTGAGAGAGTGAACCACTATAAATTATTGTGCATGTTCTTTAAAGTTTAATTCTATGCTCATTTCTTGATTGCCAAAACTATAAGATTTTGTTTGGTGTGGATTCTTATCAAAAAGAGTTTTAGTATTCTTTCACAAACAAATTGGAGGTTTATCTTTCTAATCACACAAAAGATTTTTTAAAATTAGCTAAAAACCTTATTCACCCCCCCTAAGGTTTTTCAATTGGTATCAGAGCAGGGCTTCTCTAAAAAAGGACTAACACCCTTGAAGCAAAAGATCTTTTCTTTACTATGGCTAATATTTCTAGTTTACCATATGTAGACAGCTCTTCTACAAATAGACCTCCATTTTCAATGGTACAAATTATACTTTTTGAAAATCTAGAATCAAAATATATAATTGCTCTATTAACTTTAATCTTTGGAGCCTTGTAGAGAAAGGACCTTATATTCCAAAAAAGGATGGAATAGTCAAGAAGGTTGAAGAATATGATGAGCTTGACTCAAGGAAGATGACTCTAAACTTTCAAGCTATGAACATATTGAGTTGTGCCTTGGATGCTAATGAATACAATAGAGTGAGCGGATGCAACTCGGCTCATGAAATGTGGAAGTTACTTGAAGTAACTCACGAAGGCACCAATAAAGTGAAGGAGTCTAAGTTGGCTATATTGGTGAGAGATTATGAGCTATTCATGATGAAACAATATGAAAGCATTAGTGACATGTTCACAAGGTTCACCAACATCACAAATGGCCTAAAGACGTATGGGAAAGAGTACACAAGGGGAGATGTAAATAGAAAGATTCTTGATGCACTCCCAAAGGCATGGCAACCAAAAACTCTTGCCATTGAGGAATCAAAAGATTTAAGACAACTTCCTATTGAAGAACTCATAGGATCTCTCCTCACCTATGAGATGAAAATAAAAAGATTAGATGAAATAGAAGATGAAGAAAAAGGAAGAAAAGGCATAGCACTCAAAGTGAATGTTGATGATCATACATGCTCGTCAAACAATGAAGATGAGATTGAGGATATGGCCTTAGTAATGAGGAAATTTAAAAGATTTTACAAGAAAGACTTCAACAAAAGAGGAAAGAATCCTCCATTCAAGAAAGAAGGACAAAGTTCATCACTCCTCAAGGCTAGATGCTTTGAATGCAATAGCACCGACCATCTTGTAACCGATTGTTCCAAAGCTATTGAAGAAGAGAAAGGAGCGTTGGAAGAAAAGCTTGAGGCATTAAAGAAAAAGAAGAAAGGCAAGGGCCTAATTGGTGCATGGGATCAAGATACAAGTGAAAGTGAAGGTGATGAAAAGGGAAACATACGCTTCATGGCATTAGAAAATGAGGTACAATCTTCACCCTCTAACTCTTCTAGTATCCTTGATGATGATTGTGATGTTGATCCTAGTTTAATGCTTATTGAAATGTATGATGAGTGCAAAAAGGTTACTAAACGAAACAAAGATTTGAAAAGCGAAACTCAATTTTTGTTAGATGAGAATTCAAGACTCATTTTTGAAAATAAAGCTATTCTTGAATCGTTGGAAGTTTTGAAGAAAGAAAAAGAGTGTTCAAATGATGACTTTCAAAAACTTGTTTTAGAAAACAAAAACCTTTGTGAAAAGATTTCCTCTCTTGAAAAATGTTTGATTCATTATGAAGTCTTAAAGAAAAAGGTGAGTGATCTCACTCTATGTGTTGAAAAGTTCACAAAAGGAAAAGAAAACTTTGAAAAACTTCTTGGCTCTCAAAGATCACCTTTTGACAAAAATGGTATTGGATATAATCATTCCAATAATTTTTGTAAACAAACACGTTTTGTAAAAGCCTCCTCATCTTTTTCACACCTTTGTTGTACTTATTGTGAAAAGAGTGGTCATAAATCCACAAAATGTTTTATAAAAAGAAAGATTGAAAGGGGAGTAAAAACCATTTGGAAAATAAAAGAAAATCCAACTAACATTCATGGACCCAAAAAGATATGGGTACCAAAAGTCTTTTCTACTTCTTTTTTGTAGGAACACAAGTCAAGGACATCTAAGTGGTATTTGGATAGTGGATGCTTAAGACACATGACCGGATATGCATCCCTCATGAATGAGCTAAGAGAAACCGAAGGTGGCTTTGTTACTCTTGGAAGGATCATCAGTATAGGTAACATTAGATATGATTCATCTTCTTTAATTAAGGAAGTTCTTTTAAATTGATGTTTTGAAGTTTAATTTATCTAGTATTAGTCAATTGTGTGATTATGGCTACAAAGTTGTTTTTTAAAGTGAATCTTCTTCTATCATAAACAAGCTTGTGAACAAAACTATTTTTGTTTCAAAAAGAGTTGGCATATGTCTATGTCTTTTATCTTGAAGTTCTCATTTCTCAAAACTTATAGTATCTCTTGGTTCATGATGATGATGCGTTTTTGTGGCATAGAAGGCTTGGTCATATTAGTACGGATTCATTGAACCAACTTTCCTCAAAAGAACTTGTTAGAGGCTTACCAAAACTTCACTTTGAGAAAAATAAACTTTGTGATGCTTGTCAATTTGGAAAACAAATTAAGACCTCTTTTAAACCAAAGAAAATGATTTCAACTTCAAAACCTTTAGAACTTATTCGCATGGATTTATTTGGACCAATGAGGACCACTAGTCTTGGTGGTAAGAGGTATGCCTTTATTATTGTGGATGATTTAAGATTCACTTGGACTTTGTTTTTAAGCCGAAAGGATGAAGCATTTCATGAATTTATTAAATTATTCAAAAGAGTCCAAACCTCCCTTGTTTGCAAATTGATTTCTATAAGAAGTGATAATGTGAGAGAATTCAACAACCAAGATTTTACAAAACTTTGTGATGATTTTAGTATTTTACATAACTTTTTTCGGAGGCCAAAACTCCTCAACAAAATGAATTTGTGGAAAGGAAAAATAGAACTTTACAAGAAATGGCAAGGTCAATGCTTTGTGAAAATTCCCTTCCTAAACATTTTCGGCCGAGGCCGTTAACACCGCATGCTACATTATGAATCGTGTTCTCTTGAGACCATTTAAAAAAAAAAAAACTCTTTTTGAACTTATTTTCAACAAAACCCCCTCAATTGGCTACTTCAAAGTTTTTGGATGCGAATGCTCTATCTTAAACACCAAGGATCTATCTTAAACACTAAGGATAATCTTGAAAAAAGAATTTGATTAAAAAAAATAAAATCCGATGAGGGAATTTTTTCTTGGTTACTGTTCAAACAAAAAGGCCTATAGAATTTATAACAAAAGAACGTTATGTTTTGAAGAGTCTATTAATGTATATTTTGATGAAACTAAAATTTTTGACAAGAAAGATGATGATGACATAGATAACTCTTTAAGCTACCAATCTTTGTACACTCAAGCAATGGAAGAACATGCTTATGGAGGGAGAAGAGATTGTAGTAACACAAGAAAATGATCAAGAAGCTCAAAATCTTCCTCAAGATGTGATATATCCAAAGGGACACTCCAAGGATGAAATTATTGGTGATGTATTGACAAGGGGTAAGAACAAGAAGGTACTTTATTGACAACTTTTCCCTATTATGTCAAATTGAGCCTAAGTTTATTGATAATGCTTTGTGTGATGAGTTTTGAATTATTGCTATGCAAGAGGAATTAAATCATTTTAAAACAAAGAAATTTTGGACTTTAGTCCCTAGACAACATGATCACCCCACCATTGGCATAAAATGAGTTTTTCGAAATAAACTAAATGATTCCGGAGAAGTTATTAGAAACAAAGCTAGACTTGTTGCCCAAGGATTCAATCAAGAAGAAGGCATAGATTTTTATGAAACTTTTGCTCCGGTTGCTAGACTTGAATCCATTAGGATGCTTTTAGCTTTTACTTGTTTTAAAAGGATTCAAGCTTTTTCAAATGGATGTTAAGAGTGCTTTCCTAAATGGTGATATCGAGGAGGAAGTTTATGTTGAACAACCTCTCAGTTTTGTGCATGAAAAATTTCCAAATTATGTATACAAACTTTCAAAAGCACTTTATGGTTTAAAACAAGCTCCAAGAGCTTGGTATGAGAAATTAAGCGATTTTCTAATTGGTAGTATGTTATCTTGATGCCATGTTTTTTTTTATAGAATTCATGATAATCTTTTATGTTGAAAGTCCAATTGTAGTTCTATGATCCCTTGAAGTCTCTCCTAAATATCTTTTTGATTTATGACAAAAGGGGGAGAAATATGTGCAAGAACTAAGGGGGAGAAATAGTTGCAAGATTCTTATTTTGTTGCTTTTAAGTTTAGTGCTTTCTTTTGGTTAGCTACATATCTTATGGTAATGTGCTTGGTTTGATGATTGTTTGATGTCATTCTTGGTGTGAAGCATGCTTTTAAGGTGAGCTTATTTTGTGTTATATTATCTTTCAAACCCTTGGCATGTTTTCAAATTCATAGGGGGAGTTATCTCTCTTTTATGGTGTTTGTATGCTTTGTTCCTACTGATGATTTCTTTGAAGCATTACCATATTGATCATACTTGCTCTTTTGTTCTTCTTGCATATGTATTTGTCATAATCAAAAAGGGGGAGATTGTTAGCCCTAAGGGCATTATTGTATATGTTTTTTATTATGATTAACATATGTTTGTGTGATGAGTATAGCTTAGTCTCTATAGAACAAAATAAGAATTTTTGGAGGCTCAAGGCTACACTATATAAGAAGTAAAAGATCTTGGAATTAAAGCATAATGAAGAAGGAAAGATCAAGCCATTCCAAGATCAAGGCATTGAAGACCTTGAAGACTTATGTCTTAGTTATGCTAAGGTATTTTGTAAAACTCCCTAACTCTCATCTTTCTTTGTTGATCAAGTTGAAGCTTCTTGGATGAATTTCTTTTTATAAACTATTCTTGAAAAATCCAAGTATTCTTGATAGAGTTTTTGATGCCTTCAAAAGTTTTCTTATCTCTAAAAGAGTATCAAGAATACATATTTTGAAATGTGAAGGAAGGTTCTGTTTGTTTAAGGAAAACTGGCTTGTTTAAGGAACACTGGCTTTTAAGTCATGCTGAAAAAAAAAGGGTCATCCGATTTTATCATCCGATTTTTAAAATCGGACGTCCTATTTTAAAATCGGTCGTCCGATTTTTATAGGATGAGTCCGAATCTTTCTGTTTCAAAAATAGGTCGTCCGTTTTCTAAAATCGGTCGTCCGGTTTTAGTCTTTTACTGTAAAAATATTACTGTTACACAGTGTAACGGCTACTTTCTTCTCCTTCATGTATATATTGACTTTGATCAGCTGCAAAATGAATGGAGGTTGAATTGAAACTTGATTGAGATTATTTTAGAACATTTAAATAGCTTTAAAAGTACATTCTTTCAAAGATCTTCATCTCATACATACAAATAGAAAAATCTTCTTGGAGCTTCATTGTTGATCATCCAAGAAGAAGTAAAGAGGTGCTTGTAGAAGTATTCCATTGAGTTGTATCTTCCTCTTCTCAAGCTCATTTGGTAACATTGTTCCTTACTCTTCTTATTCTTTTATTGTGATCAAAGGTTTGTGGAAAACCCTTTGGGTGATCCTTTGATAAATTTGTCGTATTTTTATGTTGTGTAAACTTTGAGGTTTTTGTGTAAAACCCTTGAAGGATGATCCTCATTGTGTTGTTGTGTAACCAACTTTGAAGATAGTGGATTTGTGAAATCCTTGGGTTGAGTCTCAAGGTAGTGGATGTAGCTTTTTGAGAGAGTGAACCACTATAAATTGTTGTGCATGTTCTTTAAAGTTTAATTCTATGCTCATTTCTTGATTGCCAAAACTATAAGATTTTGTTTGGTGTGGATTCTTATCAAAAAGAGTTTTAGAATTCTTTCACAAACAAATTGGAGGTTTATCTTTCTAATCACACAAAAGATTTTTTAAAATGAGCCAAAAATCTTATTCACCCCCCCTCTAAGGTTTTTCAAGTCTGTTATTTAAGAGTTTTATTCTCAAGTTCTTTTTCAAATACAAAATTCTACAGAAAGTGTTATTTAAAAAACTTACTTAGCTCGGTTGCTCTTTGGTTTTCTCCCTATCACGAAACTTCAACTTCGAAAAAACCCTAGTTAGAATGCTTCAGGTATAGAATCCCTCCCAATGCCTCACAATATATCAATTTGATGATGATTGGGAAAAAATAGGTGAAGAATTTGTTGTTGGAATGATTTTGGGTAAAGGGTTTTCGTGATTTTGGGGAGGTGGGAGGGTTTACAGTGTTTCATCTTTTTTCCCCCTCTAAATTGGGTAAGTTTATGTGGGTGTAGTTGGGTTTGGATGGGTTCAAACTAGGTCGATTGTTGGGTGGAAATTTATTGCAAAAATCCCTCAATATAGTCGCACATGATTTGCGCGAAAATCTCAGCCTATCTCCGCCATGAAAATGATAATTTGTTATTTTGAGTAGTTCAAAAATTATTTTTGGGTAGAATCTTAAACAAAAAAATATTTTTAAATAAAAACAGAAAAGCATAAATTTTTTATTTTTTTGGTATTTATGGTGATTTTCTCAAGAGATAAAATGTGATACCCCCAACTTCTCCGCTAGGTTAACTGCGGCTGAGTAAGGTACCAGCGTGTCTCTCGATACTAAAGTACCAACATCTAAACTAATGTAAAACCTTAATAAACATACATATATACATATATATACGCAGCGGCAAAAGAAACTGAATATAAATAGAGCAACCATTACATAAGATCCAGAGAAACTTCTTGTAACATCTCTAACATAGAAAACAATTTACAAAAAATAAACAAACAAAGAAAAAATACTTTTCAAATTGGTCGAGCATAAAAAATACAAATATCTTTCCTAAAACGACTATACACAGCTATCCTGACCCTAAAACTACGTGCAAAATACTCTAACAGCTTACTGCACTGTCTCTCGTCCTAAATCATCTGAAAAACATGACATTTAAAGATATGAGCGAGAACGTTTAGTAAGTCCACATGAGTGTGTGCAATCGTGCTTTTCTAGAAAACAATGATGCAATTCCCATAAAACGATTCATGTAATATTAAACGAAAACATTTTCTTGGTTACTTTTAAAAATGCAGATACATAAACCTACATGATGGGTTCGAGCGCAACTGGGAAGTTTGAGTGAATCAAGACACATCAGTGCAGCTTTTACTTTCGAATTCAAAAATAATGCCATGCAAAAAGTTGGACTCCGCGGACAGAATCTGAAACCCCATAACGAGGTCATCAAAACAAGTTTTGGCATCTCGTATTCATTACCAGCCAAACACTATACGAGTACTCGGTTTTCATAACACCGTACTTTCCCAGTATATAAAACCAGGCTATGGATCTTGGGGCACCTACTAGATCCGCCCTGAGACCAACCTTAGTTTCGAGCACCTCCTGGCTTTCCAGTAGGTGGTCGTCCCATCACAGAGCATGATGTGATGTTTGATACAATACCGGTTAGGCTAAGCCCTCAACGTATTATGCCCCCTTTCAAGTGGATCCACCCTCTGGAATTGTAATCGTTCATGTTATCGGAAGAGGTCCTAGTACTGGGAGCTAGCTACATGCAATATAATCCTCTGACTTTTTCAACCACACATAACCATGTCAAAAACTTTGTCTCTGATCGAAATGGGTTTTGCATATCTATTTACAAATCAACAGGCCACTCAATCGGCCGTTTACATAAATTCAATTTATAACTGCTTTAGAATAACAAAATTCCATCCATTAGTCAAATTATGCTTATGCAGGTTTTATAAATATGTCAAGTTTACTTTTACAAGGTCTAACCATGCAACTAAACAACATCAAAACATTCTTAACTTGTAAGAATAATTTTTCTTCAAAAAAAATGACAATTCTAGAATAATCTTATAGAATAAAAGATAATTCCTAAACTCTGAAAGATAAACTCTAAGGGAAAGTTACTAATAAAGAAAGAGTGTATTAGAAGATGTACTAGACAATCTTGAATACTAATAAACATGCAAGAATATTAATATTCCTACTAGTATAGCCAATCTTGTGATGAGGTGATATAAAAAGTATTGTTGCAGAAAGCTTAGAATGTGACTTAAAGGAGACAAATCCTATTCCCTTCCTTGATATGTCCAACAATTGGGATACAATCCTATTCCACCATGAGATGGGATTGGTAAGAAGCTCAAGCCCCTTCTTCCATATCACCGCATGAATGGCCTCCGTTACACCTACAAAATTAACTGTTAGTGCTGCACCAACCTCGCCTTGCCAATCATAAATAATGAGTCCCACCGCCACCTTCTTTCCATTTCTACAATGAGGTGAGAGATTTGAATACTAATTGACTTTGGGGAGTAATAAACCCAACTCGAAAATCTATATGTATAGCGCAAAAAAATTTAAAAATTTTCATTTTTGAATATAACATTTCTCCAACTTTAACAAATCCTCTAATCTCTCTCTAAAACCTCAACTTTCAACTTCTGATTTATGAAGATCCGACCGTCGTAATTTGAAAAAAAAAAGGTTAGTACTTCGGTCTATACTCATTTATTTACATTTTTAAGGGTTTAAAATTTGAAAATGTCCATTGGATTGAAAAAAAATGACTATTTTTTTATGCTTGAAAAACTGTCTGAAATGGCTCGAATCACCCAAACCAGCGATTAGGCCCTGTCCAAATCGCTCGGTTCGGAGATGCGTTTCAAAGCTCCAGCGCTTAGTCCAGAGATGTTGGTTGTTGTTCGACTGCTCGGTCCGGCGATGGGGGTGTTGTTGACCACCCATTACAGGGCGATGGGGTGATTTTTTTATTTAATTTTTTTAGATTTGTTTATGATTATGTTATTATTTTAAAATTATGATTACGTTTATGTTTATTTATTTATATTATATTATTTAATTTAGAGCTTACATAACTTAAGGTGCATGTTTATTTGACATGGTGTTTAATTTTGTTTATTTAGAGTTTATGTACTGTTTATATGAATAATATGACTTTAAATGGGTATTTGTTAGTATTTTCATGTTATATTTTGAATGACTTTATATGTTTAGTGTTGACATTAGTTATTAGAAAAGTAAGAAGTGCTAAAAGGGGATAATAAATAAAACTCTACGATATTAAGCTTAATGCATGGCTTTAACTAAATAATAAAAAGATAAAGAAAAATGCATTACTTGTACCGTGTAAAAAGATTTAAATAATATAAGACATGAATTAGACAAATATGAAGTAATGTGATTGATGAAAATGTTTGTAATTTGTTTAGATGGTTCGGCCTAGAGCACGTAGGGGTGATGATAATTTAGGTCCTGTGATAGACAGGACCGGTTGGGTTGAAATTCGTGTAGTCACTGCGTCATCCTGTGGTGTGAGGGGACACCTGAGTACTTCAGATATACCGTTGACTCCTGTGCCATTTGGATCGGGTATATATTATGACCCTGGTGCACCGGAGTCTTCCACCTAGCCACCCCCTATACCATTTAGGACCCGTCCTCCTACCCCATCACACCGTCTGTACACGCCCATACCCTATGACCCTTATGGATCTTCTCAGCCACCACATACATCATATGATCCATATGCACATGCTCATTCTCTGCCTCTCTGTATGCCCGGTTAGGATTGGCCACTGTATCTATCTAAAACTCAGGTGCCATTAAATGAGGTAAGTGGTCCAAGGTTGCAGTTAGGTGCCCAGTACTTCGAGCAGCTTGTTTCAAGAGTTCCGGTGGACTCATCCTACAGAAATGCTGACTATGGATCCACTGATTTGGCAATCCCTCATCTAATGTTGGATTGGGTAGGGATTCTGGTACATCAGGAAATTGTGACAGGACCCAGTCTGAAGAGCCTGACATGGGTGGTTCCCTCCGTATTCATGGCAGTGAGGACAATGAGGATCAACCCGAGGATGATGGTGGAGATGATGATGAGAATGATGATGGTCACGGTGATAAGGACGAGCTTGTTCCTGTGGCCCATGCATCATTGTCCGGTGGTAGGCTTGCTCCGGGAAAGGGAAAAGAGTTGACTGGCAGTTTCATGTCAGATATAAAATTCAGACGTCTGGTATTTAAAATCGAACGAATGATTTTACTTGGGATAGAAAAATACATTACAAATGCTGTGGAAATGAGAACCGAGATATTCGGACGTCCAATTCAGACGAACGATATAAAAATCAGACGTCCGGTTTTCATATCATACAATCCTGCTTTTTTAACACATTACATATGGAATTTGTTGGTAACTTCCTGCTGTACAAATCGGAGCAAAATAAAAAAAACGATCGATTTTACTACAAATATGAATCTATAACAGTTTTATTAGCACACAGGAAGGATTTACATTTCTTAATTAGAATTTCTAGCAACCCTGGCGTTCCAATCTGCAATCCTGTCATAATAGGCATCTGCGTACCTGCTGACTCGATCACTACGATGATGAATCCATTGCACGTGTAATGGGGGTATTGGGTATCTGTCATGCATTTGTAGCTGTATAAAATAAAGTAAATTATGTTACATAATTAAACCCTATGAGCCAAAGAATATAACATACAAAACAGCGTAAAACATACTTTGACTCATTTTATACACTTATTTGAATAAAGTGTTGTTGTTCTATCAAGAGTCCAATAACTAACGTACCTCCTAGACGATGCGAATACGAATACAAAGGCAACACAGTTGTAGAATCAAGCCGTGCAATTAATATCATGCACAGATTGAATGCATTTGCTATGAAGTAAAGCGAATCAGGTGTTTCCAACCAATGATCTAAAGGCGCACGTCTATCCTGCCACTGTGTCCTATGTACAAGCTCATAAACATGTTCCAATGATCTGAGTAATGAAAGATACATGTTCATCGTATGCTACAACTCAAAAAGCATTTTTCTACCTACCTCCGGCCATTGATATTCATCACTGAATACAAAATCTACCACAACCTGAAATTTCCATCACCGATCACATTCTTCCAATTCTCAATGAAAGGATAAATGAAAGTAGGGAAAGCGTCGGTATAAGGGAATATGGAACATGGAGTGGGATCTATAATTGAAGATAAACTACTTCGTCCACGGCTACGCCCTCTCCCCCTACCCCTACCCCTAGAAGCTCGTGGCGGTCTCCTTCTCCCACGGGAACCCGAACCAGAACCGGATCCAGAGCTAGAACCAGAATCAGAACCGCTTGACTTTTGTATCTTTCTATGAGCAATTGACACGTGCTCCCAATACGACTTGTCTCTTTTTGTTGAGTTTGTCCTCTTTCGCCCTTTTGTGACGCATACCTCAGGAGGGGATGTTAATGGCATACTCGAATCTTTGGGCAAAACCGGATTTAAAACCCTTTCACAAGACGATGCAGCTCTCTAACTTTGGATATGGGTCATGTACTTATCTGATGCAAGAGGTCGGTGAGAGAATGCATTTCAAAATCCATATCCATATCCTTCTCCTGCGATGGAGTATAAAAATCGCCAATTTTTAGTGTCCTCCAAAAAGCCTCAATATCAACTAACTGGACAGGGAACATGAGGTCGAACCATGTAATCAACTCGCAAGAACAGGGAAGGCCGTGTGATGTCGTCATATAGTGGCCGCATTTATTTTTTGGATCATCAATTATCATTGCGCTCTCGTAATCTCAACCCATATCTTCTTCAAGGCCAAGTGACTGCTTTTATTACTTATATTCCTCAATATCGGATTACTCTTCTCATTAAACTTTTTTTTAGTCCTAAAATTCTCCAATGAGCGCTTAATGTCAACTATTTGACTTTGAATGAGTGACTAAATATTGAGGAACACAGTGTCCAAATCACCATGGCATGTTGAAAGCCACAGCTTCAGGACTGAATGTTCACTTTTAGTACTGTTGGTGGTTTCCACACCAAAATACATTACTCTCTTTGTCCAACATCTCACAAATTTATGAGGGAGGAGATTCAACCAAGTGGTGAACAAATAATGTAAGAAGTTCGGCCTGTTCTGACACTTCGTCTTCACAACCTCCAATTTCCTTAAGTATTCCTGCTCATCGATTTTATTCAACAATTTCTTCCATGAGCCATTTATAAACCGTGATGCCACCTCTTCATCTTTTATCAACTCTGTTAGTTAGGCCAATACTTTCTGATCGATGTGCCTTCCACATAGCGTATGGTATGCTGTACTAAACACCTCGTCGATCACAGGTATTAAACCTCTTTCCCTGTCTGTAATAATTAACTTCGGCTCATGCGTATTAACATCTTGTTCATTCTCTGTTGACATAGCATTTGAAAAGTATAAATGTTTAATCTGTTGAAGAACCCATCTATAAGTCATAGCCTGCTCAATCCGCATAAAAGTAGTAGCTACGGTAAAATTCTTACTAGTCGAAGTCATCCTTACAACTTCCAACAGTGGTATATTGTACCTTTTTAAAAAAAAACACAGAGGACATATAACATATTTAGACAATCAAGACCTAATCCTATTTATAACATTAATATCACTTAAACAATCAATTTGCAAATAACGCCTAAATCTACACTCAATATGAAAAATAGAGACAATTTACTTGTTCGTTTTATACGTTGTATCGATTATAAGTACATATGGCCACGTTCTCATCATTTGAATTGATGTCGGGTGAGCAACGATAATGTCACTAAGTACGTTCCTGTCCTTGCAGTTCCTATAGAAGACCGTGTAACCCCGTTAAGTACTTAGGCAAAGAACTTCTTCAACCGTGTTTCGTCCTTGCATCCTATCTTTTTTAATCTTCGCAACGACGTTGTATATTTGTTGGGCACTACAAAAATCATGCAAATCATATTATTAAACCGCCAAATTCAAATTTAAATTATAACCAGGAGGTATTAAAAGTAATACAACATACTTGATGGCACATCCCATATTTGTTCTCAGAAAAATCGTAAAATATTACGTGGTGGCATATGACCCTTCCTAAATTGCTCAATCTGTATCAACTGCTCCTCCGTTAGTTTTGCAGCTTGAGCGTGACCGTGATTATATAAATCTATTGCATAGTTGTGCCTCCCATCATGTACAAATAATTGCAAAATTTCACACATGGCCATTTGCTCGCCTTTTAATTTGAAAGGACAACCACACTTTTTAGTCATGTAAGGACCTCGCCTTTTTACTTGAACTTCTTCTTCTTCATCGTCAACTCTTGGGCTTCGTTCTCGGTTTATTTTCACCTCCATGCTCGCAACCCAATATAACGTACGGTCGGTGATCGGATGTTTTTTAACTCAAATACTGAGTAACAATCAAATATGTGTTCACTTTCATAGCTGTTTCTTTTACCCAGTTCACCAACTCCACTTTCGAATTAAAGATTCGATTGGTTGCAAATAATGTCCGTGATCCACGTATTCTTCCGGTTCTAAAAATTCTTCAAATGTATTTGGATCTACATCGTTCTGTTACGATATAATACGAAACAATTAAAATATAAACACATTTCATATTAAAAATAAAATTGTAAAAATAGTGTAATAAATAAAACTTTCATATACTAATATGACAAAAAAATAAATAAATAAAATTTAAAAAAATTCATCCAAATTCACCCGAACTGATGATCTGAAGCAAAGCGGGTCGCCCGTCTAGGCGAATGATCCTGAGAAATGATCGCATGAATGAGCGATCCGATTCGCTTCGGATCGCCGGTCTGGGGAATTGAAGCCTAAGTGCTGGAAAAAAAATTAATTTCAACTTTTCTTACCTCAAATACGAAACTTTCTTCTACAAAATCTTTAAAATGATCTATATCTACCCCCAATACAAGTTAATGTTAAAGATTACAGTTTTAGAGTAGAGAGAAGTAAGAAAGAGGCTGAAATGAGAGAGAAAATAGAGGAAAATTGAGAAAAAATAATGAATTTTTTAACATTATATATATTTAGATTTCTGAATTGGGTTTATCGACTTCCTTGACTCGGGGACTTTTAACACATTTTTTCCTAACAGAAAGAAAAAAAAAAGGGGGAAATTCATGTAGATGGATAATTGAGTGTCATAAACAAAGGAAAAAAAATCATTATAATGCTTGATAGACTGAATTAGCAGATCCAGCTGGCGGCTTCAATTAATTTTTTTGGTCAGTTCAATTGTATTGTCCTCAGCGACTTTGTACTGATTTTTTCTTTACTTTTCCACAGTACAGATGTTTCCCAACGCCATAATTGTTGTAGTACTTTTACTTTTTTTTTTTTTCTTTCTATGCTAATTTCAATATTTGTATTACTGATCGACTAATTCAAAATTGATATGTAAAATTAATTATTTTTTAAATAATTTAAATTTAAAATATTTCATTTAATACCTTAAATATCTAAATAAAAAAATTTATGCTATCAAATTACACACCCCTTATATTATCTTACATTTGCCTCTAAAGTTCTCCTTGAAAACTTTTTTTTGGGGAATTGCATTGCCTATATCTACTCATGTGTCTAGTGCATTTCTTAAAGGGTGGACTTGGATAAACTTTTTCTTTTTTTTTTTTGAATGATAAAGTTTTTCTTCAAAGCATGATAAAATTTTAAAATGAAAAAGAAACTCAATATAAAAGGGGTTAATAAAACTCAAAACCAGAAATATATTCAATTTAATCAATACCTTAAATTACACTTAAGATCATCTAGTACATTCTTTAATACACTTTCTTTAATAGTAACTTTCCATAGAGTTTATCTTTTAAAGTTTAAGATTTATTTTTTATTATATATGATTTTTATTAATAAAACTACTATAAAATATGTGTATTAAAGATTATATTAGAGAATGTAATAGACGATTCCAATCGTTTAAATTAAGTAGATAAATATTTAATTTAGGACAAATCTAGATAAAATTTGATCTAAAAACTTTTATTTTATTTTTAAAAGTCGAGCAATTAATTGGAGAAGAAATGTGATATAAATAATGAACATTTGCAATAATTTTTTAATAAATAATGGACCCAATATTCAAAAACCTTCATTGTGACACCATGTTAAAGATTTTGGATTGCTCGCTTCATATAAAAACTTAATTATTTGAATACTTCTGTCGGTCAGTCTAATATCGAACATCTATTATAGATATTGTAACATGAGAATATATACTTAGAAATTGGTTGAACAATTGAGGCGGGAAAAGTGACAATTGTATGCAAATCAAAAGATGTCATGAACAAGAGTAACCAATTCCCTGAGAAAAAAATTGATGAAGGACCTTTGTGACTCTTTTTTAAAAAGAGAAAAGTGTTCAGGCTACTAAAAGTACTAGAAAGTTGTAAACTGAAGTAAATGGAAAGAAATCTAAAAATATATTGATGAAGAACGGCTAAAACAAATTAGAAAAATTTAAAGATAAAGATGTGTTTCGATTGAAGTGTGTTTTCTTGTCCTCAATTTTCCTTGTTTTTTTATAAGTGTTTTTTTATTGTTGATTTCTCTCAACATATCTCATTATTCTTTTTACATTCTGAGTGGATAAAAATGCGTTAAAAATTAATTAGAAATCAATCTTACTTCAAAAAGTATTTGTAATAATGTTAGGAATCAATTGCTCAAACTATCAAAGTCCATGTCGCCTATCAATCTAACCACGAATTTGGTTAATCGTTACTCAAGTCGAAAATATATTCAATTAGGTTAATTAGTATGTGCTTCAACTCGATAAGTAATTATGTGATCAACTTGCTAACTTCATACTTTCCTTATTGTCTTAGTTATTTCATCTCTTAGCTCCATTGAGCGTATCTTTAAATGTCAATAAATATTAAAAAGAATTTAAAATAAATTTAAAAACATGCTTTAGGATAGGAAAATGTTGGCTCAATAATAGAATCTTTTCTTATGAGATCAAAATTTTTTAGTCCGAAATGTGAAAAGAAAAATAAAATCATCCTTCTCGAGTTATGATGTCCCCTAGTAGTAGTGATGAAACAGCTATTCAACACTATCTGGGGAAAAAAAAAAAAACTCTCATAGATAGGATTCGAGCTACTTTATGGTACCTGTTTTCTTGGAGCCTTTTTTGTTGTGTCCCAATCTCATAGCTTAAATCGATGGGCAATTTGGGGAACCAGTAATATAGTACTACTATAGATTTTGGTCTATAAAAATATCACAAACATTAATCAATCCCCATTGTAAACAACTCCAAGGACTTAAACCAATATGACACTACGCGTAACGCTTTTCCTGGTTTTGCTTCTGTTACTCAGCATTTCCCAGGTAAAGGATTCACGATTTCAATGCTTTGCATTAGAAATCGTTTCTGGAATCACGATTTCAAGGCTTCGCTTTGCTTCTGCAGGTTTCAATTTCTGATAGCAAGATTGACGAAGAAGAGGAACAGATTAGACAGGTATTTCATGTATAAACTTCCTCAAATTAAGCACTCAAAATTTTCTTCAATCTTTTTCTTTTTCTGAAAAAAAAAATCTTCAATTTATATCCTAATATTTCTACTGAAAATGTTTATTTCTTTTTTACTTTGGTTCAGTTGTTTACTAGAGTTCCAAACAGAAGACTAATAATGCCGGACATAGGTAATTATCCTCTCTTTTATATATCTATATATATGTATATATGTCTGTATTTTCTTTTCTTTTTTTTTCTTTTTTTTAATTGATGCTTTGATTAAATACTACCCAATATTGGTTTTTATTTTAGAAAAGTGAATATTAGTTTTTTCAATTTCGTAAAATTTTATATTATTTCGTGAGAGAAATGTGTAAACAAAGAAGAAAAGGTAAAATTTTATTAGAACGGAAATGAATTTCAAATATAAAGGGATTGCTTCAGGTTGGTAAGGACATAACTCCCATTTACAAAGAAAAAATTATTTATAAATTTTTTTAAAAAATTAAAATATTTTCTTTAGGTCTATTTTTTAATATTTTATAAATTTTCCTATATATAGTTTTGCTGTATGTATCAAAATAAAAGGTTTAATTGTGCCTATTAGCACTTTACAAAATGGTAACATAATAGTTTCTCAAACTAATATTAATTTTGGGCAGTTCTAAGGCTCGCAAACTACATCAACCTGGGGGGTTCTCTAGCTGTTGTTCAGGCTCCGGCTCCGGCTCCCGGCCGTTCGGGTGAGGTGGACTGTGGTGGATTATGCAAGTACAGATGCAGCTTACATTCAAGGGCAAATATATGTAGGAGGGCTTGTGGAACTTGTTGTGTTAGGTGCAAGTGTGTTCCACCAGGAACCTTTGGCAATAGAGACATGTGTGGCAAGTGTTACACTGATATGACTACCCATAGAAACAAGACTAAGTGTCCCTAGTTAATATATATTATTAGGACAAGTCTTTAATGTTTCCCTATCCTTTTTGGTGTATTTTCATCATGTTTTTTCTTATGTTGCTGTCTTGTTTTAACTTTAAGATCATGTGTTTGTGTTTGTATATATTTATGTTTTGTGCGTGGTGTTTGATAATGAACTGGAAACCTTTGGTACATAGTATGCTTTTTTTTTGTTTGTCAATGTGGGCTGTTTTTTTGCTGAATTATTAAGATGTTGAACATTTTATAAATTTTAGTCTAATGATAGCACTTTTACGTTTTAGTTCTAATGAAACAATATTTCAAAGTTTAAGATCTTAAAAAAAAATCTGAATAATAAGAAAGATGATAAGAAGATAATATAATTATCTTTACATATTTGAAATGGTAAATTAACTCATAAATTATCCTAAATCCAATAGAAATGAATGAAACTTTTTGATTAGTTAATTCTATTCCATTCAAGTCAAAATTTATAATTCTATAGGGGAGTAAAAACATAATTTAGTATCTATTATCTCACATGCAGGGAGACTAATATTTTGCTATCATATGAACATATTTATTGGACAGGATTTCCTAAACTTTCTCTTTGCTATACTTTTTAATATTAATTTTATTAATAAATGGTATAAAATAAAAAATAAATCTTAGTGTAAGAGTTAATGTTAAAAAGGTACACTAAATAATGTATTAAAAGATGTATTAGAGATTTTAAGTGCACACTTATTCTCAAATCAATCTAAAATTTGTGGTGCAATTTGAACGGACAAGTACCTTAATCTGGTTTAAATTTGCAAAAGATAAGTGTAATAATAATGGTCTAATATTGTGCCCGTGACGCTTTGTCTTAATGACAAGAGTTGAGATCTTTCAACGTTAATCTTTGGTTCAATTTCTGCAATATGCACGCTATTCTCTACCTTTATTAAGGTATAATTTGTACCCTAATTAGGGTTGTGCTTAAAAAAACCTCTATCTGCAACATTTCTTTTATAATAATTTTTTAATAAATATTATAAAAGACTGTATTTAAATTCTGAAAGATAAATTTGTAAGAATTAATAATTTTTTGCTAAATAAAAAAATTAATATAAGCGGGACTGGAGAAAATAGTTTAACAGGAGATACATTAGAGGTTTTTTAAAAAAAAAATAAAAAGAAAATGGTCAAGAGATGTATTATGGGAATGTTAGTGATATGGTTTACAGAGAAAAAAAGGGTAACGAAAGTGATGCACCAAAACCAACTGGATCAAAATCTTGAAATGGCTCACGGCCTTCTTATTGGGCCTTCTATGACTTGTACCATTATTCTCAATGCAGGTTTAATGGGTTTTCTCATGAATATAATCACTATTTTTTTTATCAAGAATATTATCACTATTGCATTTACATAAATATAACAATCTTAACAAGAAAATTAGTATTATTTTTTAAAAGGTTTATATATTGTTATTTTTGTGCTATATTTATTTGGCATAATGAGAAATTTTATGCATGATACTTCACTTGTGCTCAAGTTTATTTGGGGTTTTTTATTTTTTTAAAAAAGCCCATTTTTTTAACAGGTTACTAAAGTGGCATAAATTTTTTTTATGCCTGATTTGACCATAACGCACACTAATCATATCCTAGGTGGCAGATAACGCATTTTCATTGTGCGTTATCTACCACATCAATTTTTTTCTTTTTAAAGTCTTGTATTTTTTTTTTTTTTTAAAAAAGTTTTATAACAAGATTTGAACCTTTAACCTCATGAGAAATAATATTAAATACTTACCAATAGACCACCATTGAATCATATCCAATAAGTGCATGATTTTATTTAATAATAAATTACTTACTTACGTATTCCAATATTTAACAACTTCAATCATTTGAATTTTTAATTAGAGCAAAAATAAGACTGCTCCTCTGTTTAATTTTCAAATTGGCGGCGTAATTTTTTAGTTAACAAGAGAGAAAGTATTAGAAAATTACAAAAACATAAATTAAAAGGAAAATAGGAGGTTTTTGTGGAAACGATCGGTGGGAAACTGTTAACACATTTCCAACGCGTAGGTCTCGAAAAAATACTCGAAATGTCCACAAGAATCGCCTCAATCGGATGTTTGAGCGCAAAGTTATGCCCCGTCAAAGTTTTCGACTATACGAAATGATTTTTTTATCCCGAAACGCGTCCGAATCACTTTTTCAACGATGCCTTTGTGTTCCTCTTTACGAGAACCATCAAAACGAGTGGTCATACTCATGAAATGGACATCCGATCGCAGCGTTATTCATGTTTAAAGTTTTCCAAATACCTACAAAAATTATTTCTTTCTAATCAACATAAACAAGATAACGCACAATGGTTGTGCGTTATCATCCACCTCCGCACTTAACGCGGATTAAGCTTATGATTAGCTATAACGCACACCCATTGTGCATTATCTCATTTGATAACGCACAATGGTTGTGCATTATGGCCTCTTCAGGATTTAAAAAAAAAAAAGGCCTATTTAGTACCCATTTTTTGAAAATGGGCCAAAGAAAGAAAAAAACCTTTATTGTGCAAGGAATGGAAATAGATTTCATCCCCACATACATACATAGGTTTTTTTGGGCCTGGCCCAGTTTAGAAAATCCAGTGGCCATTTTTTTTTTCCAGTCTTGGCCATAACGCACAACCATTGTGCGTTATCAGTTAATCAGCTTATGTGGCTGATAACGCACAGTGGGTGTGCATTATGACAGGGCATAACGCATACTCGTTGTGCGTTATCAGCCGTGTAATTATTTTTTTTAATTTTTTTATAATTTTTTAATCTTTTTAAAAAAATTTTAATTTTTTTATAAATTTTTTAAATTTTTTTAAAAAATGTTTTTTTATAATTTTTTTATTTTGTTTAAAATTTTGTTATTTAATTTATTTTATTTTTTTGAATGAACATTTTTTTGTTATTTAATTTTATTTTTATTTTTTTGAATGAACATAATTGTATAAGTTTTTTTTTTTAGTAATTGTTTAATTTAATGAATTGTTTTTTTTAATGAAAATTTGTTTTAGAAAAACTTATAATTGTATAATTTTTTTAAAAAGATTGTATTTATTATATTTAACTTATTTTGTGCTATGTATATAATTTTCTTGGAAAATATATTTACATTTTGACCATTTAATCGCAAGTTATTTGAAGAAGTAATGGTAAAGAAACTGTAAAAATTTCGAGCAATGATGTAGTAATTAGAAGAAATTGAAAGAAAAATTTCATTAATATAAACATGTTTTATTACAACTATTTCAAGAAAATGTCAAATTTATACATTGTTCGGTCCGGGGTTATTACAATTTTTCCTATTATGTCCCGGCATGCGACATCTACCACATCTTGGGGGAGAATCCGAATTTCTATAATCCATTTTTCCCTGAAATCGCTTGTCTTGTTTCCTACCCAGTTCCTTTTTCATGTTTGGAGGATAGAATGTCAAATTAAAAGGACATCCCTCCAAAAGTTCTCACTCAAGACCGGATGAAAATTCGCTTGGTAAGTTTTTCTGTACGTTTGTCACGAATATATCTCTGGTACATAAGCATCTGTTCTTGACCTATTTTCTCTACACACTGCAAGAACATAAGAACAAGGCAATGTATATGTTTGCCATTTTCCGCAACTACAAAATTTATTATTTAGCCGCAATGTGTAGACGTTGTTGCCCGTACCAGAAACTCGGATTGGAGATTTGACCATGTATATTCCCTCTCGCAGATTGTAAGTTGTAACTTTGTGTTCTCTTGATTTCAGTTCAATCCGCAAGAACTTGTCAAAAATTCGAGTTGGAAATGGATGCACACAGTTTTCTGCCTCTTCACGGTGTTGGTGAAAGTACTTAACTCGTTTGTTGAATATTAGTTCAACCAGGGCTTTTAAAGGTAGAACCCTAGCTTTCTTCAACACACTGTTAAGTGCCTCAAAAATGTTAGTTGTCATGATACCGTGTCTGTGACCGCCATCATGCAACAATGTCCATTTCTCTACGTCCAACTTCATCAAGTAAATGTAAGCATCCACATTCTTTCTTGAATCTCTTTCATTACACGGTCAAATTTCCATTGTTTTATTTCTCTTCCGGCCTGCTACATCAAGCTTTTTAGGGTTGTATTTTTAAAAGTCTTATTGAAATTTGCTCGAATGTGGCGTAAGTAAAACCGGTGAACTGCGAATGGTGGTTGCCACAAAGGTTGACTTTGAATAGCAGAGAAAATACCTTTGTGGTGATTAGAAATGAGGCATACATGGCGATCTTTGACTACGTATTCTCGCAAGTTTTTAAGGAACCAATTCCAACTCTAGGAGGATTCCTTATCAACAATTGCAAAAGCAAGTGGGAACAAGTGATTATTTGCATCCCACGTACTTGCAATTAACAACACGCCCTTGTATGGTCCCCTTAAGTGTGTTCCATCCACAAAAATCACCGGCCGGCAATATGGAAATCCGTCTATACACGGCGAGAAACACCAGAAAACAAATTTGAAAACATAATTAGGAGGACTACTTGTTTTGTGATGCAAAAATTCGTATACAGTCCCGGGTTTATATCCTGTACAACTTGTAAGTATTTAGGTAGAATATTGAAGGTTTTATCCTAGCTACAAAAAACCCTCTCGATGGCAAATTTTCGAGCATACCATGCCCGCTTGTAAGTACAGCCAGTTTGATACAATACCTGCACTTCTTGAATGATGTTCGAAACAGGTATCTCAGGATCGTTGGCAACTAGGTGTGATATGGACATTGATATAAATTTTGAAGACAGGTTCCTATGTTTGTTTTGTTCTATCTGTACAAGGCATGTGTGTTCTTTAACGAATCTGGTTATTTCCCACTGATTGTGCGTGGCTTTCTTTTTTATACGGATGTACCATGCACAGTAATTATCGTCACTGTGATGGTAACATCTTGCGGTCCATGTATCAATCTTACTTTTCAAAACCCGGTACTCACGCCCCACACTGACAGAGTACTTACGAACCGCACTTACTGCCTTCACTTTATCAACGAATCTCATGCCTAACTGTATGTCAGTCATGGAATCGTTCCAGTCGAGTAATCGGACGATACCAGATTCTACAAGGTCATCTATAGGAGAACCCGAGCCAATATCTAGGAATGCTCCAGAATGTGTGTAGTCATACCTAGCATTGCTGAACCATTGGCTGCTCTCCCATTGTTGCACTGTGTTTTTGGTGACCGGGTTGATACGATTGATTGGAGTTTGGAACTCTCCTTCTTCCGGTTCATTGTCATCATCCGATTCAGATTGACTAGAAACAGCCTCATCTCCATCTGACCCGTCAACCTCATCGTCATCATTATTTACGGCACTGTACAACATAGACGGTTCATCAAAAACCATCTGTGTTACGGCTGTAATATGTTCGGGCAAAGTTGTTGTGTTCATGTCGTGAGCAATTGGAATATTTTGTTGTTCGATAGGCTCGAATTCAACAAGAATATGAATTCCTTCCTTCGATATGTCGGCCGGAATAGTCCATAAATACTGCATTTCTTCGTCATTATTCATGCTATATAAATTAAAGTAGAATATACGATGAGCCTCGTAGTACGTAGGCACCCTCATCGTCATTCGAACATTCCAGAGTTTGGGATCCATATCTCAGTATTTTAATATTTTTTTTACTAGGTCCAAATGTGAAATAATTCGGTTCGTTGGCAATGTCCAACTTTGCCGAATTGTTCCAGTAAAATAGGGACCGTATGCATCCCTTGCAATTTCAGAATCCCAAAATAGCTTTACTCAAACAGGGTTGATTGATTCCATTTCAAAAAATAGTAAAATGTAAGTGTTTAGGGCGGATAAATATGAAGATGCTAGGAACTCCGGGAATTGAAAAGAGAGTGAGTGGTTTGCTGGATTGTTTTGAATATGTAAAGAACGTAAGTGTGGTATGTATTTATAGACTTGTTGGATTGCTGCATTTTGGGATAAGTTTAGGGTATGAATTATTGCATATGAATTATTGTATATGAATTATTGTCCCAGAGGGTTGGCCGAGAAATTATTGTAAGGTTCACGGGTTTACAAACATTATTGTCCTTGGAGGAAATTGAAGGAGTGAATTATTGTCCTTACTTCTAAGAAAGCTGTGAAGGAGGAAATTGAAAGATTGAAAAATTTGTACTGCATGCTGAGAAAGGTACTGCATGCTGAGAAAGAGAAAGCTGTGAAGGAACGTGCATGCATGCAACAAGGATAACGCACAATGGTTGTTTATTATTATTTTTTATTATTTTTTTTAAACAATTTTTTCTAACCATGACTTTTTTTTTTCAGGAAGAAGCTATAAGGAGGAAGGTGCTGAAAAAATTAGAGAGAAGAAGAAATAGGGAGGCTGGAAAAAATGGGGGAGAAGAAGAAATAGGGAGGCTGGAAAAAATAGGGGAGAAGAAATAAGGAAGAAGAAGAAAAAGGGAAAGGGCGGTCGTGGCTAGGGTCACCACTTTATAACGTGATAACGCACATTGATTGTGTGTTATCACCTTGATAACGAATAATCGCTGTACGTTATCAGCGTTGATAACGCACAATCATCGTGCGTTATCGCCAAACTAGTGCTACATCAGTGCCAAATCAGCGCCACATCAGTGCCAAACGTAATTAACGCGTCAAAACTCGGTGATTAGGGATAACGCACACTTATTGTGCGTTATCTCCTCTGATAACGCACATTCAGTGTGCGTTATGGCCTACCTAAGAAAAAAAATGGGCTAGTTTAGTACCCAATAATTTTAGGTGGGCCAGGCCTAGAAAAAAACCTACATACACAGAGCTTGAGTATTATATTTGAAAGGGCAAACCAATAACCTTTTTAACAATATTTTTCTAAAAGAAAAACCCGGTACTTTTATGTAGTATTCGTAGAGGTCCTTGTATTTTATTTGAATATTCATCGTGATACTAGTCCCCTTTTTTTTTAAAGGAATAGTGATAATAGTCTTGTATGCATGTGATACTTTTTAAAGAAAAAACAAGTAGTAATGTTTTCTCTTCGATCTCAAGAAGAGAGATAACTTTTATCCCCACATAAAGAAATGGATTAAAGAGGAGATGAAATAGGAGAGGGGATGACGAGGAGGACCCCTTCCCCAATGTACCTCAATACCAATATTAATATTGTGTATATATTTTGTTGTCATAAATGAGGTTATATGAGCCTCCGAACAAAGCTTTAGGAATGTTATAAAAGTGTACAATACATATGATATAATTCTCTACAACTCTTAATTATACACGCAAAAAAAGAAATATATATATATATATATATATCTCCCTTGATAATCATATCTATGTTTTAGTATCAATATAGTTTTTTAAAAAAATTAGTTACAAGTTTTTAAATTTCTATATACATGATTTTTAATTAGTTGTTTCTTTTCCATTTTCTAGTTAGGAAAAAAATGATGTAACCCAATGACCTACTCAACTTTTGCGTGCAAATTAAATTTTAGTTCTCTTTTTGAATATAATGAAAAAAGGTTAGTTTTAGTTGTCCATATAGAGAATGTTGATATTTCATCATCTACGATTAATCCTTCTTAGGTAGGTAGGGAGGGAGGGGGAATTGATTTCTGACCAAAGAAATATTGGGAAGTTGTCCAAAGATATGCCCATATTCTAAGGAGTCCTTTTCTTGAATTTAGCTATGCATGCAATGTGGAACATCACCATTTTGATACTCTGGTTTGGAATTTCCTTAAATAATAAGCATTTGTGCATGGTCCATGCTTGTATTCAACAACAAGATAATATATATAATCAAATTTCAAAAAACATCCACTTAAAAAAAAAATCAATAATTATGAATAATTATAAATTTAATTGTTTGTATATAATTAAGTCCGTCATATATTTATACTTCACCACTTTAATCTTACTTGAATATTTTTTACTTTTTCTAGTCCCTAAGTATTTCTCATCTAAATTAGTTTGCAACCAATTCTATATATGTTGTATTACAATCAAACTCTAGAGTATGCATCAAATGTAAGTAAACTTTAGCAATTTTTTTTTTAATAAAAAAAAGGATACATTTTTGTAATCGACATTAATCACACGTATCTATTTTTTTCCGTTGAAAATTAACTCTCATATAAAGATTCTATTATCCAAAATAATTTCCTCAAAAAAATTTATAATCCAAAAATAAACACAGAGAAATTGACAATATTGGTCTATAAACTATTTATTTAGTCCTAACATAGTCCTTAATTTTAGTTTCATTTTTTTAATCCCTCAATATTTATTTTTAAAAAGTTTGAGTCCTAAACATCGATTCTACAGTAGAATCCAGTAATAAAAAATACGTAAGTCTCACTTGACTCATGAGTAAACTTGAAAAAGACATTTTGTTACTTAACTCACACATCACTTTATTAAACAAAATAATGGAGTCTAATTGAAAACTTAAAATATTCTTGAAAACATTTGAAATTTTTCCTAAATTTGGAGGAGAAACGAGTTTAAACCTCGAGCATATATCTGGTATTCAATTAGAGAAATTTTCACATGAATCCTAAGAATATTCAGGTATTCAATTGAGTTATGGTAAGGGTGCTTCTAACCAATTGGTACCAACTTGTCACTTATTATTTTGTTTAATAGAGGGATGGTAATTTGTGCTTTTTTTAACTTTAGTTATGAGTTAAATAAACTCACATATATATTTTATTGTCAGATTTCTGGCATAAAATTAGTAATGAAGACTAAAACTTCTAAAATAAATTTTCCAACATTAAAAACTAAAAATTAAAATTAAAAACTAAGTTAAAATTAAAACTAAAAAATACTTTGGCGGCTAATATTGTTAATTACTCATGAAAATATAAAAAATATTCCATCAATTAGTTGCATATATGCTTAAAAAACGTGAGATTGATGTCGCAATTATCATATTCTTTGAATTTATCTCAAAAGGAATTCGTGGTTTGAAATTAATGCAATTGGGGAGGGAGGGGGGGCATGCCTTTGTTTTGTATGGTTCACGAGCTTGGACGAAGGAAGAACATGGATGTCCTGTTCTTCTAGCGCGTTGGAAAAAGTTAAAAAGATTGATTGATAACTCATATGATCCTCTGAAATTGGACGGATCCAAAGATCCCCAGCACTATGCATGTTTCTCTCATTCAAACACTTGCTTTTTATTAAAAAGCTAGCAACTATACCAAATTAGATTGTGATTCGATGACGCGACTTCTTTGAATAGTACATTTACTTGACATGTCAAATAAAAAGTTTTGAACTTGAATCATTAAAAAATAATTTAATATTACATATTAATCGTTTACCCTCCAATTTGTGTCGAATTTAATCGATAATTATCAAATACCACATTACTAAAAAAAAAGAAAATATACAAAACATTTTTTTTTTAATTTTCTTAAATATACAGATCAAAATATATTATCTAAAATATTTTTTAACCCACTGTTTATATAACACCAATCATGGACGAACTAGAATACTCCCAAGATTCATATGGGTAATTTTCTCTTCTTTATCAATAATTTGTAAAAATTTGTAAGTTAATATTATATATATATATATATATATACTACATGTGATGTAGAAGTTGTTGCGGAAGAGTTTATGACTAATTGGGAGAAGAAGTAAAGAAGAATGAAGAACAATGAGGAACACAGGCAGCAACATGACCAGCAACATGATCAGTAACACGGTCACTGCTGAATGTGTCACTGATCGTGCTATGTTATGTTTCGGGCACTTTATTTAATTTTTTCAGTTTTTAACTATTTATTTATTTTATTAGTTGTGGACATTTTTGTCTTTTACTTATTTGGGCCATTAGAGTTTTGGCTAAACTATAAATAGCCATATTTTAATTATTGCGGGGAGATTATTATTTTCATCAATTACAGACTTTTTTTTTTTTCCAATTTAAGAATTCTCACTTGAATTCCTTTTTTAACGTTTTACGCTACGTCAGTAGGTATCAGAGCTTGAATTCCATTCATACTAAGGATGTCCGGTGGAAACGGTGATATCCAGAACGTCGTTCGGGATATTGAAGCCTTGCGAGATAGGATGGATGCTCAAGAGGCGGCAGTCAGAACCTTGGAAGTAAATCTAGATCAATGATTCCAACGTTTAAATCAGCGTTTTGATGAGATGATTAACAGATTTGACGCCCTTGGGGTGAATGCCAACAGAAACAGGAATGATGGAGGACAACGACCAAGAGATCAGTTTGCTTGAGGCGGTGTTGCCAACGTACCAGTAGCTGCTAATGTCCAAAACCAGGTTGCTGTTTATAATTCCAGTAACGAGGAGGAGGATCTAATTTTGGCTGAAGATCAAAACAGACCTGCTAGGAGAGGCGGTGGCAGGTATAATAATAATTATAACATTCAGAATAATAATAACTATTATAGTGGTGATTTTAGATTGAAGGTGGATATTCCTAGTTTTTATGGTAATCTAGGCATGGAGGACTTTGTTGACTAGATTGCCGAAATTGATCATTTTTTTGAATATATTGATATTCCACAAGAGAAGAGAGTGAAGTTAGTGGCATATAGATTGAAGGGTGGAGCGTCTGCCTGGTGGCAAAGGCTGCTACATAGACGACAGAGAGAGGGTAAACAGCATGTTCGGATGTAGTTCAGAATGAAACAGTTGCTGCAGAGTGAATTTCTGCCTCCAGACTATGAACAAATCCCATTTCAGCAGTATCAACGCTGCCAGCAGAAACAGAGGTCTATACAGGAATATACAACAGACTTTATGAGATTGACAGAAAGGAATGATTTACGAGAGAGTGAGGTGCATCAGGTCAGTCGTTACTTGGATGGTCTGAAACCGCAGTTTCGAGATAGAATTGAGGTACAGGTTGTAAAGAGTGTGACGGAGGCGAAAAACTTAGCGATTAAAGGCGAGTTAATGATCCGAGATAGAGGTGGAAGTAGGATTGAAGGTAATAGGCGAACGTATGGAAATGATAATTTTTAGAGGAGTAGTGGTGAAGAGACATCGAGGAGTTTTGCAGATAGGAGGAAAACTGCACAGAGATGGAATCAGGGTACTGAACGGAAGGAAGATAAGGGGTCTGGGAAGAAGGTTGCCGAATTAAATGAGGGGCAAAAGGCAGCCACTAACCCTTATGCAAAACCTATTTTAGGCAAGTGCTATCGTTGTGGACAACCCGGTCACAGATCAAATGAATATCCTACTAGAAAACCTATTAATGTAGTTGAACGGGA
Source organism: Catharanthus roseus (assembly GCA_028651295.1). Taxonomy (NCBI): domain Eukaryota; kingdom Viridiplantae; phylum Streptophyta; class Magnoliopsida; order Gentianales; family Apocynaceae; genus Catharanthus; species Catharanthus roseus. Next base: position 8,491,877 of record JAPQWS010000159.1, read on the forward strand.
AGAAGATGAGGTGTTTTGTGGTCCTGATGGAAAAGACGATGACTATAAGGCATATGTGGAAGAGGAAGAGCAGAATTGTATAATATGCATGTTGATGTTAACTCCTAAAATAGAAGATAGAAGCCAGAGACACAAGCTGTTTCGGACTAGGTATACCATCAATGGTCGGGTGTTTGAGTTGATCATAGATAGTAGGAGCTGTGAAAACATCATTGGCAGAGATGCGTCTGAGTCATTGAAACTAAAGATGGAGAAGCATCCCAGTCCATACTCTATAGGTTGGATTAAGGCAACAGAGAAGGTTCAGGTGACAGAACGATGTAAGGTTCCATTCTCTATAGGTACTTACGAAGATGAAGTGTATTGCAATGTTGTGGATATGGATGCGTGTCATCTTTTGTATGGGCGACCTTGGCAGTTTGATGTTAATGCACAGCATGCGGGTAGAGATAATGTATACAGGCTAGAAAAAGATGGGGTGAAGATTAATCTATTTCCTATGAAGGCGAGTCACCGTGACAAAGCTTCTAAAGTGGATGAACGGTCTTTCCTAACAATTACAAAATCTAGGTGTGAAATGGAGGAGGCTGTTAAGGAGTCACAAGTGGTGCATGCTTTGGTGGTAAGGCAAGTCTTTGCAGTTGATGAGAAGAAGCAGATTGATGAAGTACTAGAACAGGTCAAAATATTACTGGAGGGATTTGCTGAGATTATGACAGAGGAGCTTCCTGCTGAATTACCTCCTATGAGACACATTCAACATCATATTGATCTGATCCCTGGAGCTAGCTTTCTGAACCTTCCACATTACAGGATGAGTTTGAAAGAGAGTGAGATTTTGCAGGAGAATGTGCAGGAGTTGCTGGAGAAAGGGCATATTAGGGAGAGCATGAGTCCATGTGTTGTTCCTACTTTATTGATGCCTAAGAAGGATGGAAGCTATAGGATGTGTGTTGATAGCTGAGCAATCAACAGAATTACAATTAGGTACAAATTTCTCATTCCTCGTTTAGAAGATATACTGGATAGACTGAGTGGGGCTAAAGTATTCACAAAGATCGATTTGTGGAGTGGATACCACCAAATTCGTATGAGGATGGGAGATGAATGGAAGACAGCTTTCAAGACAAAAGATGGTCTTTATGAGTGGCTGGTAATGCATTTCGGATTATCTAGTGCCCTTAGCACTTTTATGAGACTTATGAATCAGGTACTTAAGCAATTCAGTGGTAAATTTGTGGTTGTTTATTTTGGTGATATCCTGATTTATAGTAGTTCAGAAGAGGAGCATTTAGATTATGTGAAGAGTGTGTTGACTGTCTTGCATGAAAATAAATTGTATATGATCTGAAGAAATGTAGTTTTATGGCTAAGAAGTTGTTGTTTCTTGGGTTTGTTGTTAGTGCAGACGGTATTCAGGTAAATGATGAGAAAGTTCGGGCAATTAGAGAATGGTTAGCCCCAAGAACAGTATCTGAGTTGAGGAATTTCTTGGGTTTGACTAGTTTCTATAGGCGTTTTATTAAGCACTTTAGTAGTGTTGCAGCCCCTTTAATTGAGTGCCTGAAAAAGGGTAAGTTTGGGTGGAGTGACAAAACTGAGTCAGCATTTGCTCTATTGAAAGAGAAGTTATGTACAACCCCTGCTTTTTAGCTTTGCCAGATTTTACTAGGCTGTTTGAGGTGGATTGTGATGCGAGTGGAGTTGGAATTGGTAAAGTTTTGTCGCAAGAAAAACAACCAGTAGCATTTTTTAGTGAGAAGCTTAGTGATGCTAGACTTAAGTGGAGTACTTATGATAAAGAATTCTATTATGTTGTGCATGCTTTACGGACTTGGGAATATTATTTGGTTGGGCAGAAATTTGTTATGTATTCTGATTGTGATGCCCTAAGACATCTGAATAGTCAGAGTCGAATTAGTAACGATATGCATGCTAGGTGGATTCAATTTATGTAGAAGTTTTCTTTTAAGTTGAAGCATAAGGCAGGAGTTCAGAACAAAGTAGCTTATGCTTTGAGTAGAAGGGTTACTTTACTGGTCACTTTTAGTAATGACATTGTGGGTTTCGAGTGTTAAAAAGAGTTGTACTCTGGCGATGCAGAGTTGACAGATTTGGGAGAACTGTAATGAAAGACAACCTTGTGATGATTTTCATATTCATGATGGATTTTTTATGAAGGCTAACCAGTTTTGTATTCCTGTTTCTTCTTTGAGGGAGAAGGTGATTCGTGATTTGTATGGCGGAGGATTAGTTGGCATTTGGGCAGAGATAAAACTATTGCTACCATGATGGAGCGTTTTTATTGGCCACATTTACGTAGGGATGTAAACAAGATTGTGCAGAGATGTTACGTCTGTCAGACAGCTAAGGGACATTTGCAGAATACTAGTCTATACACACCTTTACCAGTGCCACAGGACATTTGGGAGGATGTGTCGATGGATTTTGTTCTTGGCTTACCTCGTACTCAGCGGGGTTCGGATTCTGTTTTTGTTGTTGTTGACTGTTTTTAAAAAATGGTCCATTTTATTCCATGCAGGAAAGTTCATGATGCACGGAGTATTGCCAAGCTATATTTTGAACAACTAGTTCTTTTGCATAGGGTGCTAAAGTCTGTTACATCAGATCGTGATAGCAAGTTTCTCAATCACTTATGGAGATCACTTTGGCACATATTTGATTCTTCTTTGAATTACAGCTATGCAGTTCATTCACAGACTGATGGACAAACGGAAGTTACCAACAGATCATTAGGCAATTTAATTCGCAGCATTGTTGGTGATCAACCAAGGAAGTGGGATGATACTTTGGCGCAGGCTGAGTTTGTTTACAATAGTTCCGTCCATCGTACTATAGGTATGACACATTTTTCTATAGTGTATCGGAAGGAACTTGCACATGCTTTGGATTTGCTTAAGCTGCATAAGGTGCAAGATAACAGTGTAGCAGCTAAGCATATGGCAGAGAATTGGCAATCTACTACATAAGCTGTTCGTAAGAAAATTGAAGAATCCAATGCAAAGTACAAACAAGCAGCTGACAAGCATCGCAAGATGAAGTTTTTTGCTGTTGGTGATCAGGTTATGGTGTTCTTGCGAAGGGAGAGATTTTCAGTTGGCCAATATAGCAAGTTGGAATCCAAGAAATATGGACCATATTTGATTGTGAAGAAGATTAATGATAATGCCTATGTTGTTAGTTTGCCCGATATTATGGGGATATCCAAGACATTTAATGTGACAGATATTTTCCCATTTTATCCCAATAATGAGCCTCTGCATTCAGAAAACTCGCGGGCGAGTTTTTCTCATGTGGGAGAGAGTGATGTAGAAGTTGTTGCGGAAGAGTTTATAACCAATTGGAAGAAGAAGAAAAGAAGAATGAAGAAATAATGAAGAACACGGACAGCAACATGACCAGCAACATGATCAGTAACACGGTCATTGCTGAACATGTCACTAATCGTGTTCTGTTCTGTTTCGGACATTTTATTTAATTTTTTCAATTTTTAACTATTTATTTATTTTATTAGTTGTGGGCATTTTTATCTTTTACTTATTTAGGTCATTAAGGCTCTGACTAAATTATAAATAGCCACATTTTTATTGTTGAAGGGAGATTATTATTTTCATTCAATTACATACCTTTTGTTTACGATTTAAAAATTTTCACTTGAATTTCTTGTTGAACGTTTTACGCTGCATCAACACGCTCAAATGAAGTAAAAAACCATAGGTAATATGATTTTTTTTTTTAACTGTCATAGATATGATTTGTCTAAATGCTAAAAAAAAGTATATTTTTTGTATCCACGTGTTAGTGTGTTTAGAATGTCGATAGAAAGAGTAAAGAATGTATCGTCATAATTAACAATATAAAAGTACATAATTTCAAATGATTGCAACTATAAAATATTTAAATATAATCCTTATAACCATACTATTAATATTTATTTCTTATTGCATATGATCAGTGAACTTATAATTAAGTACAAATTTTGGCTATTTATTTTTCTTTCGGTTGATATTATATTGCCAAATTTATGAGTCATAATTATACCAAAGAAGCGATACATAACTTATTTACTGTTATAAAATTAATATGTTTACTTCCTTTCTTAGCTTCCAAATTTTATTTGAGTGGCAAGAAATAAAGTATTTTAACGAGAAGATTAGAAGTTCCAATTCTATCTTATATAAGTTGTTTTTATTATTTTTAAAATTTATTTTTTATTAGTATGACATTTCTTGTCCTAGGACGAAAAAACTTATTTATTTAGAAGAATAATCGCCTTATCTTATTATATATGAAAGTGATACATGGATTGGTTGGAATTTTTTTCCTTCTTTTTACTTTTAAATTTTGTAAAAAATTATAAATTATTTTTAGAGTAAATATGAAATTAAAAAAGAATTAATATGAAAAAATACATCAAGAAGTACATTCATTTAATTATGTTATAATCTTAAAAGTAATCAATTGTTAAAATATTTTATATTAAATTTTAATATTTACTTTTAAATAATAACAATCATTACATTGAAGCATTTTTTTATACTAGTATATAAATATATATACCATTATATACTTATTATATGATAATTTTGATATTTTATATATTAAAAAATATTGACATTATATAATTTCACTTCGCTCCTAGTTCTCTAGTAAGATAATAATATTGAATAGTAAAAATAATCTATACCAAACCAAATTTTGAATTCAATTGTTCAAAAAAATTTGAATTTTAAAGTTCAAACTAGTACATCTATCTACTCTCTATATATTTTTTTAAAAAAAAAAGAAAAGAAAAAGACTTAATCTGAAAATTTTGGGCTGGGCCGGGATTGGACCAAACCCATTTGACATATAAATCCTTTTTTTTTTTTTTTTGCGATAAATCTTAATACTATTGTTTTAGAGATTGATATCAACGCGCAAATCTTGTGGGCCCACACGGTTTGATGGAGCCCACCTACCTCCTTCCCTCTACAAGGCAGGGCACCCCACTCACACAAAAAAACACACTCTTGCGTCTTGCCTACTATGAAAGAAGTCATCTTTTCAGCTTCTCCTTCTTCTTCTTCTTCTTCTTCTTCTTCCTCCTCCTCCCCCGATTGAGATTTCTACAGTTTTTGCATGCAATAATCATATTACTGTAAAAAAAATCTCATATTTTTGCTTTTTCCCGCATCACCGCTTCTTTTTTCAGTGGGAAAATCACAGAATCTGCCAAATTTCGAGAACATATTACACATGACTTTTCTTGGATTTTCCTAATTCATTCTTTGTTTTGTTTCTATCATTGCTTCGCTCCCAGACACTCATCTTACATCTGTAGATATATTTCTTTATATATTAGATAAGGATTATCATCTTTGATTTTATTCCTTAGTAGCATTACTACATGGTGGTGGTTTCTCTGCCTCCTACTCAACAAATATTGTCTTTATTGCAAAACCCACTTTTCTTCTTGCAAGGAATGAGTATCTATTGGAATTATACTTCGGGAGTGGATTTCGATTGCAGTTATATTACTCCTGGGTACGGTACTTAGAAGGTTTGTTATTCTATTGATAATTTGGGGTTGTTTTGGGCTCTGGAAGGCTGGGATTATGTCGCAAAAGAGGCATCAGCAGGAGGATTCCAAGCCACCAGCAGATGAAAATTACTCCTCTGATGACAAGAGGAGGAAAATCCCTTCTCTAAGAAGGTGAATATTTTACAACCGTTCATGCTTTTCTGTAAATTTTTTGTGGATTTTTCCAGGGGCATGGTTTTAATGGCTGATTATATTTGGATCCTGTGTTTATCGTTCATGAATTGTTACTATTATGTATCTTTCTTTAGCTGTTTGCTGAGGATGCCTTTTGGGTAGGTTTTGTATTATATTATTTCTGCGGGAAAAGATGAGATAAAAGATAGTGACGAGAAGAACATATGTATAGTTAGGAACGGACTTTTCTATCTCTGTTCACTGGAGAACTAAGAGCAATGGGAGCCATGAGTGAGGGTCAATGGAAGTAGCAGTGCTTCTGTAGTACTGATGAAATGATTTGTGGAGAATGGGATGTGGAATCTGTTTCCTAGTTTGGTTCTGGATTTGATATCATGCTTGATAATGTTACTGATTTTCTCATTTCATTTTTGTTTTTCTTGGTACACTATGGTTCCCCTTTCTGTTTTTTGGGGGAGGAGGGGTTAGAGGAGAGAGTTTATTTGTAGAAGATGAATTGACATGATTCTTTTTTAAAATGAGAATACAATTCATGAAATGGAGGCTTTAGATGAATGTGCCGCGTTTGCTGTTTTCTTTCTTCCTGCATTTATGATGATAAGGTAACTTCTCTAACTCCTCACTTCTGTCTTGGCACTTATCTAGTGTGGTGGCAGAAGTAATGAACTTGCGCAAAATGCAAACCTTCATGGAGCCAGTTCTAGAGCCATTGATTCGTAGAGTTGTAAGTTATGATGGTTGAAGTTATTGAGTGTACTGCTATTAAGTTATTGCTTTTCTAAATTATTTGTGATATCCCACAGGTAAAGGAGGAGGTTGACATGGCATTGAAAAAGTACTTGATCAGCATGAGACGGTAGCAGCAATCTCCCTTAAAAACTGATAAATGTTTGCCTTTACAAACTTTGATATTCTTGAGGTATTAATATGTTTCACTTACATTTGATTTAGGAGTTGTGGGAAAAATATATACCCTTCTGAATCAAGAAATCTTCAGTTGAAGTTTTCAAATTCCATCTCTCTTCCAGTGTTCACTGGAACTCGCATAGAAGGAGAAGATTGTAGCAGTTTACAGGTTGCCTTAATTGATACTCTTACTGGGCAAGTTGTTTCCAGTGGCACTCATTGCACTGTAAAGGTGGAAATAGTAGTTCTTGAGGGAGATTTTGATAGTGATGAAGGAGACAATTGGACTGCTGAAGATTTCAAGAATAACATCGTCAAGGAGAGAGAAGGCAAGAAAGCTCTTCTTAATGGGGAGGTGTGCTGCACTCTTAAAGAGGGCACTTGTTTGGTAGGTGATATTTCTTTTACGGACAACTCAAGCTGGACAAGAAGTCGTAAGTTCCGGCTCGGGGCAAGAGTTGTGGATAACACCGATAGAATTAGAATAAGAGAGGCAAAAACCGAGTCCTTTGTTGTCAGAGATCATCGTGGAGAATGTGAGTATTTAAATTGCTTGCTTCTTGCTTTCTGCTATATAAATAAAAATAATAATAATAAAAAAAAGATAATGGACTCAGCTCCTCGTAAAGTGAAGTTCAATGCATGAATGAATGTTTTATACAACTAAAGTATTGTTGGTTGGTTTGTGGCAGAACATATTGTTAGGTCGAAGTTTCTAGACTTACTGAATGGCCTTTTCTTGATTGTTTTACTTCAGGATTATGAAAACAGAATTGGAGAAAGTACATTTGACTTATCGTATAATTAATATTGGGTTTGGCTACCCTTATTGGTTTTATGTACTTTTTGTGTTGATGATATTAAATCAACAGAGTTGAGTTGCCTATTTCAGGAAGTACGGATGACTTAGTTTTTATTTGATCCTTGATCTTCTAATTTTTATATATAGTAACGTCTGCTTTTATATTCTGACCTCTTTCTCCTCTCTCTCCAAATGCACAAAGAGTTGATAAAACTAATAAGAGAAGTAGAGTCATGGATGTTGGCATTTTTCAAATATCATGGCCTGTATATGTTATTTAGCTGACTATTCTATTAAACCTGCTTCTTTCTGCAGTATACAAGAAGCACCATCCTCCATTTCTCTCAGATGAAGTGTGGAGGCTGGAGAAAATAGGGAAAGAGGGAGCATTTCATAGACGTTTGAGCAAGGAAAGAGTGGTTTCTGTGCGGGATTTCTTGACACTTCTTTTCCTCGACCCCTCAAGGCTTCGTAATGTAAGAACTGTTGCATGAACTTGCATTTTTAATGAAATTTCTAATTCCAGATTTGACAGTATAGTCACTGGTATCCGTCTTTGATTGTGAGAATTAGATTATTACTGATATGCATTACGTTTTAGGAATCATTCTTCTCTACTATGTACAATTTCCTGGAGAAAAAGATCCTTGGTGTTCAGAGTATAACATTTTTTTTGGTTCTGTTTTGTGTGTGGAAAAGAAGGGGGGAGTTCTTTAGCTTCTGCCTTAGTTGTAAAGGTACTAGACAAAATGTAGCTAATCTTTTGAAAATCCTGCAGATTCTTGGGCCTGGAATGTCCACTAAGATGTGGGAAGTCACAGTTGATCATGCCCGGACATGTGTGCTTGACAAGAAAAATTATGTGTACTATCCTATTGAATATCAGCAGAAAAAAGGTGTGGCTTTTACTATTGTAGGAGAAGTGATGGGTATTTTTTCTGACGGCCAATATATCTCCTCAGTAAAGCTGTCTGAAACAGAGAAGGCAAGCTGCCATATTTTCCTTTCCTTTTTGCATCATTTAAACTTTTATTTTGACTTGCTAAATGGAGGAGGAGCTTTTAATACTTCCATGTGTCCAATTTTGTTTTAGGCGGATGCTCGTGAAATGGTAATTTCTGCTTTCAGGCACTGGCATGAAGTAGTTATAATAGATGATGAAGCCTCTTGTATGGATGGCTCTTCAAGTTTATCTACTGCTTACAACTCCTCAAATCCTCTTATGCTCTCTAATTCCGACAGCAATAAGGTGTTGACATCCCATAGGAAGGAAAAATGCGATTATCCAGAACAAAGTCCCCCTTCACATGATATGATTCCATCTATCTATTCACTTGGGACTATGTCTGGCTTTGATGATTACGGCTTGCAAAGTATGGACTCCTTGGATATTCGGTTTGACCAACCTTTGGGAATTCCAGGCCAAGTTTCAAACAACATCATATGTGACACAGAGTCCATGACTCGGGCTTTCTGTGATGATGAGCATTTGGGCTTTTTTAATTCCGAGTGTCCTCTTCAGAGCTCAAGTTTTGAATCACAAAACGATCTGCAGACAGCTGTTAATAGCTTTCTTGTTCGTTCAGTTCCCCTCGATAAAGCTCAGACAAGATGGAAGATGTTATTCAGTGTGTTGAGATGGTTCTCTATAAGGAGGCTTGTTGGGAGAAAATACAAAGAAATCAAAGCATATTGCTAAATCAGAGATGTTCATCTTTTGCTGCTACTTGGGATGAAAATTGTCATATGTTGCATATATATTATAGTTGAATAGAGTAGAACTGTTAGGTGCTGCCCAACTGGATTTGTGAGCAGTTTTTAGTGATTGGTTCTTCTTTTTTGGCCAAGATGTAAATTGTGCATAAACTTGATAGTATCATTTGCTTGCTTGAAAGGAGTAAAGTCTCGCTTTTGATTGTGTTCAATATTTGTTGCTTTCCAATCAACACTCTTTCTATAGAAGAGTACAGCATGGACGTGGAAGCCTATAGAAGATATACAATTTTGAGTGTTCCTTTATTAAATGATTGTGTAATGAACATATAACATAATTTGTTATGTCAATAAATTTAAAATAGTTTTTTGGACATGAATATTTGAAACAAATTCTTAGTTATGCACAAGTATTGGCCCATTGGCTCATTTGAAACGAGAATTCTAACAAATTCCTAAATTTTTGTTAGCCTATCGAGAATTTTATCAAGATTTTTATTATTTTGGTTAATTTAGAAGAGAATGTACAATCATTGAATATCTGAAATTGTATAAGTGGAAATTATTTTCTTATCATTCAATGAGCATCTTGTATTTCATAAAAATTGGGGGTAATATAATGCTTACCTAATTAAGATGCAGTCTCATTAAGATACGTTTCAAAGCGTGGATGATTATCATAAGAGATTCCCAACATATCATAAGATAAAAAATTTTGCAAATCGCTTAATTGTAGTTTAACTATGCCGTCTAAAATATGAATATATTGTTTGACATATTATTGTACTTTTTTTACATATAATTACCACTTAGAGTGAAAAATTAAGAACAAATTATTTTAAAAATACCGATTCAAGTATAGTCTTAGAGTTCCTAAAAGCTCTTAGGGTTCGTAAAAGTTAATGATTTGTGGTATCATTCACACACACATTTCTCTCATGCACACTTTCTCTCAGTTACACACTTCTTAAAAATCCACATAGCTTATTTCTCTTTCATACACATTTTCTCTTTTATACACACAATTTCTTTCTCACATGCATACACATTTTCTCTCATAGACTTTCTCTCTCACACATTCAGGCACACCTCTCTTTCTCTCTCTCATACACACTCTCTTATACCCCTACATATGCTTCTTTGATAACTAATGCTCCCCAGATAGAGTGGCCAAAATACGTTTTTTTCCCCTTGTCTTGTTTCCCCATCCACCCCTTTTTTTAAGCCACATAATGACCGATGATGCTCGTGGTGTAACTATTATTAGATTCGTACGTAACTTTTTTTATTATTATATAGGGGTCTGTCCCAAAAAAAACAAAAGGGGGGCTCTCCCCATCAGCTTCTATTTATGGGAAGAAGAGAGGTTGGGATGGAGATGAGGAAGACGGTATGGAGAGGGCTTCTCATAAAAGGTGGAGTAGGATATTTTACCTCATTTTATAGAACTTGGACCAACAAGGAGGGTGATACTCACCCCTGCCGACAACAATGAGTCACTTGTTTTGGAATTATTGAGGGCTTGAAACCCTCGTGTAGTTAGAATCCTAGGGGGCTCACAACAAATAAAGATCATGAATTGGTATTTATCTGTGAAACGAAGATGTCAAGCGAACAAGCTGTAAAAGTGGGTAGGAGTTTAGGTTATTTAGGAGGGGTTGGAGTGGATAGTGTGGGAAAAGTGAGGGACTTGGTCTATGGTGGAAAGGAGAGTTGGATGTGGTTCTACAGAGTTACTCTAGGGGTCATATTGATGTGTTAACTAATGATGTAGAAGTTGTTGCAAAAGAGTTTATGACCAATTGGGAGAAGAAGAAAAGAAGAAGGAAGAAACAGTGAGGAACACGGGCAGCAACATGATCAGTAACACGATCACTACTGAACGTGTCACTGATCATGTTCTCTTCTGTTTCGGGCATTTTTATTTTATTTTTTTCAACTTTTAACTGTTAGTTGTGGGCATTTTTATCTTTTACTTATTTGGGTCATTAGGGCTTTGGTTAAACTATAAATAGCCACCTTTTTTTATTGTTGAGGGGATTATTATATTTTTCATTCAATTACAGACCTTTTTGTTTCCAATTTAAGAATTCACACTTGAAATTCCTTGTTGAACGTTTTACGCTGTGTCAGTTGGTATCAGAGCTTGAATTCCGTTCGTACTAACGATGTCCAGTGGAAACGGTGATATCCAGAACGTCGTTCAGGATATTGAAGCCTTGCGAGATAGGATGAATGCTCAAGAGGCGGCATTCAGAACCTTGGAAGTAAATCTAGATCAACGATTCCGGCGTTTAGATCAACGCTTTGATGAGATGATTAACAGATTTGACGCTCTTGGGGTGAATGCCAACAGAAACAGGAATGATGGAGGACAACGACCGAGAGATCAGCTTGCTCGAGGCGGTGCTGCCAACGTACCTGTAGCTGCTAATATCCAAAACCAGGTTGCTGATTATAATTCCAGTGACGAGGAGGAGGATCTAATTTTGGCTGAAGATCAAAACAGACCTACTTGGAGAGGCGGTGGCAGGTATAATATAATTATAACATTCAGAATAATAATGACTATTATGGTGGTGATTTTAGATTGAAGGTGGATATTCCTAGTTTTTATGGTAATCTAGGCATAGAGGACTTTGTCGACTGGATTGCCGAAATTGATCATTTTTTTGAATAAATGGATATTCCACAAGAGAAGAGAGTGAAGTTAGTGGCATGTAGATTGAAGTGTGGCGCGTTTGCCTGGTGGGAAAGGCTGCTACATAGATGACAGAGAGAGGATAAACAGCCTGTTCGGACATGGTTCAGAATGAAACAGTTGCTGCAGAGTGAATTTCTGCCTCCAGACTATGAACAAATCCTATTTCAGCAATATCAACTCTGTCAGCAGAATCAGAGATTTGTACAGGAATATACAGCAGACTTTATGAGGTTGGCAGAGAGGAATGATTTGCGGGAGAATGAGGTGCATCAGGTCAGTCGTTATTCGATGGTCTGAAACCGCAGTTTCGAGACAGAATTGGGGTACAGGTTGTAAAGAGTGTGACGGAGGCAAAAAACTTGGCGATTAAAGCCGAGTTAATGATCCGAGATAGAGGTGGAAGTAAGATTGAAAGTAATAGGCGAACGTATGGCAATGATAATTTTGAGAAGAGTAGTGGTGAAGAGACATCGAGGAGTTTTGCAGATAGGAAGATAAGGGGCCTGGGAAGAAGGTTGCCGAATTAAAGGAGGGGCAAAAGGCAGCTACTAATCCTTATGCAAAACCTATTCTAGGCAAGTGTTATCATTGTGGACAACCCAGTCAAAGATCAAATGAATGTCCTACTAGAAAACATGTTAATGTAGTTGAACGGGATGAAGAAGAGGTGTTTTGTGGTCCTGATGGAGAAGATGATGATTATGGGGCATATGTAGAAGAGGAAGATCAAAATTGTGTGATACGCAGATTGATGTTAACTCCTAAAATAGAAGATGGAAGTTAGAGACACAAGTTGTTTCGGACCAGGTGTACTATCAATGGTCGGGTGTTTAAGTTGATCATAGATAGCGGAAGTTGTGAAAACATCATTGGTAGGGATGAGGCTAAGTCATTGAAACTGAAGATGGAGAAGCATCCCAGTCCATACTCTATAGGCTAGATTAAGGCAACAGAAAAAGTTCAGGTGATAAAACGATGTAAGATACCATTCTCTATAGGTACTTACAAAGATGAAGTGTATTGTGATGTTGTGGATATGGATGCATGTCATCTGTTCAACCTTGGCAGTTTGATGTTAATGCACAGCATGCAGGTAGAGATAATGTATACAGGCTAGAAAAAGATGGAGTGAAGATTAATCTATTTCCTGTGAAGGCGAGTCACCGTGCCAAAGCTTCTAAAGTGGAGGAATGGTCTTTCCTAACAATTACACAATCTGGGCGTGAAATGGAGGAGGCTGTTAAGGAGTCACAGGTGGTACATGCTTTGGTGGTAAGACAAGTCTTTGCAGCTGATGAGAAGAAGCAGATTGATGAAGTACCAGAATAGGTCAAACCATTATTGGAGGAATTTGCTGAGATTATGCCAAAGGAGCTTCCTGCTGAATTACCTCCTATAAGAGACATTCAACATCATATTGATTTGATCCCTGGAGCTAACTTGCCAAATCCTCCACGTTACAGGATGAGTCTGAAAGAGAGTGAGATTTTGCAGGAGAAGGTGCAGGAGTTGCTGGAGAAAGGGTATATTAGGGAGAGCATGAGTCCATGTGCTGTTCTTGCTTTATTGACGCCTAAGAATGATGGAAGCTACAGGATGTGTGTTGATAGTAGAGCAATCAACCGGATTACAATTGGGTACAAATTTCTCATTTCTCGTTTGGAAGATATGCTGGATAGACTGAGTGGGGCTAAAGTATTCACAAAGATCGATTTGCGGAGTGGATACCACCAAATTCGTATTAGGATGGGAGATGAATGCAAGATAGCTTTCAAGACGAAGGATGGTCTTTATGAGTGGTTGGTAATGCCTTTCGGATTATCTAATGCCCTAGCACTTTTATGCGACTTATGAATCAGGTACTTAAGCCATTCAGTGGTAAATTTGTGGTTGTTTATTTTGATGATATCCTGATTTATAGTAGTTCAGAAGAGGAGCATTTAGATTATGTGAAGAGTGTGTTGACTGTCCTGCATGAAAATAAATTGTATGTGAACCTGAAGAAGTGTAGTTTTATGTCTAGGAAGTTGTTTCTTTGGTTTGTTGTTAGTGCAGATGGTATTCAGGTAGATGATGAGAAAGTTTGGGCAGTTAGAGAATGGTTAGCCCCAAAAACAGTATCTGAGTTGAGGAGTTTCTTGGGTTTGGCTAGTTTCTATAGGCGTTTCATTAAGCACTTCAGTAGTATTGCAGCCTCTTTAACTGAGTGTTTGAAGAAGGGCAAGTTTGGCTGGAGTGACAAAACCGTGTCAGCATTTGCTTTGTTGAAAGAGAAGTTATGTACAACCCCTGTTTTAGCTTTGCCAAATTTTACTAGGATGTTTGAGGTGGATTGTGATGCGAGTAGAGTTGGAATTGGTGCAGTTTTGTCGCAGGAAAAACGACCAGTAGCATTCTTTAGTGAGAAGCTTAGTGCTGCTAGACTTAAGTGGAGTACTTATGACAAAGAATTCTATTCTGTTGTGCGTGCTTTACGGACTTGGGAACATTATCTGGTTGGGCAGGAATTTGTTCTGTATTCTGATTGTGATGCACTAAGACATCTAAATAGTCAGAGTCGAATTAGTAAAGGTATTCATGCTAGGTGGATTCAATTTTTGCAGAAGTTTCCTTTTAAGTTGAACGATAAGGCAAGAGGTCAGAATAAAGTAGGTGATGCTTTGAGTTGAAGGGTTACTTTACTGGTCACTTTGAGTAATGAGATTGTGGGTTTCGAGTGTTTAAAAGAGTTGTACTCTGGCGATGCAAAGTTTGGACAGATTTGGGAGAAGTGTAATGAAAGACAGCCTTGTGATGATTTTCATATTCATGATAGATTTTTGATGAAGGCTAATTAGCTTTGTTTCCTGTTTCTTCTTTAAGGGAGAAGGTGATTCGTGATTTGCATGGTGGAGGATTACCTGATCATTTGGGCATAAATAAAACTATTGCTGCTGTGATGGAGCGTTTTTAATGGCCACATTTACGTAGGGATGTGAACAAGATTGCAGAGATGTTACGTCTGTCAGACAGCTAAGGGACATTCGCAGAATACTAGTCTATATACACCTTTACCAGTGCCACAGGACATTTGGGAAGATGTGTCGATGGATTTTGTTCTTGGCTTACCTCGTACTCAGCGGGGTTCAGATTCTGTTTTTGTTGTTGTTTATCGTTTTTCAAAAATGGTCCATTTTATTCCTTGCAGGAAAAGTTCATGATGCCCGGAGTATTGCCAAGCTGTATTTTGAACAGGTGGTTTGTTTGCATGGGGTGCCCAAGTCTATTACATCAGATTGTGATAGCAAGTTTCTCGGTTATTTCTGGAGATCATTTTGGCATAAATTTGATTCTGCTTTGAATTACAGCAGTACAGCTCATCCACAGACTGATGGACAGAGAGAGGTTACCAACAGATCATTAGGCAATTTGATTCGCAGCATTGTTGGTGATCAACCAAGGAAGTGGGATGCTGCTTTGGCGCAGGCTGAGTTTGCTTACAGTAGTTCCTTCTATTGTACTATCGGTATGACGCCTTTTTCTGTAGTGTATCAGAAAGAACCTGCACATGCTTTGGATCTGCTTAATCTGCCTAAGGTGCAAGATAATAGTGTAGCAGCTAAGCATATGGCAGAGAATTGGCAATCTACTACAGAAGCTATTCGTAAGAAAATTGGAGAGTCCAATGCAAAGTACAAACAAGAAGCTGACAAGCATCGCAAGGAAAAGCTTTTTATTGTTAGTGATCAGGTTATGGTGTTCTTGCGAAGGGAGAGATTTCCAGTTGGCCAGTATAGCAAGTTACAATCCAAGAAATATGGATCATATTCGATTGTGAAGAAGATTAATGATAATGCCTATGTTGTTAGTTTGCCAGATATTATGGGGATATCCAAGACATTTAATGTGGCAGATATTTTTCTATTTTATCCCGATGATAAGCCTCTGTATCCAGAAAACTCGCGGACGAGTTTTTCTCAGGTGGGAGAGAATAATATAGAAGTTGTTGCGGAAGAGTTTATGACCACTTGGGAGAAGAAGAAAAGAAGAATGAAGAAACAGTGAGGAACACGGGCAGCAACATGATCAGTAACACGATCACTACTGAACGTGTCACTGATCGTGTTCTCCTCTGTTTCGGACATTTTTATTTAATTTTTTTCAGCTTTTAACTACTAGTTGTGGGCATTTTTATCTTTTACTTATTTTGGTCATTAGGGCTTTGGTTAAACTATAAATAGCCACCTTTTTTTTTATTGTTGAGGGGATTATTATATTTTTCATTCAATTACAGACCTTTTTGTTTCCAAGTTGAACGTTTTACGCTGTGTCAATTGAAGATAATTGGGTGGGGGAGAGGGGGGCTAGGTGGTTTTTTACAGGGTTCTATGGGCATCTGGAGATGGGAGCTCGGGAAGGTTCATGATAACTTTTGAGACATATAGGCCATAAGCATACATTCTCGTGGGTATGCCGGAGGAGGAGGGGATTTTAGTGAGATTTTATTTTTGAATGAGAAGAGTGGATGCACATAATGAAATCCAACTCAAATTTTGAGATTCGAGAAGTAATGGTGGAGTCAAATTTGAAGGACTTGGATTTCATTGCAAGAGAATATACATAGTATAATGGAAGAAGTGAGGATGCAACAGTTTGGGAATATTGCTTGGATTCAATCAGTCCCTTCTGCTTGGTTGGAACATGGTTTCTCTACGTACTCCGATCATGTCCCTATATTTCTTCATACGGAAAAGCAAACCGTATATATTAAGAAGCGTAGAAGGAAAACGTTGTTCCGCTTTGAAACTTATTGGCTCTAGGAGGTGGAATGCGTCGATAAAGTTCATGAGGGGTGGCAAAAAATTAGATTTTCAATGCAGCAGGCTGTTGTTGAGGGCCTTGTGAACATAGCTGGGGGCGTTGCAAGTGCTGGATAAGGAGAGGTTTAGTGGACTTACAGACAAAATTAGAATATTGGAGAAGGAGGTGAAAGAGCTCTTAGAGGCAGGGACTGGAGAAGAGCAGTTGTAGAATGCGAGACGATCTTTGGAAATCTAATAGCAAAAGAGCAAGAGTTCTAGTACATTCAGCCGAGAACATAATGCTAAAATATGGTGACTGAAATACTAAATATTTTCATCAGCATGCAAGCCAAAGGAATTAGAAGACTTTTATTGAGAACATAATGGATTAAAGGGTGGAGCTAGTCACAGATGAGCAGCAAATTCAATAGGCGATATAAGGTTTTTACAAAACCTTATTCGCGTCCAATGGAGTAGTGCATGATTATGGAATTCTGATGGGGGATATATGGGTTCACATGCATAACGGGATGACATATGCAACAACCTTAATCAATCTTTTTCGGATAGGAAATATGGGAGGCATTGAAAAAACATGCACCCGTAAAAGGCCCCGAGACCTGATGGATTTCATATTGCTTTTTCAAAAAAATAAATAAATATCTAGCATATAGTAGGGTAGACATTACCAAGATGTTATTGAAATTCCTTAATGAATGTGGGTCTTTGGAGGATATCAACAAGACTTCTATTGTCTTAATTCTGAAGTTGAAAATTGCAGTTCAAATCATTAATTTCCGCCCATTAGTTTATGCAATATGCTATATAAGATTACAAAGGTGCTTGTCAATTGCCTGAAAGGGATTTTTCCATACTGCATTGATAAAGCACAAAGTGGTTTTGTTTCGGGAAGACTTATACCAAAAATGCCATCATTGCTTTTGAAGGCTTCCATTAGCTGCAACAAGGAAGGAGTGGAGTGGAAAAGCTTATGGCAATTAGACTTGATATGAGCAAGGCATATTATCGTGTGTAATGGGGTGTTTTTAAAGTGGATGATGGAAACCTTGAAGTTTCCTCCTCACTTTGTTTCTCTAATCATGCAATGTATTATGTTTGTCTCTTTTCAAGTTTTGATTAATGGCCAGCCTACACAGAGCTTTAAACCAAAACAAGACCTTTGACAAGGCGATCCTCTCTCTCCATTTTTGTTCACTATATGCACGAGGGGCTGTCCGGGCTGATCAGAAAAGAGTTGCATGAGCAGCGAAGTCGGGCATTAAGAATGGTCCTTCAGCTTCGGGGATTTTCCATCTCTTTTTTGTTGATGACAGTTTGCTCTTTGCATAAGCAAATGTGGAGATAAGGACTACCTTTAAAGCTACTTCTGAAAGAAGTATGAAGAGGTTTTCTAGTCAGCAAATTAATTATTAAAAGTCCTTTATCCTCTTTTAGAAACAAATGAATGAAGGAGAAAGAAAGGAAATAATAGATTTAATGTGAATGAAGGCATGCAATGGGGAAGGAAAATATCTTGGTCTCCCTTATTTTGGGGGGATATCTAAGAAGCAAATTTTCCAATTTACTAGAGATAGGGTTTGAAAGAAAGTGCAAGGACGGAAGGAGAAGCTCCTCTCCCAAGCGGGCCAGGAAGTTCTTATTAAATCTGTACTACGAGCCATTCCCACGTATGCAATGCAATGTTTCTTGATACCAGAGGGTATCTAGTGATGAAATTAGGCTATGATTAAAGGATTTTGGTGGGGAGATGGGAGGATAGCCTATGGATTAGCTGGAAAAAATGGAGGTTTATATGCAAAAACAAGGAGGAATCTAGAATGGGTTTTAGGGAATTACAGGCTTCAATTTCTCCCTTTTGGCAAAAAAAGGGTTTCAAATTCTCAATAATCCCAATGCTTTGGGGAGTAACGTCCTAAAGAGCAAATGCTTTGCTAATGGGGAATTCTTAAAAACTAGAATACTACAGAATGCTTCTTTCATTTGGAGAAAAATAAATGAGGCCCGGGAAATCCTTAAACAAGGGTTAAAGTGGAGGGTTGGAAATGGAAGAAGCATCAAGGTGTGAGGGGATAGGTGGCTTAATATTCCATATAATTTTAAAATACTAACAAGGAATCTTTTTTTTTGCCCACTCAATGAGGGTTAGTGACCTAATAGAGTCCTCTGGCCGATCATGGAAGGAGGATATCCTTGACGTTATTTTCATTCCCAGAGATAGAGAAGAAATCCGAATGATACCTATCTGTATAGTTGAATAGCCTAATATACTAATTTGGAACTTTAATACTTCTCGGGAGTTTAATGCGAAGAGCACTTATGGGAATGGATTATTTGAATCGGGAGGTGTATGGCGAGGGGAATGAGGGCACATCAAGGGAGTAGCGGGTGAGTTTTGGAAGCAAATTTAGGGGCTCCATTCTCCCAAAGGTGAAACATACTATGTGGAGAGCCTATCACGACATTCTCCGCACAAAAGATAACCTGGCTCAAAAGAACATTGGGATTGGGAGTGAATGTATGTGGTGTGATGGGGAAACAGAAACCACTTTCTATGTATTGTTCACTTGTAGGAAGGCTAAGGTAGCATGGAAGCTACGAGGGAGAGGACTGCGGTGGGAATGGGGTCTGCTAGTAGTTGCAGAGAGATCTTTGGAACTGTATATAGTGCAAGAGGGGATGCCCGTGCTGAAGAAGTGGCCATGATTGCATGGAATACTTAAAATGCTAGAAATGGTGTAATTTTTTAGAGAAAGGAGAAAGCTACAAAGGAAATTCTCCAAGGGGCTCTCAATTTTCTCCTTTCTTCACACAACATCAACATGACCTTTGTGAAGTTAATTCCCAAATTAATGTTGCGCCTTCAAGGAGTTGGCACATATAAGCTTAATGTTGATGGCGTTTTTAGTGGTGACAAGGTGGGAATCGGAGTTGTGATAAGAGATCATATGAACGATGTAAGTGGCCATGACAACACAAATGCATGGTATTATTAATGATGCACATGTGCAGACGATGGCGGTGGAAGTGTCTAGAGTTGGCACGAGACATTGGTTGCCTTAATTTGCGATTGAATCAGACTATGAACTCTTTGTGAAATGGATTAAATCTCGTACTACTAGCCTATCCCCTTTGGGCCATATCATTAGTTGTTTGCAGCAAACTATAGTAGCCATCCTTTTGTTTCCATTCAATTTGTAAGTAGAAAGTTTAACACTCCAACTCATTTGATTCCTAAATATGCACGTGAGATAGAGGAATCTCTTATATGGATAGAGAAAGCTTCGGACTTTGTAATGCCAGCTATTATAGCTAAGTTATCATTGACTTAATAATATTTACGATTTTTTCTTCAAAAAAATATATAAGGGTGGTTTAATGTGTGCATCTACGACACGCATTAATATAAATAAAACATATTATATATGATGATCAAATCTTATAAAATTTAAAAATCTAATAAGAATTATTGAATCTAAAGAAAATTTTTATATTAAATTAAAATTTTAATTAATATTAACATATACTTCATGAATACGTTTGAAACAAACCCTTATATATTACTATATTTTATGAAAAAAAAAAATTATAGTGATACTTGTCTCAATTGTCAAAATAGGCGTTTGACATTATTTGGAAGTCTTCTGCTAAAAAAATATACATAGACATGATTTGAAAGAGAAGAACAAAGAGCACTTAGAAGTACGGACAAGACAAGACGAAGACCCATTGATTATTAATTTATCAAAAAAAAAAAAAAAAAAAGGAAGAAAAACTTCATTAATTATTTCTCTTCTCATTCGGCTCCTCCTGTTTCTCTGGTTCCCTTCCATTCTTCCCTCTCACAACAGCTATGGATATCGCTCTGTCAATGGGCTGTTCATTTCTCTCTTCTCTCCTTCAAGTTCTCTTCCATCGGATGGCCACCCGTGATTTCCTCAATCTATTTCGCCAACAAAAGTACGATTACCGTATATTGGAGAAGCTGAAGTGGAAATTTCTGATCCTTCAGCTGTGCTTGATGATGCCGAGAACAAGCAGGGTAAGAATCTTGCTATAAGAAGTGGCTTGAGGAACTCCAAGAAGTTGTTTACCAAGCGGATGACTCGCTGGATCAGATCAATACTGAAGCTCTGAGGGTTAAGGTGGAAACTGAATGCGGAAGCCCAACCAATCAGGTAAGTGTTCTACTGACCCCTTCAAATTCAGTATTGAATTTCTTAAAGAAGTAATGCCCAATTTAGAAGAGATTGTTAAAAAATTAGAGGACTTTGAGAAACAGATTGTTATCCTAGGTTTAGTGAAGGAAGTGGCGTCCAAAAAACAACCTTCATATCAGACTTCTTTGCTTGATGAAGATGATGTGTACGGCAGAGAAGCTGATAGAGACAATATCATTGAACAGTTGCTTCTTAATTGTGCAGATGGAGAAAAGTTCTCTGTGATTTCAATAGTTGGGCTTGGAGGAATAGGGAAAACCACTCTTGCCCAATTTGTTTACCATGATGAAAAATTGGAGAACCATTTTCACGTAAAAGCCTGGGTTTGCGTCTCCGAAGAATATGATCCTTTAAGGATCACAAAGTTAATTCTACACCAAGTGACCAAATCATCCGTTGATCCCAATGAAACCGATATGAACTTGCTTCAAAAACAGCTCAAACAGGATCTGTCCAATAAAAACTTCCTTCTTATTAGATGATGTTTGGAATAGGGACTATGAGGATTGGTTGATGCTATCGAAGCCTTTCAAATATGGAAAGCCGGAAGTCGAATCATTGTCACAACTCGTCATGAAAAGGTTGCATTGACTGTGAAGAAGATTGTTGATCTCTCTTTAGAAAACACGCTTTGATCAATAGAAACTTGGAATTTGAGTCTATAGGTAAAGACATTGTGAAGAAATGCAAAGGCTTGCGTTTGGCAGTAAAAGTGCTAGCAGGTTTGCTGAGATTTGAAGAAACGGTCGAGGATTGGAACAAAATTTTGAGAAGTGAAGAATGGGATCAAGCAAATAATGACAAAGTTGTATCGTCACTAAGATTGAGCTACAGTTATCTTTCATCCTATTTGAAACGATGCTTTTCTTATTGGGCAGTGTTTCACAAGGATTATCAATTTAGTAAAAATGAAGTGATTTTGCTGTGGATGGCTAATGATATGTTGCAGGAACCCAAAATCAAGAGAAAAAGACTAGAAGATATAGGTGAGGAGTTCTTCCATGAGCTAAGACTTCGGTCATTCTTTCAGCAATCAAGTGATGGAAAATTCTCAATGCATGATCTTGTTGATGATTTGGCTAAATTTGTCTCCGGACAATACTTTGTTTGGTTAGAAGATCATGAACAGTACAATGATCCCTTAATTGCAACACATCATTTCTCTTATCTAAGGAGTGAGGATGATGTATTTCAAAAATTCAAATCTCTAAATGAGTCAAAGTGTTTGAGGACATTCTTGCCACTAGAATTTCGTGGAATGGAATATTGGAACAGACTTAGCCAAAAAATGTTGGTTGACATCTTACCGGCATCTAGGTCGTTAAGGGTACTATCTTTATAATCTTATAAAATCAAAGAATTACCCAACACATTTTCTAATTTGAAGCAACTTCGCTTCTTGAACTTGTCTTATACAACCATTCTAAAGTTGCCAAGTTGGATATGTATGTTTTACAATTTACAAACTTGTTGTTGGCTGTGTGCAAATCTCTTGAAGTGTTTCCGGAAAATATGGAGAAACTAATTAATTTGCGGTATTTGGATGTAAGACTGACCAAAATGCCAATGAAAATTGGAAGACTAGAAAAGCTTCAGTTCTTATCCTTGGGCTCTCTTATGTTTAGCAAAGATAGCAGTTTGAGGATTGAGGAGTTGGGGAGGTTTTGTAATCTCCACGGAGAATTCACTATTTCTGGGCTGGATAGTGTTTCTAGCGGTAAGGATGTTTCAATGGCCAACATGAAGGGTAAGAAATACATTAATAACCTTACTTTGGAGTGGAATGGTGATGTTGCAAGCTCGCAACTCTTACAAGATGTGCTTGCAAATTTACAACCCCATTTGGAAATAAAGGGTGTTGGGATTATTAGATATCCGGGGAACAATGCTTTCGGATTGGCTCGGAGATCCTTCCTTTTGTAGGATGACATCTCTTAATATTTCTGAATGTGAAAATTGCTATTGCTCACCAGCGATTGGGCAGCTACCCTCCTTAGGGTATCTCAATATAGATGGTCTAAGTAAAATATTGGTGATAGGTGAAGAATTTTACGGCAAGGAAAAGCCATTTCCTTGTCTGAAGAAATTTATGATTGCGAATATGAGTGAGTGGAGGGAATGGCATGTCTCAGTAAATGGAGGTTTCTCATGCCTTGAAGGTCTAAGGATATGGTTTTGTCCAAAATTGATTGGAGAAATTCCTAAGCAGCTTCCTTCTTTAAGGACTCTGGAGATTTGGAGATATCCAGGACTTGTGAATGCTGATGGTGGATTGAATATATTTGACTCCAAAGTAGAATCACCTGTGAAGTTGTGTGCTCTTCGATATTTGGGGATTGAAGAAATGCCAGATTTGAAGGAACTCTCGTCATCTTCAGATCTTAACCAACTGTTGCCTAGTCTGGAACAGCTTAACATAAAAGAATGCCAGCATATCGTGCAATTGTCAATTAATAGCTTCCCAACTACATTGGAATAACTCAAAGTATCTAGATTTGAGAAATTGGAATTGGGGACAAAAGAGATGACTTGCCACCTATCCATTGACAAAATAAATTTATATATGATAAAACCTCTCTGGCTTGCCCCTTTTCCAAACCTGCGGCATTTGGGTATTTTGTTCGTTAAAGATATGTCATTGAATCAATTTCAAGGGAACCAAAATTTTACTTCCCTGAAAACTCTGGAGATAATGTTTTGCAATAATTTTGAGTTATTTCCTGTAAGAGGGCTTTCCGCTCCAAATTTAACCTCTATTACTCTTATGCACAACCTGAAGCTGAAGTCATTGCCAGAAAAGCTGCACACTCTCCTCCCATCTCTTCGAGTATTGGACCTACAGTGTTGTCTAGAAATTGAGTGCTTTCCAGAAGGTGGTTTGCCCTCTAGCTTAGAGAAACTCACCATAAGCCCTTGTCAAAGGCTTTGGAGTTGCCGTAGACAGTTGGGTTTGCAGAGGCTGCCCTCTCTGACACATTTCGAACTACGCAATACACCTGAAGAAGAGACATTGCTTCCAGACGATTTGCTATTGCCTTCACTCTTATATCTCTCTTCCTAGGATGGCATAAGGATCTCATGATGCTCAACTTTGGGCTTGTCCAACACATCAACTGTCTTGAATCTCTAGAAATAGACCATTTCCCATTGCTCCATTCCCTACCAGAAGAGGGGCTGCCTGCCTCCCTCTCTAATCTATCCATAAGACATTGGCCTTTGCTCCAGTCTCTGCCAAAAAATGGACTGCCCGAGCCCCTCTCTGGACTGATGACCGCTCACTGCCCATTGCTCAAACAACGTTTAGAGTTTGAGGAAGGGGATGACTGGCCCAAAGTTGTGCACATCCCCCACATAAAAGTCGATTTTGAACTCATCCCCTGATCAAGGTTAGCCCTGGACTAGTGCTTCAAACTTTGACATTCTATTGTTTCTCTTTCTACATCATCTCAATTTATTCTTTCTTTTTTCGCTGTTCTGTTCTGTTTTTTTTTTATTTTTATTTTCAGGAAACCCTGCACCTTATTTACAGCAAATATAGCATCCTATTGTCCATTTCATTCATCAAAGATATACTTGCAACTTTGTATCTGTATTCATTTATCTTTGAACTATTTCGGTTTAGTTCCTGCCAGTACCGTTACAAATCATGATTCTGTTGTTTCTTTTTTACTTTTTTATATACAACTTTCATAGTGTCTGATCATGTGACCTTTTCACCAATGGCTCTCTGCTGCAACATCTTCTTTTACATTTCTGTTTTTATTAGGCATAGCTTTTAGTTCCTTCATTCTTCTTTTCTGTCCTTTGGAAACATGCACAATATCATAGTTCCAAGTCTAATTCAGAAAAATGAAATTCAATGATCTTCCACGGCATCATTTCTCTTAAAAATGGAAAACTTTTCTCATCTGGAATAGTCTCTTATGGCATCTCATATAACTCAGAAGAGATGTTTTATGATGTGTTTTTATAGTCATGGATTCTCATATATAAAATTTTTCTTTTCTATTGGATATATTTTTAAGGTTAAAAGGTTTTAGTCCATTTTCCTTTTGTATGTTCATATGAAATACACTTGAAGCTTGTGTATCTTGTCTGCCTCTTCAAGTGTTGTTCATTCACTCTATGGCAAGAATACTTGGTGCAAACTGAAAGGCTTATATTTTGGTGAAACAAACATTTAGAAATAATAATGTAGGGCCTTATTCAATTTTTAGTAATTGAAATAATAGAAATAATGATATCCTAAATAATAATTCAGCTGCTCTTTATTGCAAGCTAAGTGAGGTTGGAAATCTTTAAAAATCTTTAATTGGACTTTTCTGTGTCTGTTCACTGGACTTTGATGTTCTTGAGATATTAATATGTTTCATTTACATTTGATTCAGGAGTGGAGGGAAAGATATATACCCTTTGCGCTGAAAAGGGGGAAATAGTAGCGCTCTTGCGGGGGGGGGGGGGATTTCGATGTCAATGAACGAGACAATTGGACTGCTGAAGATTTTATGACATCGTCAAAGAGAGGGAAGGCAAGAAACCTCTCCTTACTGGGGAAGCTTTCTGCACTCTTAAATAGGGAACTTGTTCAATAGGTGATATTTCATTTACGGACAACCCAAGCTGGACAAGAAGTTGTAAGTTTCGGCGGCGGGCCAAGAGTTGTGGATAACAGTGATAGAATTAGAATAAGAGAGGCAATAACCGAGTCCTTTGTTGTCAGAGATCATTGTGGAGAATGTGAGTATTGAAATTGCTTGCTTCTCGCCCTTTCTGCAGTAAAAATAAAAGAGTAATAATAATAATGAACTCGGCTCCTTGTGAAATGAAGTTGATTGCATGAACGGAGTGCAGTTAAATGTTTTATACAACTAAAGTATAGGTGGTTGGGTTTGTGGCAGAATCTATTGTTGGGTCAAAGTTTCTAGACTTACTGGATAGCCTTTTCTTGTGGCAGAATACCCTTTCTAGACTTATTAAATCTATTGTTTTTATTTGAGGAGGGTTATGAAAGGAAAATCAGAGAGACACTACACTAGATTTGCCCTATGGTATAATAAATATTGGGTTTGGCTTACCCTTACTGGTTTTGTGTTGATGATTTTAAATCATCAGAGTTGAGTTGCCTATTTCAGGTCTTAAGTTTCTATTAGATCCTTTGTTCTTCCAATTTATATATTTATAGTAACTTGTGCTTTTTATATTCAGACCTCTTTCTGTGACGATGAGCATCTGGGCTTGTGCATGACAGTTACTTTACAATATGCTTCTCATGGTGGGTCATCGTTTTCTCAAAGTGGGGTGGATAAAGATAATTAAGAAATCTATATGGATAATTCGAAAAATTTCAAAAAAATTATTTCACTTTTTCTCACTTTCTCTCTCTACATACTTTATCTCTAACCTCTCTCTAAAAAAACTCCCAACTTTGAACATTACTAAACGAAATTAGAAGAAAATATGGATCCTTTTGAAGAATCTCTGCAAGAAAATGTTAGTTTTGAGATAAGAAATCGATTTTTTTTTTTCTGTTTTTTGTTTTTTTAACTATTTCTTTTTTATAATATTAACTTTTCATTATACATTAACAGAGTGATGAAGATCCAAATACCTTTGAAGAATTTCTAGAACCGGAAGAATATATCGATCTTGAACATTTATTTACAACTGATCGAATATTTAGTTCAAAAGATTAGTTGGTGGAGTGGGCAAAACAAATTGCAATTAATGCGAAGATATATTTAATCATAACTCGGTATCAGAGAGCCAGAACATTTGACCGTCGACCGTATGTCACATTGGCTTGCGAGTGCGAATGTTCAGTTAAAAAATATAAAAAACCAATAGTCGACGATGAGGAAGAAAAAATACCCAAAAAAAGGCATGGACCATATGGGACGAAAAAATATGGTTGTCCATTTACGCTAAAGGGAGAGCAAACGACAACAAGTAAAAATTGACAATTATTCGTACACAACGGGAGACAACCATAAAATAGTTGTTTACAATTACGATCATGCTCAGTCTGCAAGACTTACGGAAGAGCAGTTGCAACAGACCGAGCAGTTCAAGAAGAGTCATGTTCCACCTCGCAATATATTACGATTTTTCTGAGAACAAGACGGTTGTGCAGTTAGGTAAGTTATAAGGGAATTATTAAATTATTTTTAATACTTTATTTAAATGTTTTAGATTTGTTTTTATTCCATTAATAAATATAAAATTTTGATGTATGTAGTTACCAGAAAATATACAATATTGTTGCCAAGATTAAGAGGAACCGGATGCAGGGAAGAAATACGGTAGATGAAGTTCTCCGCTTAAGTGCAGAAAGGGGTTACACCGTTTTCTATAGAAATGGTGAGGTCAGCAACGTACTTAGTGATATTGTCGTTGCACACCCGACATCGATTGCAATGATTAGAACGTGGCCATATGTACTGATAATGGATACGACATATAAAACGAACAAGTAAGTACTATAGTGGATTAATTGTATTATTATATATCATTATTAATTTACTCGCACAAACATTTAAATTTTATAATATTTTTTTTAGTAAATAATTAATTAATATTTTTAAGTCCGTGAAAAAATATTAGTGAATGTTAATAATTAAATTTCCCGCTTATTTTTTAAGGTACAACATGTCACTATTAGAATGTGTAGGGATGACTCCAACAAGAAAGAACTTCACAGTGGCAACAGCTTTTAAGTGCAATGAACAGACAACGACATATAGATAGGTTCTTCAATAAATCAAGCACTTATATTTTACATTTGCTATGTCAAATGGTCAGGATTCAGCTATCAATGAAGGAGAGCCTCTAGTCGTTCTTATCGATAGGGAAAGTGGACTAATGCCGGTGATTGATGACGTGTTTAGCAATTCATATCATATGTTATGTAGAAGACACATCAATCAGAATGTGTTGGTCAAGTTGACAGAGATGGTGAAAGATGAAGAGGTGGCACAACGGTTCGTTAATGGTTCGTGGAAGAAATTAATTAATGAACTGATGAGGTGGAATATCCCCGACTTTCTACATTACCTGGTCAGCACATGATTGAATCCATTTACCCATAAATTTTGCAGGGTTTGGACCTCTCAAGTGTTGCATTTTGAGGTAGAAACAACGAACCGTGCTGAGAGTGAACATTCGGTGTTGAAGCTGTGGCTATCAACGTGTCACAATGATTTGGACACCGTATTTGTGAATATTGACTCTCTCATCCAAGGTCAAATTGGAGGAATTAAATACTCTTTGGAAATTTCAAGACTTAAAGAGAAGTATGACGCCAAGAGTAATCCCTTCGTGAAGAATTTATGTAATAAAATTAGTCATTTGGGTTTAAAAAAGATAATGGATGAGTTAAAGAAGGCACGTCAGATGGTAGAAGAACTAGGCAGTAATTGTCTGCATTATTTAAGGAAGTCGCATGGTCTACCATGTGCATGTGAACTTGTTAATCGGCGCCAACATTTAATTCCAATCCAAGAGGAAGATGTTGTCATCTTTTGGAGAAAACTAAAAATTGTTTCTGATATTCTTGAAGAACACCATAGAGATATGGAATCCAAAATGCGTGATCTTACTTCACTGTTACAGAAAATTAGTACTGGTCTAATTTTTAATGTCAGGGAAGTTAGGTGACTCATCAAAGGTGTTATACATCCAGTGTTGCCTAATGATCCTTGTCAGCCGTTGTCAACCCCCCAGAGACCGCAGTCACGAAGGGACGACGGAAGACGAATTCTACCAAAAAGGTTTTGGTTCTGGTAGCGGTTCAGGTTCAGGTTATAATCCTAGTCCTCGTGGACAAGGTAGGTCGCCTTGTAGCGGTAGGAGTAGGGGCAGATGACGTAGCAGTGGTAGATCCAGTTTATCAACCGTTGTAAGTCCGGATTCACTGCCAGTGCCATTCCCTTTCAAGAATGCATTTCCAAGGTTTATGTATCAATTTATACAAAACTGGAAGAATGTGGTTGGAGATGGTAATTGTGGTTTTAGGATTGTATCAAATTTCTTGTTCGGGGACGAAAATCATTGGGTTGAAATTAGTAGAAGGATGAGCTATGATTTACGGCACCGTATGCACGTATATGAGCAATTGTTCGGCTCAGTTGAACGTGTGACAAAGTTGATAATGAAGACAAATTGGGAAGAGGGTTTGGCGCCACCCGAATATTGGATTAGTACACTCGATCACCTTTATGTCATTGCTAACACATTCAATCTATGCATTGTATTTCTTCCACGATCAGAGTCAACCACTGTCCTTGCCTCTTGTTTCTAAAATGGATGGGCCTACTGGAACGATATTCATCGGACTAATACAGGAATTGCAGCATTTTATACGGGTATTTATTATTGATAAATTTTTATTATTATTAATATTAATTGAAATTGCAGACTGATATTTTATTAAGTGTATGTATTAATATTATTTTTTTTTTCCAGTTACAGTTGGTAGATGGATGCCCTTTGCCCCCATTACAGGTGCAATGGGAATATCATCGAGATAAGCAAGTTAGTGGATGGGGGCCCCATATCGTAATCAGATGGCAGATTGGGTTACGAGATACAGTAAAATGTATCCATTGCAGAGACATTTTATGTAATAGTATTGCAATTTGCAATTTATAATGTATTATTTTTTTAAGTGTTAATAATATTTCGTACAATTTGTCGTTCAGAGTTTTTTTTATTTACATTTTTCATGTAATTATATTAATATGCAATAACAAACCAGAACATGAGGGAATAAATATAATGAATATCACAAAAACTCAGAAATACATAACGAACGGGAAGAAAAAAAAGAAATACACAATATCCGAATACATAAAGATTTACTAAAGAGCTATGTAATGCTTCCTTAGTAAATCTCGAACCCTGCGTCGAAACTCATCACCGTCAATATCCTGTCTGTTGCACTCATGTGCAATCAAATCTAAGAGAGCCTTAGGTGGCGTGGCGGGAGCTACCTGGTTATAGCAACTGGGAATATTCCCGAATTCTGAATCCTCGGGTGAGTGCGGGGGAGGTACCAATCCATGTAATCATCAGTACAAGAACTCGCTGGAATGGCCGGAACACTAGTCCATGACTCTGTCAGTAAGTGTGAAGCCTCGAGCCACAGTGCCTCGACGAAAGTGTTCCTCAAGACGTACATCTTGTTGTTCGGCGGGCGGCGTGCCTCCCGAGGCTGGATAAGGTGGGCGGGAATACACTGCCTAAAATCGAACTATCTCAGAACCCGGTCAGGCATGTACGGCTCCACGCAGTCAAAATATGCAATGAACCCGTGCTATGATGAAACTCAACAATCACGAATATCCTGAGTCCTGTACGTTATCCACAGAACCTCATCAGCTGTCATCATATCCAGTCTCAAGCGAATATCCAACAGTTTACTCTCATTCTTATAACCTATCGTCGGAAATATCTGCATGTAGGGCTTGCATCCTTCGGAAGAATGTCTAAACGGGGGTGCGAACATGGGAAAATACAAATATATCCACGCCTAAAATATAAATATAAATTCAATAAAAATATATAAAAAGAAATATAAAATAAATAAACCCTAAACCATAAACCCTTAAAATATAAAAAATAACATAATTAATGTTAATTTTAAAACACATACCTCTAATAGTGACTAGAACCCTGCAAGCTCCTTCGCATCAGCCCTGGAAGCCTAACCCGGATTCCAGTACAGATATGCAAGACAGGCAGCA